>JAFELO010001150.1:63649-111104 GCA_017140195.1 Eumaeus atala
CTAAGTAGGAGGAAATTATGAATTATTTTTAATACATTTTGAATTAAGCTGATATAAACGATTTTTAAATTAATATACAAAAAATTTTATCGGATACTAATGAATATATGCATTTAAAATAAACTTCTTAACAACTACTCAGTTTATAAATAAAACTTACTTTACCGATTATTGCGACGGTAGTGTTAAAGTAAGATGTATACCACAGTTATTAGTAGACAGCGTTTTTTTACAAGAGGGTACAAAAACTATGGACCCCGGAGGTTTAGGATGCTCCCAAAAGGAACACGACGATACATATTGTCAGTATATGGGGCATTTTATAGTTCAAATGGTAGTCGTGCACGTTTGTTCACGACACACGTGGTGTAACAAGACACGACGGTACAAATATGTACTGACAATTGACACTACAAAGTTTATGAAACCATACATATATAGAGTAGATTTCCAACAACACGTATACAAGGTAGCCATTCATAATTCTAAAGTTCTTGTAGTACAGCAATTCACGGTTACAGATGTAGGGATCTAGATGAAAGTAGAATTAACATATGTTCGCTAGTAACATAATTATAACTTATAATAAAAGAGATAAAATAACCATTTCCGTCTTTTCCCCAGAAACTGTTCTTTTAAATGCTTTTTTTTATAGAATAGGGGGCAAACGAGCATTCGGATTTTTTTATGAATACCAACGCCCATGAACATCCACATAATTATTATGCCGATGCGTTGCCCTCCTTTGTCCCCCCAAAGTAAGTGTGTATCTGCATGTAAGATAATATATTACAATATAAATAATAGGTTATGTAATTAAATAATAGCTCGCGGCGTGTAAGTGACAGTTGTCAGCGCAGGTTATAAATTAGTGTGGTTACGCGTTGCCTTTCGCGCCACGCCTCGTGCTGCACCCCTCAAGTGTAAAATGTGTACTGCGCATTCGAAGATAAAGGTACATACTGCGACCTGTATAGCTTTTGCATATACGAGCACACACTGCAGACAAAAAATATGAATAACTCTAACTAAGTACATGTTCATAATGTATTTTAACCTGCACAATATTTTTTTTAATTCATTATACATTAAGATTTAAAAAAAGAATTACTTTTATATAAACTTGTTTAAATAATAGTATAATAATTAATAGTGCCATGCGCTGAGTGTTATACATACACTAACACTACAGTCGTTACAGCAAATTACACAATGTACACAAAACAATGTACACAAAACATATTCCTAACTCAGAGTAAAGGAAAATACATGTTCAAGTAAAGTATATAGTGATGCACGTAGAAATATTTTAAAACAATATCTGTTATACCATCATGTTTGATACAGGAGAATAATAGTCTAAGGGCGAGTTACACTGGTTCCAAGTGAGATGATTATAAACATGAGTGAAAAACATCCGAATATCAGTTAGCGGCTTCATTTGTGTTGTTTAAATTGTTAAGTATCAACGATATAATTGAACGATGACCTGTCACCCCTAAATTCGCTTTATTACCATCGAATACTGCCCGATGCTTTTCTGACGAGCTTCTGACAGCGGCTTCAGAAAGTCTAAGGGCATGCCCTTTCTAAAACCATTTTGTCAGAGGATGCATTCTTAGAAGGCTAGATATTATAGTGAACAAATATGTGAGCAGGCATAACTGCATTATTTATTCGTACAAAATCATAGGTTGATGGAAGGGCGTAAGCGTACGACCGGCGAGAAATCAGGGCAGATCAACTGCACGTGAATTATCAGGCACGAGGTGAAAATCCTCAACTCACCGACTCCGGCGAATTACTTTGAACTGCCACAATTTTGCCACTGGCTCAACTAGGCAGTCGCACACTCAATTGACCAAAACGTTTATGTTGGAATCGCAGTAGTTGAGAAACGCAGTTGTGGCGGGGTGTATGGGTGCGCACGGATACGTCCTAACAATAACACACTGCGTGCGCGCACATCGTCTTTGCAGCGCGTAAATCTCACATGATATAATATTTTCGCTAATTTCTACGGACGCACATATTTCTTTAGCTATCCCCATAATAGCGGAGTTTCGGCCGATATTTGTTTAGACCGGACGCATGTCTGATTTAAATTCTGCATTCAGTGAGACTTGCGCACACGTTTTGATTTCCGTGTTAATGCTGCACATCCGATGCGGTGCGAAATAGTGTGGGAAAGGTCAAAACGGAAGCTACTGTGGCACAATACTTTTCTATATTAAAGTTTTTTTTGTTAAACAAATGTATCATATGTCCATAAATGAAAACACAAGTGGAAATTTTTCTACAAATTAATAGCATTCACCAGAAATCACTAGAATCTGAATTTCCAACGTGTAAAAATAAGTATTTCAAACTAAGGGCACATTGTAAACTATTCGCGCCTTTTCGCAAAGAACGACATCTCTCAAAAGAAATTTAGCTTTTCCCCCAGCAAATGGTATTTATACAAAAGCTAACGACAAACGTAGTCAGTAATTTACATTATTTTATTAATTAGGTAATCATAAGGATACGATAGACGATATCCGTGCAGTAGCCGGTGCGGGATGGATGCAGGAGATCGGATCGATCGTCTTGGCGTTCATTGAGAGGGGCCTGCGTCCGGCAGTGGACCGATAAGGGCTAAGAATGATGATGATGATGATGATGATGAATGAGATGTGGCCAATAAAACTGGAATATAATATATATACTTTACAATTGAGTTATCGGGTCATCAGATGCACCACACGGTAACATTATCTGTAGAGCTCGCAGGAATTTGAAGCCCCTCCCTATTCCCCAATAATCCTCCTATCCTCGTCCTGTTGGGTCAGTACTTCCGCGCACTAGACCTGAACGCCAACTTGAAATCGACGTTAGGTGCACACATATTGTAAACGAAATGCACATAGTGATTAATGAATAAAACAAGACAGAGACAGTAGTTGTAAAGTTTGATATGCACGGAAATGTAATGTGTCCTTTACGTATTTACATTTCGACACAGATAGAACAATACATAAAATGTCAATACGTTAGAAACATATTTTCAAATCACTTGTAACGCGTTAACATTTATAAGCCGATGTGCACCAACATAACGAGTCCTAGTGCCACACGGGCTTACAATGTAAACACAATACATTTATGCACGTTACGCTACAATAAATTATACAATTTATACAAAACAAAGTGTTACATAAAACTTACCAGAGACAACACAAGAATCATTTCGAGATATTGTTATGTGTTTTTTAGGTTAACCGTAAGTAACAAAAGGAAACAATCCTCACAGTACCCACCCTTACTACCGTGTATGGTACATGAAATAAAACATTTACCATTAACTCCTAATTGTCTTGATGCTGTTTGCCAAAGACTAATAATAGTCAAACGGATATTGATATAAAAAAGCACCTACCCGTATACGAATTACGAATTTTAAGTATAGTAAGTGGCGGAATAAAACAATGAATTTGTGTCCTACCGAAGTAAAACTTCGTCAGATATATAAACTTAATCGGCCATAATAGAAAAAGAGAAATTAATTGTGTATTTTCACCTCTCCCTCTCTTGCCCAAACAATAATATACGAAACGTATCTTTAAATTTTCACTAACTTAGATCGCCCCTTCAATTTCCAATGGCCTCATTTTCTTAACGTTTTCGTCACACATTCGCCAGCTTACTGCCCAAGTCAAGCGTGCGTAAGTTGTACTTGAATAATATATAAAATAAATAGTTTATTTCTCACCGTTTTTTTTTTAAATATTTCTTTCTTTTGTAAAATCAATGTTAGTAGAGGTTTGTATATCGCGTGGGGCACTGGTGCCTCAATTAGGCTTTAGGCCTGTATACCAAGTGACCAGGATAGATAGTTGACATGAATCTAATGGACTGCCGATCCTATGAACCGTCATTGGCACTATTTGAACAGACATTAGCGCTACCATTATTCCTAAAATATCATGTATTGCTCACAACCGCTAAAATTCTGCCAGTCTTCATATACGTCAATGTTCGAATGTTTGAAGCTTGCGCGATAACGTTCAAGTTCTTTGGGAATACGTGGCAGCGTTTATGTCTTCCGTATCTCACCCTATATTTTTTACTTTTTTCCTTAGGTATCAGCCATCCATATATATTATATAATAAATACTTCAGATCAGTGGCGTGGACGGATACGGAATTCACTTCAGTAAACATCAATTAACAAATTGCACAGACAAAATATCTCACTTGGGTCTATCAGATGAACAAAAACTATCCGACTGGTATTCCCGAAAGTGAACTTAAGCCCGGACGCATACATCTGTTTAAGATTATGAATTGAGTGAGATATAGGCTGCGGTACGACTTCGCGCGGAAAAGCGTTAGTTCAGGTGACTATACATGCGCATTGCGAATAAAAAAAAAATTTAGAAACTTACCTAAAAAAAAAATATTAATATAAAATAAATAGTGTTTTGGCGTACACTTTTTATCTTATATTAATAAAGATTATTTTGTTAAGTTTCCAAATAAACTTCAGTTTTAACTAGCTCCTGGTTTCTACGGAAAAGACCAAAAAGCGTCAGCTACAACTTTTGGTAGGAATCTACAGCATTCAGCCAACCTGAATTACCAATATGGAAACCGAATGTGTGCGGCCACGTTTAAAACAAGTGTCATTTTTTGAAATTGCACATTATTAGATATACGCACTTTGTTCCAAAATAGGACGTCTACAATTGGTGTTGTAGCTTTCTCTATAGCTATAAGACTCGCAAAAGCTAATGACAAATACTCATGTAATTATTGCAAATCGGAAATAACGATAAGTGGCAAACAATACAGAAATAGATGATATATGAGTGTTCTCCGGTTTAGTAATTCTCGTGCTTAGCGACGGAAGATGATGATCAGAATAACTGATATTATAATGATTAATATGATGGCCAAGTACACCTTCTTCTTCCTGAGTTTGTTCTGTAAAAACATTAAATCTTTATTAGGTGTCACGTATTAATAAATATGAAATACATAATATTTTGAATATTCTAGTGATAATCGATACACTTAATTAAATTCAAGGTTATATGTCGGAATATATTATATTGTGTATTCCATAATAATAATAATACAACAATACATAATATCTATTGCCAGACATCAACGCCTCTTCATCTTGCCGAAAGAACTAAATGGGACGTTATCGCGCTGACACTGATATTCGAAAAATATTAATTGTCAGAATGTCAGCCTGTTAGGTCACAAAAGTAGCTGTTATTATCATTCTGTATACATTTATTTAAATGTATACAGGTTATAAAGGCTGTCTACAGAATGAGCAGTCCAGACGTATGGAGGTCATTGATAGAAGCATACCTTGTAGTTTACCGCGCTGCTCAGCTCCTGTGTGGCGGCCTCGACGTTTTGCGAAGCGTACTCCACATTGGACTCTATGGAGTTAACCACGCTGCCCTGGTCGTGTATCATAGCCCCGAGTTCCTTGAATATCTGATTCACGTCCACAATGTCGCTCTGCAATAGAAACATAGAGTAACGGGGTTGAAGACAAATTAAGTAGCAGTAAAATAGAAACTAAAACCATTTTGACACGCAGATCATTATATTATGCGTTCTCGTCATGAGTATTGCAATAGAGGGAAATAAACAGAAGGATGGGGATTGTTGGTTTCCCAGTTACTCCCGTTTATGACACTCCGGATTGTAGATAAGCTTTTTTTTTCCTGAAAATTGTCCTGTGGCCAAAGGCCAAACTGTTATTGGGATTTTTCAATTTCTAACAACAGTCCGAAGTTGGGAAGTTGGCGGTGATACACCGCGGTGCACGTTAAGCCGTAGGCCCTGCGCTTGATTTCTCTCAGCTCGTGTCGGATTGCCGTCCCATCGGATTAGGAGAATGACTGAACAGAGATACACGCTTGTGCAATTTAACTTGTCCGCACAATTGGTTAGCCTCTACCCACATGACCACCGCCGAATTTAAAACATTATTCTAAATCAAAAGTCAGAATAGGATCTTACAAATCTTTTTCTGAACGTCGCTACATCACTACTACCGGTACAACCTTCACCCTGGCCCGTGATGAACCGGCGAAAGAAACTAAGCGGGGCTCGTATGACATATATCGTGCCGTATCAAACGGTACCAACCTCCAGCTGCCGTATGTCACGCTCGCGTTCCTCCAGCTCCAGCAGCTCGCGCTCCGACTGTATGTTGACCTGCTCCTGCTTGCGCACGTTCGTGTCGTCCATATCAACTAGCTGCTCTCTGTTCCCACCACCTAAACGGAATATGCAGATATGACATGAAGGTTATGGCTACAACTGGCTGTGCCAGCCATTTCATCATCGTCATCAGTCGGACGACATCCACTGCTGGACATAGGCCAACCCTCTAGGACGCCATAGGCCACAGTCACGGGTCACTTGTATATAGCGGCTCCTGGCAGTAGGTCATCCAACACTTCGTCGCCCGGCGCGGGGCAGCCCCTCGAGAACCTTCCTTCTCCAACGGTTATCGGTTCTGCGAGCAATGTGGCCTGCCCGTTGCCACTTCAGCTTGCTCATTCTCTGAGCTATGCCCCGTGCTCTGGTTCTCTTGCTATTAAAATCAACCCCAAGGGAACCATATCTTTTTCAGGATAAGGTTGTTATTCTAAATTATAATCTATTTTTGTGCCACAATTTATCCATTTTTTTGTGAAAAGTTTTTGTGTGAAAGAGTAACAAACATTACGTATGTTTATTTATCGTTTATATATTATAATATTAATAGGCTTCCTTTATATTTTATTTAGAAGCTTGCAGCGTCGACACTGCACCAGAATTTAATTGTAAGTTAGACTACTACACTGTGGGTGGTTCTTATATGTTACTGTTAGAGTCAAGTAGCAATTCGACACTCAAGTCTGAACTACTATAACAGATTTGTGGTGGCCGGTAGTTCAAAAAAATCTGTACTACCCCGTAGTAAGTTTGTAAATAATTTTTTTACCCCGTACCTCTGAAATCTAGATTTGTAATCTTTCGCCAGTCAAGTTGCTAATAGGCTATCCTAGACTTTAATAGAAACTTCTGAACCTCGTAATGTTCTCAAAGTGACCAGAGAAGCTCTTTTGTCTCCCTCTCTCTAGAGCCTTTAGTACAGATTTTTGTATAGATATATATTATGCTTTTATTATCATTCTGTATAAAGAATTTTGCAAACTCTTCTTTTTGTAACATTCGTATACAGCTCCGCCGTCGCGTTTCGCGCGGTGAGTGCAGGGGAGGAGGAAAGTAGGGTAACGTTCTGCGACGGTAGTCGTTAGAAGATTTCCCGTTTTCTGTACAAAAAAAACGATTATGTCCAATCTTATCTAATTGGAAGGACTATAATTCTGAAATAGTCGGTCTGGATCCCGGGATGGACGTAAGGTTGACGAGATGACGAGATGATGATGATGGATGGGCTGTCTCGGCGTTCATAGTTCATAGCTCTTGATGATAGTGATGAATGTATATCATTTCATTCAATACTCACCCAAAGCGAACGGATCACCGATGTTTATGTTTTGCCCCTTGATGTTCTTCACATCCTCTTTTGTTTTCGCTGCGGCTGATCTTTGCACGTCCTAAAATCATGTTAACATTATCATATTATAGATAGACAATGTTTAATAACAAATAGCAAACATTAGTTCAGCGTACAGTTGTTTATCGATAGCAATTTTCATTTTATTTTTATTTTTCATCCCTGTTTATTTTTCTACACATATGAAAAATCAAAGTGAAACCAAACCCGATTTTTATTCGATGCTATCCTCCCATAAAAAATACGTTCTCACTTCGTCTCTTATCACTGGGACGAAAATCGGAATACGTTATTAATATGCTACGATTTTCCATCTTGTATAAGATAGAAAAATACACGAAGCCTATTTTGAATTCAAAATCTAGAAAAAACTGTTAACAAGAACTAATGCGGCCGAAAATGGTTCGATATATATACTTTTTTGTCGTAAAACGAATACACTATTACACAAATGAAAACTGCCACTTTTCAAACAAGAATTAAAATCATGATTCATTGAAGCTAAGGCACTTCGATGTTATGTCGCCTTAAGACTTCATTATCCCTAAAGCATTCTCTTTCTATAATATAGTATAAGGAAGAAAACTAACAGTCGGGAGCCTTTTCGTGATTACCGACACCCAGACATCCACATAATTATGTAGATGTATTCCCCTCTTCCCCCCTCTCCCCCCTTCCTCTTTTAATGTCTTCTGGGCAGACAGGCGACAGCACAGTCAAAGTGACACGGAGTGCCTCCCCGGTCGCACTGACCAATTAGGCTGCAGCCTCATTCAAAATACTCTTCGGTTGGTTGTATAATTATCGCTGTATAATCATCAAACCCTACCAACACTTTATCGTCTTCAGAAGATAAGAATGTCCACAATCACTATCAATAAACAATAGTAAATGACAACAGATACAAAAAGATCTCTAAACTACTAGACCATACTATTGTAGACGACGTCGGAGTACTGACCTGACCTTCTATCGTATATGTGAACATTATCCTTATCGAACGGAGTACAGAACGAGTCCTAAGCATATAATTGACTCATAGGGGCGTCCATTTATCATGCGACGTGCATTGGGCAAATCAAATTTTCGGACCCCTTGATGAAATATCGTGAGATCTAGCTTAACCCGAAAACAAGTCAAATTTCTTTCAATTAAGACGCATAATTGAAATAAATTTGATTTGATTTTATTGAAATAAATTTGATTTGATATTAATCCCCTCCCCCCTCTATTATCTCGCGTGAAATTTGTACAAAATGTTGTAGCTCTTATACAGAATCTCGATAAATTAATAGCTCCAAGGTCATGGAGGATCACAGTTTTCGGGCTGCTATAATTACTACTATGTTTAATTATTACTACACAGATACCACTTTACGGCGGTGTATTGCTGGCGAGATGTGCATCCCCGCCCGTGCCGGTCGGAATCGCAATGCAGCTACACTACTTACTATACGTGATGCTAACAAGCTTTGCCGTTCAAAATAAACGAGTGGATATATTGCAATGTGAACGAATTTAATCAATTTGATTTATCTCACTTTTAATTCATTATCAAATTTGTCACTCATTAGTTTGATAATAATATTTCTTATCAGTAATAAGTATTAATATTAATTGTACTATTAGTCCATTAAAAATATGCTAATGTGTGGATGTTTTTTTTAATGTGCGATAGAAATCAATATAACAAACAAGGAAACAAAATCCTTTTGATGCCATGAATGAATGAGTATTATATGCCAAAGTAGACAAAACTTAATTAATGACAAACAAAACTAAGAATAAAGTAAGTGAACCTTATTTAAAGCCACAATAAAACAGCAAGGAAAATAAATGCAAAATAGACCAGCTATAATTGAATCGATTTAAAAAAGAAACCTTTCACTAGACGAAACATAGAAATATGCAGTCGTGGGCGCCAGGATATAATAGGGTTCAGTTGCAAACTTACTGTTACTTAGTAATCCTTTCTTAACAAAATTCCTGAATGAACACTATAATGTAATCTTGTGAGCACTTATGACACTGTTTTGGAACTGATGTTCAATAACATATTTGTCATATGACTGATTCTGAGGGAAAATCTGAATATTAGCCAGCAATGAGAATAAAAGAATTATATATAATAGAGTAAAAAAAAGATGGAGACCAAAAATTCGATGAATTTACTACTAACAAGATGAAGTAGTAAATTATCTCCAATTTACCTATCCTTTTCATCCATTCTTTTAATGTCAGGCAGCATTCTGAGATAGCCTAATGGCATTGGCACCCAATCTACCTCTGGCCTATGCTAGCAATCATACCGGGAAAGGAGGAAAACTCTCGGACACACTCTAGAAAAGCATGCTTGCAGGTCTGACAGACAGACAAGAACATACATAAAACTTTAATAAAAGCCTACGTTAGCTATAGCTATGCTGTGTCTCGGTAATAATTGTCATACTACTAAACTCGGAATCAGTTTGGGTAATTCATTTATCAAGATGAAATCATATAACTTCTCTAATACCTTTCATTTTTAGCATTGTTATACTGCAAGTCTATATGATGTTTCCAAGTAGGATGTTGAATTTCTCCATAGATAATATTACAGAATCAATATTGATTTCTCTCCAGGCTGCCGCCCCACATGGAGACGAAAAAATAAAGAGAGCAACTTGTTATAGTGTACACACTTGTGCATTATTATATGTGCCACCTAATTGACTTTAAAACTACTAGCTTTGAAATGAAAAAAAGAAAGGCCGGGAATACTGTTATTATAAACTAACTACATCCAGTAAAGTTCTAATGTCGTATCAATAAAGTACAACAAAGATTTGAAAATAATGAGATTGTTGAGCTATGCACCTCAGCTCAGAGAAATTCTACCGGCTGCCTAGGCAATCCGAGTACATTCTATCCAAATTTCATAACAATCTGATCAGTGGTTACTGAATGCATAAAGAACAAGCAACCATAAAATGATTTTGAACCACAACTATACAAAGCTACATAGATGTGTGCAAAATTATAGTAATATATCATAAGTACCTGGAATGCATTAAGTGTGGCCATATATTCATCACTGAGACGGACACGTGTCAGTTTGTTTGTAGAGTTACTAGCAGGCAACTTCATTAATTCCATGATTAATGATGATGTGTCCTTTGCCAGTTTTTGTGTATAATTTTGTATCTGCCGCCTGTTATAACACATTTAAAAGTGAATTTAGATATACATTATGGCAAAACAAGTGGGAATTGTCTCTTAACAGCAACAATATATTTGTCTGCAAAACAATTATTATTCCAAACATATTCATCAGACACTTTTACTGAGCATGTCTGCTCATGGACCTGTCATGTGTTAATCACACAAAACTTACAACTGCTTCCGTAGCTCTTGAGAATCCTGTGGTGTCTGCAACTGATTGACCATCTTTGACATTGACGACACTAAAAAAGAAAAAAATATCTCAGTATACCATGTAAATATAGCTATCATAATTTGATACTTTTTATTATTTTGGTGGTGAACCACTGAGAAGACTATTCATGTAATATTTTTAAAAAGCCTCACCATCCTTGACATACAAAATTAACCAAGAATTTATTCCTAAAATTACATTCAACATAGATGAATACCTTAGAATTGATGTCATGTTTTGGAGAATATGAAAACAAGTGACCTTCTAAACATGGAATTGAAAATTTTTGTCGAATAATGGCTTTAAATTATGCATAATACTTGCAACCAACCCATACTTTCCAGTTTGTATACAAGTACAAAAGTAACTCAGAATGCCTTTCAGTTTTACCTTGTACTAACATTTGCATTGAACCCCTAATTACAGATGCTTTAAGTTTATGTGAATGTTAAAATTACGATAAAACTATATGTATGGATTTTATAATGGTTTATTTAATTATTTAGCTATTGCAATGTTTAGGTAGCTTTACAGCAACCATGGTCACTGTCTGGACTGAGTGAACCCATGTGCATTTTATTGCATATAAAATAATTATATATAAAACAAGTCCCCAAATTTGTCTGTCTATATGTTACTTATTATCTCGTTATCTACTGAACAAATTTTCATAAGGTTTTCACTAAGGGTTAGACTTACTTCACTTGCATTGTCATTAACGCGAATTATTTAAAATCTTTATACATACAGTGATTGCAATTAACCACTGACCACCTAACACTTTATTTTTCCAGTGTTAGGGAAGTAGAAATTGAAACTATAAAATGACTTAAAGTAAAAGAGATGATTTCAAATAAATGTAAGCCATAAATCAAGTTAAACCTAAGCTTCCTTAAAAGTAAATGGAATATAGTTTATATTCAATTTTGAATAAGCAATAAACTAGTTAAGATATGTATATGTGATATATAAGTGTAGGATATGAGTATATGATAAATAACTGAATTAACAGGGTTATATAAAAGTTTGTAGTACCAAAACATTTGAAACATTCAGAAGGAAAGGTATTGAACAAAATAGTGTAATGCAGATTATGTTATCTTGTTACATTATTTTGTAATCCTTTTGTCTGTCATGCTTGGTGACTCACAATGGTACTGCAAAAGATAACACTTTTTTGTTTAGTCAGCTGTCAGGTCCCAGTAAAATGGCCCCATGTCTGTAACTGGACAAGCTTACCACTAGACTACAAGGCACATGCAGTGCATTATAAACTTGTGACAAAGAGTCAAAGTATAAATCCATACATAAATATCAGTAACTAAAACACAACATGTTTTTGTCCATATTTTTACAAAGTAACGAAATATATGGGGACCAAGGAAAGAGAATCGCTGCAAATCTATCATTTAAGACAGTTGGAGCCACAATGAGCATAAATTTCAAAAAATATATTTGACTGTTTTTTAATAAACAGTGTCTAACTAAAGAGGCTAGCTGATACATCTGTTCCGATTATTAGTTGAATGATTCCGAATATTCATAAGCGTTAACAAAAGAATCCGCTATCTATAGTTGTATTACTATTTCTAACAATTTCATAAAATTTTATTTTTATTTAATACTCACCATTTTGAGATATTTTTTTGATGTTACTCGCAATGGTTTGCGAAAGTCGCTGAAAATCATCACTATCTTCAAATGAGACTCCACCTTGGTATGACGCTTCCATTTTATATCTGACAATTGTTTTATAAAAAAGTGTAAAGGCAATTGTGTTTAAGGTATCTATTTAAATTTGATGTTAGCAAAAATCTTATTACTATGTTCTACGTTAATTAAATTTAGATTTCACCGAGAGTGCAATTGTGACGTCTAATCTTATTTTATTTTAGAATATTTCTAAAGTTATAAAGTACATTTATCTTCAGATTTATTATTAAAACAATAAAAACAAACAAAAAGCTTTTACTTCTCCACTAAGCCATGAGAATCTAAAATAACTTTACTTTTATTAAATCTCGAGGATGAATATTGAGTTGATTCAAAATTGTTATAAATTTGACACTGTTGACATTTGACAACAGCCAACAAAAAAAGTGTTGACACTACCACAATAAACCATAGGGATAATATTTGATGTAAGATTTATCCTTACGGACAGGCTAAGATCATATAACTATACCGCTTCTTCTTTATTAGTTTATTTTTCTTTTTTACCATAGAGATAAGATAAATATTGAAGGGATGCTATAGTTAGTTGTATGATGGCGAGGGGTAGTCTCGGTTGATAAGAGAAGGAAGCTGTGAACCTATTACTATCTTTGTCTATCTAAGCTCACATGCGCATTGTACAGAGAGAAATGAATGAAAAAGAGATGCAAAGACTGTACCACACTAGTGCGAGTGGTTCATTACTTTGATATAGACCACTGTCTATAAAGTACATAGCACTCTATGTCGACCTAGACGAACGCGTATTCAGCTGACTTCCCTTTCCTACCTATATGATATATATGACCTATTCACACTTGATACGAAAATTTCCAGTTGTATGTATCAGAAAGCGTCATCATTATCATCATCATCATCACCATCAGCCACTAGACGTCGTCCACTGCTGGACCTATATTCAGCCCATGCCTCCCCCACAGAGCGCCATAGGGGACGTCTAAAGTACTTGGATGCAGTGGCTCCCGGTGGCGAGACTTGGTTAAAGTAGCCACCTAAACCAAGTCGTGCCGATGCCAAACATACCGATTTTCCGGTGCGGGCTACTCGAAACGTAGACGTGTAAGTGAGATGTACATTTATAGTTTTCCCAAAATAGTAATGTTATGAAAGCCAAGTTCAAAAGTTATTGCACATAATTTAGTTCCGATTTCAGCCACCAGCAAACTTAGCCTACATTGCAGGGTACGCGTCTCGCTGTATGTATTGATGGATCCTTCCGATATTTTATAGAAATATGATTCATGGGGTGAGTCCTCCCACAGATGATGATGCATGTTAAGCATACTAGAACGTTATTTTTTTACTCTCAAGTTTTTCAACAAATATTCATTGCAGATTTGTATCAACATGTAATACATTACATGACTTCTTTTCAAACTAAAATAAAAACAATTACAGCAAAAAAGAAGAAAATACATATTATTTTCGAACTTTTTTAAATCTCCTGTAAAACCAAATAAACATATTATATATTACTCCTTAGTGTAACTTCGTTTTCTTACTACTGCAATTAATAAATCTTAAAGTCTACTTACAACATTCGTTTTGAAAGTATCTTATTTATCATATACCGCAAGCACTCATATTAAGTACCTTCTGCCTTAAAAAAAATCATCAATAAAAAAACTTCAACCAGCCTTTAATGAGGTAGGCAGAGCAAACCGTGCTTTCATGTTACACTTACTTTGCTCCACACGTTTTATGAAAACTGTTTTCTAAACAAAATGCTTCTAAGTATTAGGATCAGATCATGAATTCGTAAGATAGGCGTCTCTAAGTTACATTTTGGATATTTACAAATTTTGAATACTTGTTGTATTAATAATTACAAACCGAATGATACTTTAATGAAAGTATAAAAACTTAATAGTGTAACAATTAAAATAATTCCAGGGCCAATAGGAGCAAACATATCAAAAGATGAATAAATATTAGTATTTTTTACGGAAATAGATGTGCGTCCATAAACACTTTTGAACGTAACGAACGTCGATTGGTTTTTAAGATAACGTTAATTTAGTTTGTAATGGTGGTTCATGCCCCTATATTTACCCGCTTTAATTTTGGGACAAAGTTCGAAGTAAGAAACACTGGTCAGGTTCTCCTTGCTTCTTACATGGTCATTACCTATAGGTTTGTCAGCTGTGAGCACCATCGAGCACATCTGTGCTCGGTGGCTGCGGTTATGTTTGCTTATTACACGGTCTTTACCACTATGTTAATCAACTGTGTTCAGTGGCGTCTGATAGGCTCTATTCTCTGCCCTCGCCACACGTATTAATTTTCATCTGTAATCTATGGCCACACTAGTGAAGTTACTCACTAAACTGAGCATCGACATGTTATACGGGTGGGAATTCTAGCTTCTCGCCCATCGTAAGATATTTTTAGACTTTCTTAATCTGTGATTGATCTCTTATCAGGATTTGTTTGCAAATAATTATACATATTTTATTATATTACCAACTTTATTTATCTTAAAATACCTCAAACTACTTTCTCTATGGGAAGTATCGATATATTTTGCTCAAGCATTTACCCTACTTTAAAATCATTAAATTCAGAAATCTGAATTGAAATACGTATGTAGTATCACAGTATTTGAGGGTAGCCCGAGTCTTTGTACGGTCGAAGTACTTGCCTTCGTGTTCCGACATATTATCTTTTTAATCTACTCTACATATACGTTTTCATAATATTCTGATTCAGACTATTACTTGTGAAAAATATTTATTTATTACAATGGACTTAATTCATAGTGATATCCATTTTATGTGTTAAGGCATAGTTCCCGAAGTTTTTAATAGCTCCTAGAGTTAGGAGAATTAAAATGGTCGTGTGGTACCTTGAGTTCTTTTATTAAACAGTTCAACTACCAATAGGAAGATCGAGAAGAGATGGCATATTAATTTGGAGATAGAACAAGTAAGTGATCGGTCGCGTTAAACTGCAACAACTTCGTTGCACTTGAAAATTTTCTTCACTAATTGGTCGAATTTGAATGAGTTCCTCCATTGTTCCAGCATCCTGGAGAACATGGATCCATCAATCTTCTTGCAATATTCGCCCCCAAATGGCTTGCCCCAAGAGTCAAAACTAGCTACTTACATGGTTTGTTATTTTTCTTACTAATTTAATATAAACTAGAATAGCTGTGAGGGAGCCCGTCTGTGCTCTCTGTTTACCTCTGTGCAATACAAGTGTATGTACACTCATTTATACATGCATACATACATTATGATGTGTGTATGTATGTATTGTGAAAATGTTCTTGATTTCAGAATCACTCTACATCGACTCCAACCAGATCCCTCAATCAAGCAATGGGAAAATTAAGCCTTGAATCTTCTCCAACTTCTATGAAGAAGGTTATATATATATATTCTTCTTTCTAATCCTTAAAGGAAATACTAATATATTCTTTTTAATATATTCTGCTTATGTTGAATTACAGCAACTGCAAAGGTAAGTGTATTACATAACTATCAGGTAATTACCGCTGTGTATTCTCCAGCTAGAGGCACTGGCATCCAAATCGAACAAGTTGTTGTATGACATGACATTGTCCAAAATAATTCGAATGATATGTGAAGTTTATTCCAAATATTAGTCCTTCCATCACTTCAGAACCTCAACCTCCATCTGACCATTAACGAAAATTCACAGAACTACTTCTCAAGTCCAAACTAAATGAAGACATGAAAATGATAGCACTGTATCTTTTTCATTACAAAAACAGTTCAAATGTTCCTTTAAATTTATAGGGGAATCACAGTCACCTAAAATGAATCTATGCATGTAGGTGGTTAGTGTACAGGAGTAATTTGTTTGGACTTTCGGATGTATACTGTAAGATAAAAAGCAAGAAAACATAAAAGTTGTGTACAATCATTTATGTAGCAGATTTATAAAATACATAATAGTTATGTTAGCTATTTACTTGCTTGAAAATTTAAACTTTTTCTGAGCTATTTTCACTTTTGAGGACCTTTTAATAAATACCATTAGCTTATAGACAAATCTTTTTAACATAGTGACTGGTTTTAACCTATATAATATGCAGACCATGTATTTATATTCTACAAGTAGATATATTGTATTTGTATGTTTCTATACCGACCATTCCATACTATACAGATTTAATATATAATTTTACTTTTGTATACTACCAGCTGGTCAGACACTTAAAAATACCTCACTCCGCCATCTCTGTGGTCAATGAGGACTTCAGATGTCTTTAACTATGCTATGAAATTATTAAATAAACTACAATGGTTTTTTTTTCAATAAAATATACATACTGACCACTTTATACTGACCAAATTGAATGAATTAATGAATGAAATATACTTTATTGTCCACAACATTTTAACAATACAGTACAAATAGAACATAATAATATATATGTACACAAAGTAACATACATACATTTTGTTAAGAATCCATTGTGATTCTTAACAAGATATATTATGTAACCAATTCGGTTTCATATCTATACAATCCAGATTCATAAGATGAATAAAAAAATAACTCAATTTCCCATGGAACGAGCCATATAATAATCATATGTATAACACCACTTACCTCTTTCAAATACAAGATTATAATGTTTCTTTCTCTGCCAACCCATGTGGGAAACAGGCAAGAGATTATGTATGTATAACTTATATTTGGTATATTTACTCTAATGAATGCACAGGTTTTGATTGGTGAGTTCGTGCCAATCAATTACCACTACGCTACGAACATGCTCCCTGAATCACCAGAGAGTTCTCCACCAAACAATTTGCCTTCAGTGCCAACAAATCCACAAGTACACCAGGTATATTATCTCCATATGACTTTTATAATGATTACATCAGAAATACACAATATGCAAGTTTAAGATACGGAATCTATGTCACATTTCATTATAGAGACGGTAATTATTTCTTATAGATATTATTTTAAATTCATTTAAAAAAATCTGACTATTGTAATTTCGAAGAGCTTTAGGCAATCCATTTATTACCTCTTGGTATTAAAAAAATAAAATAAATCCAATATTCTCTTTTCCTAGGAAAATGTTGGCGGAACAACATACTTTTACTCAACGAATGATAGTCTCAATGCTACGGGTGCACTCAACTCGTCTGCGCCACTAGGTATTGTTTATTAATTTTAAAGTTATCATTTATTTACCATTATGCTACTGCACTCGCCCTTAGTTATCATATTTAATACTAATAACAGACAAAGTTATACTTTCATACAAACAGATAAACATCTGTTTGTATGATAGTATAATCAACTCTTGTGTTATTGAATATATTTCTAATCTTCTGTACTGGGTGAGTTTTAGGTCACGGTACATGATATGGTATTCAACATACGATTCGGATTCGGAATATTTAGTAAAATAGGTTCTTAAAATTTGGCCTAATTGTCTATAAATATTCAAGTCCGTTTCTCTCCTGCACCCCATCCTCCCAACAAGCCATCGGCTACTCATGAAACGCGACACCATAGCGACCACTTTAAAGACGGTATCATGTGAGCGAGAGGTAGCTTCGGTTGTGCCGGTGCAATCAGGTGAAAGTGCAATTACTAATAACAAACAATTAAAAAATAAAACAGATCTATTGTGATATACTCTACGCCAACTACGTCTTTGTCTGTCCGTAGTTTCCGAGGTATGCCTCGGCGTGGCCGGCGTCTCTGCGTACGCAACGCAGATATACGCCACACCGCCAGCGATCATGGGTCCGTCATCCGCCAAGCTGGGTACGCTTTTTACCTATCTTGAAAATATTCCATCAACATCAAACTACACCACACCTTTGTAACAAGACTGGGCGAGCTATCTGTCATACCGTGTAATAGTCTATTGCTATTACAGATTGTGATGACTTGTGTTGTCTGTTGTGTAAGAGACAACTCGTCGGACTCACAAATAGAATACAAACTTTTATCTGACAGTTAACGGTTAAGTATAGAATAGCTACTAGTCACTTTAAGATAATCTGTGAACTGTAGTGGTATAAACAACAACAGAACGTATTCACACCGGTTCCCTGATAGGGTCGACATAGAAAACGGGGCGCCACATAACACGATGTTTACATACCTGCCTTGCCTCCCAAATTCGTAACTTTCTTCGTACAAACACACCGTTTTCGAAGACTCTTGACAGCATCTTTGGACAGTCCCCGATCAATCTGGTCATTGTATGTTTGTCTTGGTCTTCCCAGGTACGGTTGTGATACCTGTATACCTGTGTATGTGGTAGGGTATTTAGGTAATGTATCCTTCCATATTTATTTTATTGGTCGGCCATTAAAAATAGAATATATCTAATATGGACAACAGTGTGTATTACATACTTATTGGGAAGACGAAAGTCGAAATTGACCATTTGGCATGGTGGCAAGCACTCCGTCTGTTATGTTAAAAGTCTGTGACATAACTTGCGTGTGCGCTGAACTATAGTAAAGAGGTTTTTTGCGGGTGAAACGTGGCAAATCAGGAGACTTTTTTAAAATTTATCAATTTGTCACAAATGTTCGATTTTTCATGATTGTTCCTTGCGTATTTTATCATAGCAGATGTAGTAGTAATCTCTAAGACTTATCTAAGAGCCAAATAACATTTAGGTCTTTAGTGTCTAGATATAAAGTTATCCATGTTGTGAATGCGATGTGAATGATAAACTCGACGGCCACTTTTAATATCTTTAGGTATGTATTTGTGCAATTATACAATTTTCTTGGCATGTTTTGGGCACAAACTAATCAAATTAAATTATTACCAAAATGTTGACACATTATATTTTGAATATTTTCTGCCTACCCCATTAGGGAACTGAACAGAAGGAGTGTGTGTGTGTGTGTGTGTGTGTGTGTGTGTGTGTGTGTGTGTGTGTGTGTGTAGGTTTATATATTTCTATGATTCATATTTAAGTAACCATGTACAAGTCGGGATTCGAATCCACGAACAAAATTTACAGTGTAGTCGCTAGTATTATAAAAATGTGGCCATATGCTGTATCCACAAAATATTTTTAGTTGTTTATCACCAAATTTTACCGGTACAAAAGGATTGTAAATTATTGGAGAACTTATAATCTATCAATATAAAACTGAGTTTGTGTCGTTAAGTCTACTCCCCAGATCTAATACTCATTACATTAAATATTATCATTTTGCACAGCGAAATTTGACATTGTCAGTGATGTTGTCATGTACCTATACTTGTTGCTTTCCATGCAAACGAAAGTTCACGATAGCAAATTTACGTTTAGAGTATAGCGTGAACCGCGCTAATCAACACTTAGTATTCGACATGCCCGAGACATAAAATAGGTAGCCTATATAGATGTACATATTAGCGAGCTGCAGTATTGATTTATTGGGAGCGCTGCGAGGCGTACATCGCAGCTCTTAAATCAATAACTAAAAGTGGGGTAGGGGGGGGGGAACAAAATGGCCGTATGCAACCTGTATCTAGACATAGACATAATGGAAAACAGGATGATCTCCTATGAATATGTTTTATTTATATGTCTGTTATATTCTTTCATGATTATGATACTCTTAAATATAGCATAGGATGTAAAGGACTGTAATTAATGAAAAAAAAAAAGGAAATTAATTGTTTGCCAATTATTTTATTTCGTGTCCTATTTCATCATCTAATATTTTTTACCATGCGTTGGGTACGTTCGTACGTATGTACGTATTGTTATTGACATAAAAGTCCCGTGATACTATACGTACGAATTACCTCCACTTCTTAATTATTTAACAGAGATCCGAGCACTATTAATTGTGAAAATCTAAATGGATTAAACGTAGTCCAAATTTATTTGCAAGCGTGCTTTGCGACATATTATTAAAAAATGTTTAAGCTAAGCAATGTCGCGTATGCTATTCCTATGCCTCACGAAAATTACCTCCGTGTATGCACAATCAGGTTATGATTAAGCAGTGATGGACTTATGACACAGATATATTGTTATTTTTTATAGTACATGGAGACAAACGAGCAATCGGAGACTTTCTACAAATACTGACGCCCATGAACATCAGCTTAATTACTATGGCGATGTGTTCCTTTTCACCCCCCCATGGGCCACCGGCTAGTCACAAAACGCACGACACGCGACACCGTAGACGTCCCTTTACAATATACGTCAGTATCAAGTGAGCGAGACGTACCTCCCCGGTCGCGCCGGCCCAATTCCGCTGTAATTCATCATCATCTCCAGCCGTTGTTCAGAGACTAGCTTTTGTTTCTTAATAATATTTTCCGTAAGATGATGATGAAATACGACATTGTTGGGTTTTAGTGACGCGAGTCTACTCTTCTGATATTTAATGTTTATTATTATGGTACATATTTTATAAGTGAAACAAGACGTTGTTCCGAAGCTTTGGATTTTTATGTGTAATGTCCGTTTTTTATGTCTGTGTTAAGGTCTTATTCACGAGAGAAGTCGGGTGTGTGGCATGTGGAATGAGAGTGATCCCTTCACAGAAGGTAGCTCAATTTGTATCAAACCTTTTAAATTTCATTTGCTATTGATGTTGAAAACAGGCTTTTTCTTTTGTAAAATTATGTTTCTTCTTTGAGTGTCCTAATTTATTTGTAATATAGCAAGTAATGTATCATTACGATTTTTAAAAAGTACTATAAATGCTTTGCGATATTATGAGTTATATTCATTTTTAATTTGCGTTTTTGTCTGTTGCTAATTCACATATGTCTGCTATGCACATTACTACACGTTTTATAAATGTAACATTTTCTTCTCCCTAGGGACTTAGTGAAATTTGAAATGGAGATCTGATTTTTTTTTTAAATCTTTTGGTTCCTATTTAATCAGAGCTCAACACAGGGTACTCTAGTCCCGTAGTATGTATAAAAAGGGAAATCGTATTGCGCTGCAGATGTTAAATCTTATCTATCGGGCAAGTAAGTTTAATAATGGTGTTCATGTGGTATTATATAAGGAACTCAAACATCAAGGTTTCGGGTGCGATCACAAGAGAGTAAATAGCATATATTGAAACATACGTAAGGGGAATATTAACAATCCGCGATTAATGTGGAAGTACTTCATGGAAAACGTAATTGTCAAACAAAGTAAAAGTCTAATACTTTCGCAATTTCTACACGAAGCCAGTTAAATACTCACTTTTTGAACTTGCCGGGCAGAGACCTTGTCACCGGCGATATTGTGAACTATTTCAACAGTCAGCAATATAGCCTGCACACCTTTTCCCTTTACACTGTAAGCGTGTTAGATGATCCGAAAATACTCAGATCACTTAGGTCGCATTTTCTGAGTGCTTGGGTACTATCACCCATGTCATTAATAAACCTATAAATAGTGGCACCATCCTGGCGCACAGCACTTATAAAGCCCCTGCCTGAAAAGGATAACGTGATGGAGCTGGGATGGAACAGATACATCACTGTCGACATACGGCTGAATATATCTCTTAGGCCAAATGAAGGGACAAGGGCAATTATTGAATTTAATGAGGACTTAGCACGTATATCGGAATGGTCCGAGGCCCGTGGTTTGGTACTGAATCCCGATTAGTCAAAATTTATGCTCTATAGGCACCAAAGCACACATTGTCAAGACTCTTTTTAAGCCCGTAATTCATGTTAAGTGCAACTGTAGAGAGAGAGAGAGAGAGTTACTGAGGCACGTAATTTAGGATTAATAGTTGATCAAAGATTGCGGTTTGAGACTCACATAATTAAAACTGTAATTGTTTCTATCGTTTAAACATATTATACGAAATAAGATATGCTTATAAAATGCACAGAACGTTTTAAGTTGTGTGAGTCTCTCGCACTGTCAAGATTAAATTACGCAGACGTGGTGATAGGGCCATGCTTATTATCTAGTTCGAAAAATTTGGTATAGCGAGTGCAACATGCTTGCGCTCGTTGGCTAATTAAATTAAACGTCGTCGCAACGTTGACTATAATTATGTTATTTTGTCACCTTACTCCCCCCTTGGTCCCACCACGTAAAAATGAGGTTTCTGGTGTTCCCGGGCGGGTTATCACCTGCATCACCATCACAACCATCAAACTAAGTGGTTAACATTTTATGGGTTCGTAATAACACTCGTGCGTTTATCATACATCTATCGTAGTTATTAATATTTAAATGTATTTATTATTTCTGTTTTTTTTTTTTACTTTATTTTGTTTTATACAATAAGCGTTATTTTTCTTTATGATGTTATTATTTTTATTTACCTGATGTTTTAAATGTACTTATATGTAGAAATGTGTAACAGTGTCACATACACTGTTAACTAACCTAAATAAAAGTGCATTCCATTCCATTAGCCTTTACTCTACATGTGTTTATGAAAATATTTCACTGGCTTCTTTACTATCCTATAATCAAATAGTTAATATAAATATTTCCTAAACACGGTCGAGTTAAAATAATAAAATTGTATATTGAATATTTTTTATTAAGTACCAGATTTAATATAAATGTACCAACAAACCAACCAACTGTGTATCTACACTTTAGACCCTTCAATCTTTAGATTTGACTAAATATTCAATAATGACAAGAAAGATGTTCCGTGTAGTAACACTAAGCCAGACATAAATAATATTTATTAATGTAGAGTTATTAAAAAAAGATTCGCGTGAATATTTTGTGGCCAATTATAACATGCCTGTATACTGTGTACGCACTACCGTGTGCTATTTTGTGACATATAATTAAGTTGCCGTTATATTTTGTTTATATAAATTATATTTTTGTAGTTATTTAAAATTAGTTCAAAACACTTGGGACCTATTAGACTACTACGAATTTAAATTTCAAACATATTAAAGATTTTGGATCTACTTTCCGGTTGAGAAAGTGGTTCTGCTGTTGTTCTCTTCTCGGTACGAAAATACTCATTAAAATATAAAACAACACAGTTACTGCGGTTGCGTTTTATTGTTTTAATAATACAATTGTTAAAATTACTACAGTTGTTTAAATTTAAAATACTAAAAATGATTTGTCAATGTACTTTTAAAAACCTATAAAGGCTGTCTGGAAGCGGCCTAAGGATACCCTCAATCCAAGCCCAGGGTGACGTAAGAGTTTCTTAACAACAAAGGGGCTTCAGCGAAGCGGTTGTTTGGTGTCCCGTCTGCTTCACAGTGACAGTGAAATAGACGGGAGCACGACAGGCAGCAGTGGTGCCGGTCCGAAAGGTAATCTGCGATTGCCAATCCGCATGCTTAGCGTGACAATTATGATCCTTAATCTCCAATGGACGACAGTAGTAGAATTCGGCCCCCCGTTCCCGGTAGTTCCACTAGTTCTGGTCACGGTAGGGCCATGGTAACGGTGGAACAAGGGGTGCTAAGAATCTCCGAGCTACGGATCGCTACCACCGATTTGACCCGGCTGCGTATAACGGACGAACCCTCAGACTAGATAACTTGAGCTGGAGATGGAACTGGGAAAATCCGGTGGCACGTTCTGGGTTATGTGAAGTCCGGAGACAAGACACCATAACTCTGCTATCGGGTCACCTAACCTACTACAGGGAAGGCGACACTCCATCACAAGGCGGCGTGGGACTCCTCGTGAATAAGCCCCTCGTAGGCAGCATCGTTGAAATCTCTAGTGTGTCGGGTAGGGTGGCGTATCTTATCCTTGTACTCATTCAGAGGTATAGCTCACATGGAGTCGGAAGTCGAAATCGCAGGGGGCAAATGCTGGCAAACTTCCTCGAGAAGGAGGGCCTCTTCTTAATGAACTCCTATTTTAAGAAGAAGTCCCATAGGAAGTGGACATGGCAGTGCCCCGATACTGCGACAAGAAATGACGAAATCGACTCTATTATGACGGATCGAAATCATATATTTAGGAATGTTTCCGTGATCAAAAGATTTAAAACCGGAAGTGTTCGCCGATTGGTTAGAGGCTTTCAGGTTATTGGCTTTCGATGCGAGCGCGTCCCATTAGAACAGTCGACGCTCCGACCTAACTTCCGACGGACCATTGTAGGTTCCAAAATATTCCATCCGGAATTAAAAGACCGGTTCGATGCCATGAGTGGCGTGATTTATTGTATGCGGGACGTGGGTGAGGAGTATTGTAGGTGTAAGTATACGAGCAGGAAAGCTAAACTCTCAGATGACACGCTTGGACTTATGAGGGAACGTAGAGCACACAAAGACGTTACGTCTGCCGATGTCAAACTTCTTTCAAAGCGAATCCGCAAACCAATACGCCGATACTTTCGCAGTTCAAATACGTAACGATTTACCGAAGCGATTGAGCAGAATAGAGGGTCGAAGGTTTTTGTGGAGAAGGTTGGAAGAAATCATCTGAGGAAGGTTAGAACTGAGTCTGTGGTTATCGTCTCCTTTAAGCCTGGGATCTTATCTGAGATCAGAGCTTTCTATAGGAAGTGGCATACGTCGCACGCTCCTCATCCCGATATCCTAAACAACGATCAGCGTGCAAGCCTAACATGACATTTGTCAGACAATCTACCGGACGTCAGCTTGAGTGAGATTAGTCTGGCTCCTGCGCAGGTTAAAGGGGGGAAGGCTCCGGGGAGGGACGAATTTACAGTCGATGTTCTTAGAGCACGAGAGCGAACCTTCTTTTTTTTTTTTGACGCGGGGAAACGCATTTACGCGCCTTCACTGGCCCTGGGTGGGGTCCAGTGGTGTGTGGGGCTCGCGGCACATTATATAGTGCCGAATACCCACAAAAACCACCGCGAGCGCCACCAGTGCCGTCTTTGATGAGGTGCTCCGGAACAACAAATCATCAGGGCACCTCGACGGCAAGTCAGCCCCCGAAGAGACCCACGCCACCTCCACAGATGGGGTTGTCTCGCACCACAGGACAACCCCACCGACTTTGGGACAGTGCAATGGGGTGAGGTTCCCATCCTCGCCCCCGTGCGCAAATTCGCCGCCACTTCTTGCTCTTTTGTCCTTCTTATAAGAGGGGTACAAAGAGCGGCACCTACTACCTACTCCTGCTCTTAAGTCCCCTCTTCTTATAGGAGGGGTACTAAGAGCCGCCACCTCCTCGGTTCAATTGGCTTCGCCCAAGGTGTCTCGGATAACCCCAGGCTACTGAGCCCCACCGCCACGACAAGGCTTGAACCGTGGTGGGGACGAGAGCGAACCTGTATTAAGAGAGCTAAAAAAAGATTTTTAATTTTAGTCCTACAGCGGGGCGTACCTCCCGAGGCATGGCTTGGAAGAGACGTTATTTTGTTTTTTAAGAAGGGTGACAAATCACTTGTTCAAAATTACAGACCGATTTTTCTTCTTGGCCATATTTACAAGTTGTTCTCAAGAGTCATGACGAATCGTTTCACCACAACTTGACGAATTCCACCATCACCGGACCAGGCTGGGTTTCACAGAGGATTTAACATCATGGACCCCATTTTCACCATAGGGCAAGTTGTACAAAAGACACATGAGTACAATCAGCCGCTGTGCCTTGCCTTTGTACTACGAAAAAGCGTTTGACTCTGTCGAATGAACGTAGGATGAACTTGGACAAGACAAGGGCCACGTTCCGCAAACACGTTCTCCCTATGCCCGTAAACGTCGACGGTGCTATTCTCGACATCATCGTAGACGAATACATCTACCTCGGGCAACTGTTACAATTAGGTAGATATAACTTCGAGAAGGAAGCCGATAGAAGGATTCAGTTGGGTCGGGCAGAATTCTGGGAGCTTCGTCACATTCTCACGTTGTCTATGCCATAGAGCTTGAAGACGAAAGGTATATCAGCCAATGCGTTCTCCCCGTGATGACCTAGGGGGCCGAAACATAGCCTCTTCATTTGGTCCGCAAGTTTGTGGTTGCTTAACGGGCTATTGAACGTGCTATGTTGGGTGTTTCTCAGTCCGACAGAATTCGTAACGAAGTCATAAGGCAGAGAACTAAATTATCCAATATCAAGCGACGAATAAGCTCGCATAAGTGGCAATAGGCTTGTCACACACTCAAAAGAACAGATGTCAGATGGGCCAGTAAGGTTCTGGAGTGGAGGCCGCGTTTAGGAAAACGAAGTGTTGGTCGAACATTCACCAGGAGGGAGACGATCTCCGTGCAGTATTCGGTCTAGCCGGTCCGGGATGGATGCGAGTAGCAGGAGATCACTCGTCATGGCGTTGTTTGAGAGAAGCCTATGTCCAGCAGTGGACCGATAAGGGCTTATAATGACGATGAATGATGATACATAATAGAAAGAAAAATTATAGTATAATAACTGAGAACTAAAACTTATCAAATATTGATTTATAAATAATTTTAGACATTTATATTTATTTGCAAACGCAAAAAAGCATAATTGCTTCATTATTCTTTATGTACTTTACACGCATACGCACACATTAATACATACATGAATCAATTTTATTTTTTCTTAATTTTGGTTTATTTTGTTAAACACTATGTCCACGTTGGAGAAGCGGGCACGTAGTATGTTTTTTGCCTAATGTATTTTTCAGTTGGAATCTGCCACACTCACCTCTTGTCACATGGGTGCGATCGTATGGTGCTTATTATATCGGAAGCAGTCAAATTAAAATAGCCTTTTGAAAACGTGACGTTACAAATTGAACCTCTCATTTTAGAATACTTGAGGAACTATCCCAAAGGCGATCAAAGGGTGTTTTAGAAACGTTTCACCCCCAGGATGCACCGAATAAATGGCGTTCACTATTTGCGTCACAGCGGCCGATCGATAAATTGCGCAGGCGCGCCTGGCGGAAGCCCGGGCGGTCGCAGCCTGTCCGGGTCAAGGTTTCCACCCACCCGGGCTGTCATGCCTAGCAATAACTAATTTATTATAGTTTTCTTTATGACTGATCCGTTTTATATATTTAAAGACTCGCAAACAATTATAAAAATGAAACATGTCCCGTACCGTCCTCCGTATATATACAGGAAAACACATGCATTGGTAAATATCCTCGATTTTCTGAAGTGATTAAAGAAACTTTATTTCCTAACGGAATTGGGAAATTGTACTCTTTTGTTTTTAAGTAAGTGTAAGCATGCATTTTATTGCATGTACATGCAAAAGTTTTGGAATTCTTGTAACATGATAAGAAATTATAAAGTATCGAAACTGCAAATATTCGGGTTGTCTTTTTCTGAATGAAATAATTAATAAACAAATATTTAATTAAATACAGGTCTCACTATCGAAATCACATTTTTTAAAATCATATCGTTTATGGCTCTAAATAGTGCTCTAGATGAAAAGCTTTGACAGTTCCGTGAATTCTTAATGACATTTATACGTATATTGTTTGTAACAATATCACTTTAGTACCATTGTAAATTTCATAGTAGTTCACTCCTGTGTTGGGTTTAATACCTTTTGCATGTTCTGTGTACTCCTGTAGACTTACTTTCTATCTCAAGATGTTTAGTGCCGTTTATTGATTTAATTTTATACTGTTTGTACAAAGAGTTCATAAAATGATGCAATTTAAACTATTTTCGAAATATATTGATGATTTATGAAACCTTAAACGAATAAATATAGGCCAGCTCCTGGCGAGCTACTGTTGACCTAATACATTACAGGGATTGTAGATCGGCCGGAGGTGACCTAGATTTACCTGAATTTTATATAGATTACAAATAATTCCCGAAAATAAAATATGATATATCATTGGAACCTATTGCTTGTGTTACATAAACAAAAAAGTTGAAACACCTTAATAGTGGTTACCTGGCCGCAGTGGCCCTTGTGATGGAAAAAAAATTGCAATACAAATTCTTGATTGGCAAACCTTCAGTTTGGAGAATTGTTCGTATTATTACTTAATTATATAGTCTTTTACGATTATAACAGGCATGGTTCGCACTATTTTGCACCTGTAAATTGTGACTACCTTCTAAAATTTAACAGTCATAATTTACAAAAACGTTAATATTAATGAAACAGGATGTTTTTCCTTTTAGAATCCACTTATTCTTGAACAAACGAGGATTAGAAGCCTTTCCATGACTACCAATGCCCATAGACATCCGCATAATTATAAGTCAGACGTGTTGCCCATGTTAGATGCACCCCTTCACAAACCGACGTAACGTGACGTATAGCTGGTATATTGTGACAAATGACGACAACACGACAATGCGAGAAGAACCTTCCCGGTCGTGCCGGCCCGAATCCTCTGCAATACAACGTTGCCTTCGAAGCATTTCTACTAGTTCACTAATCAATAATACTGTTGATGTATATGTATATTTATTTTATTTCGTTAAAATGGGCGGCAAAACTACTTTTTCCACAATATGTTCTGTCCCATTAATTTTAAATAAAATAGTTTCATATTATACCGATAGAGAGGAGAGCGCCATTACACCTCACAATATTTTGATGTTAATAACAGTTTGTAAAAATTGGTAATAGGCAGGCACTCAAAAACATGTAGATAACTGTAACACTTTTATAAGGAAACCATACTCTATTTTGTCTTTAGTCTCGCAAAACTCTCTGTTAGAAAGAGAGGTAGAATCATTAATCGCCCAGCATTTTGAATCTCCACGGATGAAGTCAGGTAAAAGCTATTATAGGATATCTTTCGAAGTTAACACATTAAAATTTCGATGTAGTACCGATAGCAACAGTCTACTCATAAATTAGCAAAGGTATAGCGCTGATTCTGAGTTAAATCTACCTAGGAATTATTAACACGCCTTTGTAGAGTCCATTATTACTATCCTTTAAATAGTTATCGCGACTTTTCGGCCACTTTACAGAGTCTGTCAAGAGCATATAGTCTGGTCATATACAAGTTAATATTTTAAATTGCATTTAATTATTCCAAACAAACTATTATGAAAAGTACAAGCATTTAACAAATGGAAGTCGCTTCTCATTGCGCTATATTAAAATATAGATCGTTTACAGGATTGGCTGCTACTTTCTATATGCCCGAGACTATAAGATCGGAGATATACCAGCGCAACGACGATATCTATTTACAGCCGGATCTTCGTCAATATCCAGGTAAGCTTTTAAGTTAATTACCCCCTCTAACGCGTCCCTCGCCAAACCTTTTCGACGTGATAAGGTCTTGTAAATCATTAACGCTATTTATAAACATCATGCAATCACCAGCTTCGTCCCCAAGTCGCATAGTACGGGAGGAAGTTCTACTGCAAAAATAAAAAGAATGAAATTCATATAATTCTATTGTTATAATTATTATGGCACTTACCTACTCACGGCTGAAGGTAACAAAAATGTTTTTGTAATTTCAAAAATAAATGCGTGATAAAAAAATCCGAAGGTTAAAAGGACGCGGATTATACGGTTCAATCCACAATCACCACATGACAGACAACATCACACACGTTCGACTCCGAATAGTCAAAACGACGATGTTAGTGTAGTCATAGAAGATAATTCCAGTACGTTACGCGACTTGCCAATGAGCTCAAATCAAATCGCCGTGCCACCCACCCATGCTGGAAAGAGAGTGCGGTTCGCCCCAGTCATGATATTTCAACGAGCTCCTCCAGCTCTTGCATGATAATAAGAGGTCAACTTTGACTACCGCGGGTGATGAGGGTGAGGCGACCCGATCCCCTCGCCCAAGATAATAGTAGTTGCCACATAGGAAGGGTGCAAGAGTAAAACAAGACATGCATCCTTCCTATCTGCGGGAAAGGAGGGGGATCTGTCTCCCTATCGACCACAAACTCTCCTAGAACGCCGTATTCCATGATAACAAATTTGTTCAGACGCGACTACTCATTTCGACTATTATCTGGTAACATCTACAATTTATTTTCACAGATTTGCCTGAAAATGTGGAAATTTATACTGATCTCCTGCCCCTCGAGAGGGCGTCGCCGCATGCCATTTCCACGAGCTTTCGCGTTGCTCACAGGCAGACCGGCAACACATTTGCCATGCGGCGGTTGCACGCATATGCTACGGTGCCGTCTAAACGCATTGACCTGTGGAAACAGATCGACCATCCGAACATCATTCGCTTGCACGAATACTTCCCGACCAACGCTTTCGGTGACCACTGTAAGTTTCTTGACCGAGTACTTTTTTGGTGACGTTGGGAAACGCTTTCTTATGATATAGGGGTGACAATCGGATGGGTAGTGACAACTGCCGCCCATAGACATTCGCAAGACTAGGCGTCTTGCAGACGCGTTGCAAGCCTTTAAGGAATAGGTGTACTCTTTTCTTGAAGACATCTAAGCCGTATTGGATCGGCTGGTTCCACAGCACAGTTGTACGCGGTAGGAACTGGCGTATAAACAACACTGTTGCGGATTTAGGGACATCAAGGTGATGGGCGTGGAACTTGAAGTTCTGGCGCCATGTCCGAAGATGAAATCCTGCTGCTGGTGTCAAACCGAACAATTCCTCGGATCATTCCCCATAGAAAAACGGTAAAAGACGCGCAGTGAACAGATATCTCTACACAGGGCTAAAGAATCGAGCTGTCCGGAAGTAACTTGGTCGTCAACGATTCGAGTCGCTCTACGTTTTATACGGTCAAATGAAAGGAGCTGTTATACTGCCCGCAGGTGGGAGCGGTACTCCATATGCGGTTGGACCTGTGCATTGTAAAGTTGCAGCCGATGGGCTGGATTGAAGTACTGCTTCGTTCTATTGAGCACACGCAGCTTCTTTGAGGCTAATTTAGCTATCGTTTCCAAATGACCACGGAACTGAACGTTACTTGATATGTCTACACCAAATATTCCGGCACTAGCTGAAATCGATAGGTAGGTGTTTTGAAAACCAGGAGGTACGACGAATCTTGACTTTTTAGCGGTAAACGCGCAAACTTGTGACTTATGGGGGTTAAATGGTACAAAATTTTGACTGACTGACTGACTGAATAACAAATCCTCGACTTTAGACACAAGTTTGTTCCGGTACTCGTTGACGTGTTCACGGGAAATATTGGGCAGTGCATAGAACGTCCCTAGTGCTAAATTTGCGTAACAATGAAGGCCACTAGTTTGCAACATGGCATTGATGTGTATGATATAAGGCAAACTCGTCTTTCGCCAATATTGCTTAAGCGCTCTGTCTTTAATTTAGCAATAACGTTTTTGAAGGACCTGGGGCCGACTTATACTCCTTCTTTAGAGTTCTTCTTATTTTCGTCCTGTGTAATCGCCGTTGCTGCATATGCTTGGTAACACTCCGGTTAATGGAAAAGTGCAACCCATTTACTGGAGCGTCCAAACCCAGGGTGCGACTTGCCGCCAATCGGTATCGCGGAGAACGGATGGAAAAGTTCCGTTCCCCGAAGCACAACTTCCGCGACAGACTCCGCAATGGCGTCAGGGTTATCCAGCGAGAGGCAAATCCGCCCCCATGGGTAGGATGCCAAGAATGATCGCATCTCATCCCAATCTGTCGGCCTATAGTGCCTGACGCGACGACAGCCTACAAAAGTCGGCCGTGGTTTGCACCTAATTGGCACTAAACTCCATATCAAGCAGTGGTCCGACGAACCTAAGCAGGTAGCTATCCGGATGGGAGGTCAACAGAAGGTCCAACAGGGAAGTAATATGGTCTTCTACGTCTGGGATTCGCGTGGGCGATGACACCAATTGTGTCAAACCATATGCCAAACAAAGTCATGAAAAGGTCTACCTGCATGATCGGTAGTACGTGAACAAAGCCAATTGACGTGGTGGGCATTAAAACAAGTATCAAACATTGACGCGGGGGTGGTCATCGTTATCTACACGCAGCCAAAGAATGGATAGGTCCTTCTCTTCAAGATTGAAGAAACGACGATAGTAGATGTCTACATAAAAAATAATAGTTAGATAAAAACTAGATAGAAAAAAAATATAAATAATTGTTCTCACCCCGCCAACTTAACCAAGTCCTCGGGCTAGGAGGCCGTCCAACACTCGTCTTTCCGCAGCCACTCCGGGTACTGACCCTAGATCGTGTGTACCTACACAATTTTCGCTGAACATGCTTGCAACTAGACAGGCTTTGTAGTAAGTCTTATATATAACGATTGTTGTAGCAATGATGGTGATTTACGACTACCACCCTGCGTGTGCTACGCTGATGAGCAAATATCTGGCTGGTGGGTCCACCGGTACAGTGTCTGAGGGGAACAGTGGCTACCTGGATCCGTTCTCCTCTGATCCAGATGCTCCAAGACCTTACACACACCAGGTAAATATATATATTGCACATTTTCTTTAGATATATTTTTTACTAGGGACTTTAGGGGTAACCGAATAACGTGTCTTGAACACTGATTTTCATTTGTTTTTATATTGAAACAAATAAACTGTAACACTTTGAATCTGTTTCCAAAAATAATTTTTTATAAGTGTAAATGACTGCTACAGTCAATAACGCATAGATTAGCATAAAAATAGGCTTTATCTCTCTTGCCGTCTCTTTGCTTTTGACAAAAACACGAAATAAAAAATAAGTAATTTCGAATTATAAAGAATCAATACTTATTTATCAAGTACAAATATGTGGCAAGCAAAAAATAGAATAGAATAAAATTTACTGAGGTTACACATTTCTACATACAGGTACATCTAAAACAGCAAAAAAAAAAAAAACAAATCATAAAATAAAATAAACAGAGAAATAGTAAGAAATATTTTAAATATTGATACCTACGATACATGCATGCAAGGGAAATGAAAACGGTTTAACAAACTTACCCCTAAATGGTAATGGTTATCTATATCTATTATTAATATATAATCAGTTTAATGGTTCTGGTATCACCCTCATGTATATAGAGGAACATTGTACATTTACATGATGTACGAGTATGAGTTTGTCTAAAAATATAGGTTTGATAGGAATTTTTGAGTGTTTGAACCCATGAGTTGAATTGACGCTGAAGTTTTGTAAAGTACCGCTTATGATTCCCCTATTACAATTATCAAGTGCTTAAAGCCATATATTGTTTTCGAAATATAATAAGATGTCTTAGGGGACTAGTGATTACTTCGAATGTTAGTGTTTCTAACTATCTCTGGTTTGAATTAACAAGAGTAGATTTTATATGTTTTACCTTGCCGCGATATTATCGACCGATTGGCCACTCCGTTTCTAAAGCAATTTTATTGTACGTTAAATAACATAAACGTGAAGTGATGCATGTAGTGTCACGTTCTGTTTGCAAATTTTACGAAACGTGATACTACAAGCGTCACGTTCAAGTTAATTAAGCGGCAGGGGCTTGCCCTGTAATTTATCCCAACTGGTCGATGGGCCGCTCAAAACCTTATAGGAGCAGCGACCATTTATTCTCTATGCAGCGGTATACAATGTTCTACTTGGAACAAAATCTGATAATACTACTAGTTTATTCAGAGTCAGCATTAGAATTGTATGCAATTATTATTACACCATGTTGTATTTTAAGCCAAAAGAATCTATAAAATTTCATTTATTTACTACAAAATTTATTCGCTCACACAAATCGGCGTATACGCATCATACAGATACTATACATAGAGAAGGGAAGCGAGGCAAAAACGCGGCCGTCTAATTCGAAAGCTCTCTGTCTCTCTTCTTTCCTTCATTTCTCTCTGCTCGACACGCACGCAAGGTTAGATACACAAATGTTTCATATCTTCCTTCTCTATTCTGAGAGATGGCCAGTCACTGTCATATAACAGCCTATGGGATCCCTTTTCTATCTATATTTATCTCCATGATAGGCATAATAAGAATATAAAGTTAGTACCACGCATACGATTAGTGGATGACATTAACTACGCGATGACACTGATAGAGCTCAAGTCTACCGATATCGTCAAGAGTGATGAGACCCGCTGAGTATATTTCCCCGGTTCTTTTCAGGACAGGATTAGGGTTGAACCGGTAGGTAGATTTCATTGCTAACGTTCAAATAGTAATTTTTATAATTCTATTTTGAATAAAATATTTCTTCATTTTGTTGCAGTATTTAGGTTAAAGGTAGGCAGGTAGGGATTAGCTGACATATGACTTAAATCTATCCCGAGGCAACCATTATTTTTTTATTAGTGCAAAAATATTTTATGTTATTTCCGATTGTAATCTAAAACTATGTTATATTTCAACGAAATCCATCAGTTGTTTTTGCGTAAAAGAATACCAAATATTCCAATTTATAATGGTTCTAGGATTACTTGTCTCACATACAGTAATACAGCCAGAACAGATGACTGACATAATGACAAACTCACATACCGCTTACGAATAAGAAACCGGGAACACATCCGTAAGTTGAGAGCTAAGAATATCGCGGAATAATTACAAACTCGATCTAAAGTAAAGTAAAGAGCTCTAATAATAAATTAAATTTTGATCACGGCTTCTGTTGACTTCGAGTGCGAATCGAAGCCCGAATGTCAATGGGGGGGGGGGCTTATATGCGCCAACCAGCATTGGGTCCTTCCGAAAAAAAAGAAGAAAGGATTACTTGTTTTATTTATTGTTTGTTCATGGCATTGAAAAATACGATTGATCTACTTCGTTTCACGTATCAAGTTCACGTACCAAGTAATAAGCTCCACCTAAAGTGTTGGGACCGTGCTTTACGGCTACTGGCAACTGGTGGCAGAATCGTACACTTTTTTGGGTAGATAATAATAATCTTATCTGTCATTTTTTGATGTAATTCTTTATTTGAAATCCGTTTCTTTACTTAATTAAACACTGAGGTGCGTGATATGGTACAATACCGCCTCCTATTTCGTGAATGAACCCTGGTTTATATGTGTTGTGCAGAAGAACACTATGCTGCGTGCGGTGGCGTGCGGCGCTCTGTTGCCCGAGGCAGTCGTGTGGAGCGTGATCGTACAACTGACGGCCGCGCTGAGAGTCATACACGCTACTGGACTCGCATGCAGGTATACTGAATTAGTTGTAGTTAGGAGTTGTATTTAATAACTATTTGATACACTAGTAGTAGTAATATGTGGAATAATACATTTGTTTACGATAATTTTGGCAATGACAATATTCTTTTCCAGAACCTTAGATCCCACCAAAGTGGTGATGAATGGTTGTCGCGTGCGCATCGCGTGGTGTGGAATCGCCGATATCTCTCATCCCAACAATAACGACGTCGCTCAGGTACAGTCGGCAACACAAGTCGATGAACAATGACATATATAAGTTGTGTCATTAAAAATGTATACATGAAAAATAATGTCCCCTGGTTTCTTAGCAAGTCGTATCTCTGTTTCGGTAACGTTGGTCTTCTCATAAAAGGAACTATACAATTATATATACTATCTATGCCCGTACAAGAGGGAACTGCACAACTACGTATTCTACTGCTTACGTCATTTAGCGAGATACATATAATAATGAGTTGTTTGTCACAGTCACGAGCCACTTGAGTCCAGCTGCTCCCCGCCAACTTTTCCAAGTCGTCAGTCCACCGGAACGCCGTCCAACACTCCGTCTTCCGGTGCGGGGCCGGGGTATTTTAGTATATATACACATTCAGCAGTATAAAGTGTTATAAGGAAGTTAAGGCCCCACGGCGGGTTAAGGCCACCTCCAAACAGCTTCCAAGCTATATTGCTGGAGAAGACTAGAACACAAAGTTCACTTACTCTCCTATTTTTTACATCATGAACCCAGTCATGTTTCGGCCGTCCTATTCCTATTCAGGCCTGTCCGTGTACTCGATTCCGTTCTGTAGGTCTACGTGTTCATAAAACACAATACAAGACATGTACTCTCTAACAGTACATCGGGAGAGGCAGGGCTTGCTCGTTCTTGCACAGCGGGGTCGCAATAATGCGTTTTATGTTCTTTATTGGAGAGGTAGACCAGGTTTTCATTATTATACCAGAGCGTATTGACGCAACGGTGCGAGCGAGAGACTCAGCATTCCAGCAGCAGTGTACAGGGAATGTGACCATGTATCAAGTACATTTTTCTTACAGGCACAACAGGAAGACCTGACGGCGCTCGGCCGCCTCGCACTGGGGCTGGCCTGTCGCACCATGCACTGCGACAACCTCCAGGCCTCCATGGATCTCATATCGCGCACATATTCCGCCGATCTTAAGAATCTGATCCTGTATGTAGCAATATTTTATATAACTAACCGAAATTTACACTTTATCATGCACACCCTGGAACTAACAGCTGCAGCGAACATACATTTGTATATGGCCGAACCTTCAGCTTGGGCCAAAGCGGAGAGAAGTTTTGGCCAAAGCGGAACGTTTCGGCTCTATCCATCAAATCGTCATTAACAGAAGTAAAATGAACATGTTTTGAGTTGCATTGGTTTTTTTTTCTATCAAATTTATAATACTGGAATTGACTATAAGTTATATGGCATGAATAATTTCGTTTCATTTACAAGTAAAAAAAATACTTAATACGTAAGAATGACTAGTCAGTCGACAGACAACGCAGAACCTGTGATCTTGTATTTCAAGTAGGTTCGTAAATACAACGTTAACGGTGTAACAATATAAAAATATTTTATTAAATTCAACCTATATATAGCAAGAAATAGCTTGTGATATGTAAATTGCTTGTAGATGTCACTGGGTTATGATATTACATCTTCGATCAACCATACCACTAAATTTACAATTCACATTTTTTATGTGAATTGTATATCTAGTCTAAATGTCTTTCTATTTAATTACTTTAACTATGTTTTATTTTGTACCTTATTGCAGTTATATAATGTTTAAATTAGATTAAGTTATATGAATGCTTGTACCCTTTCTGTAATTCTTTGTAAATGTTGAACTTGTGACACATAATTTGTTTGTTTTGTTAAGCAATTGTCATTCTAGTTGTATAGTTGATCGAAATTCATGAAAACATTCTCAGGTACTTGCTATCGGCACCTAATCGGCGCTCCGTAGCTGATCTCATGCCAATGATCGGAGCCAGATTTTACACTCAGGTACTAATAAAAATATTGTGTATGGATCTATATTTGTACCTTCTGGCGTGTCCAATTAAGAACTTATGATTCATAGAGTGTAACCGGTCTTTAATAAATCCTAACATAATGAAGCTGAAGAGTGCTTTTGTTTGTTTGTTTGCCTGAACGCGCTAATTTCTGAAATTAAAAGTCCAATTTAGAAATTATTTTTGTACATGTTAACCACAGTAATGATATAGTCTATCCTTACTCATTAACGTAGTTAACATAAACACTTTGTGAATGTTATCCCGCGGGTGAATCTGCGGGGCGCTGCTAGTGTATATTCTGCATAGTTGCCAATATTGGACCGCAATTAGGCGATTAGTTAGCCGCTTGATTTGAGATTGATAGGGCGAGCAGATCTATTATCAGCATGAGGTTTTCTAATTATCAGGTTGAAGCTTTGGAGAGACGCGCTGATGCGTTCGAAGATCAACTCGCTATTGAGATCGACAACGGTCGTCTACTGCGTCTGCTGATCAAACTGGGCATTGTCAACGAACGCCCCGAGTATGTTTAAAATTGTGTTTATTTGTTTTGTGTGTGATCTAGACACGCGATAGCGTCCGGTGAAATTCATAGTAAAGGCACTGGCGACGCAAAATCCTGGAATATTTACGTGAACCGTTTCAAGCCACTTTTAACCCCATCTAAAATCTAAAACCTACACAACATGATTGTTTCGTGACTGACAACAATCGAACATCGGAAACTTATTTCCAATCTCCAAGAAACTTGATCTATTTGATATTAAGGGATTCCTATAAGTGTATACAAAGTAAAGAGTTCAGTAGATGATCAATCAAAAATACATGAATCAAGTTCCATCCTAATGAAGTAAAAAAAATGACAATATGTAGTGTGTGGTATCATTGAATAAATGTTATATAAATCGTCATTCATCATCGTGCATGGATTGAAGGTGATACACCTTTCAACAAAACGTCTGTATATCCTACTTGCGTCTGTAGGCTGAACATGGATACGTCGTGGTCGGAGACCGGCGACCGCTACATGTTGAAACTGTTCCGCGACTATTTGTTCCACTCGGTGACCGAAGACGGCCGCCCCTGGTTGGACCAGGCCCACTTGACTCACTGCCTCAACCAACTCGACGGTGGTACCGACGCCAAGGTAAAATTTTTCCTCGCATCGCGCATGGAGCCGCCGATTTTAGGAGTGGTGGTTATTCATTTTATTTATTTTGTATTCTATAGCATGACTATCAACAACCATAAATATCTAAATACCAAATGATTAATATAACGTTGACGTCCTATAACAAAAAAGAAACAGTTTTCTTCTCTGTCTCAAAAGGCTTTTTTAGCTTTTTATCACATGAAATAAGAATCGAAAAAGAACGAAGTGCCATGCTTTTGTAAGAGGTAGTGCCATGCTGCATTGCAGCTGAATTAGGTTGGCATGACCGGGGTGGTACCTCTGGCTCACTTGATACCTCCGTAAAGTGACATCTACGGTGTCGTGTTTCGTGCGGTTTGTGAGTAACGGTGGCCCATTGGGGGAGGTGAAAAGGAGTGCAAGGCATCGGCATAGTAATTATGCTCATGCTCATGGGCGTCGGTTGTCGTGGAAAGGCTCCGATTTCTCGTTTGTCCCCTATACTATTATAAAAAAGGCCAATTTTAATACATTAGCTATGTGACCTCTTTTCTAGTTCAATTGGCCTGGAAAGAATATTGTATCTTGTTATCATTTTGGAAACACAAGAGCTCTTAGATGCGCAACTTTATAAAAAAGATAGTAAGTAAATTTAGTAAAACGACTACCGTAGAGATTTGTAGCTTATGTATCAAAATAACACAAACTTTAGAAATGCAAATTTTAGCACGTGTTTTTGTCTGTTACCAACGCGGACGGAGTCAGGGACAACACCTAGTATTTCATAGACATATTTATAATTTTGATTATTAATCGCGGCAGGTGGAACTCATGTCTCGCGACGAACAGAGCGTGCTGGTAGTGTCGTACGCCGAACTCAAGCACTGCCTTGAGCAGGCTTTCGATGAAGTGATGGCCGCCGCTAATGCTCCTTAGCCCGTGTGGTACCCCGTCTACTTCTTCCAGCCACTATACAGAGTCATCTGCTCCATGGACTGCTGTATGTGCCTGGTCCTGTAAACTTTCACAGCATGTGGAAGTCCATTCTGAGAAATGTAATTTAGATGATTAGAGTTACATCACATAATCACATCACAGTGCTTAATTCTAACGTCACTAATTCTTACAGGATTACAAAAAACTTTAATCGTCTATGTCACATTTCAAATTTTGAATAAAGAATATCTTTTACTTGATTTTTTTTACATTTTATTCTATTGTTTTTATCAAAGACTGTAATCTGCAAGGCAGTTTCTGGACACTAACATTGTGCGCGATTCATGTTTTGACCGAAGATCATGAATGTTTAGTCGATTTGCGATATAGACACTGTTTTAGTTACATAGTAGTTTTAGTATCTTGATCCATAAAAAATAATAACAATATAAATTAAGAATTATTCTATTAATTTTATACCATAGACTATATCTACCTACTTTATATGTTGCAAGGATTTATATTATTGCAAACACCTATATATTATTGTCACTTTGTACAAAACAACCTGTCGCATTCTCAAATCGAGTATATTTTTAATATCGAATTATATATCATGAATTATATTAGAATATCTATATTATATACGATGCATGTCCGTTTATTACGATCCATCTTTCGCTGTGATATGTATGTAAATTTTTTTTATATACATTTTCTGTATCGGTCGCGATATTACACGATACAGCGATTCTCGTTACTTTCGTTAACATATGAAGACAACTGTGTTGTAAGAGATCTCATTTTTAAATTCCGCCAAAATTTTCGGCGGCACTGGCTTCTACGCCTCGTACAATGTTTATATACGACCTGCATTCGTTTTAGATTCAATGCCCAGTAGTTCACTTGTCGACTTGTAAGCATAAGCCGCCTCAAAAAACGCCACAAACATTCCATACTAACATCTTTGATGTAGGAATATATGTATACTCACACATATGTCTGTTTGTAATTATAGAATGTTCTAGTTCTACGTCAGAATATTTCATCCGGTATACATAAGAGTAATCGAATTAGGGAGTTACGACGCATAATACTGAAAGATTCGCGTAGATCTGAATTTGTAAAAGTCCAGTAGCTAGGTAAAGCCTTTGTGCAACCCCTGCACCAAATGGTCAAACCTATTTTGATGTTGTAATGGGATTTAAACGCCCACTTAGTTGTTTAAACACCCAAACTTGATGTCTACATAACGTAATATTCTACAGATAAGGAGTTCTTTTCAATATTCTTCAATACTTGTTCAATTGAATTTCTTGCCATGTATTAAAATAAGATTTAAGAATATAATAATCATTTTATTGATGTTATTGCGATTTAATAATTGGCAATAGGTCATATCCGTAAATTGACGGTAATTGCATTCTGCAATGACATTTTAAAAGTATTGCATTAATGTCGTATTAAATGTTTATTCTTGGGGATTCAGTGATGGATTTTCCCGTGCGGGATACGAAATAGTGCATGTACTGACTGGCAAGCAATCTGAATGTGCATTGACTAGCCCCGTTTGTGTTAGTAAACTTGAAAATTTTACCGTAGCTACATTATAATGTTGCAAATTCTGATCTATGTAGAGATGATCAATTCGATGTTCCATGGAAATAATTATGTATATTTTTTTTTAATAAATAAACAAATTATTCAATGTGTTCTTTTATTTTTGAATTAGGGAGAACCTACTATGTACCTTATCTACTTATATACTTCAATATTAAATTTGTAAAGAATACTTTTAAAACGATACCTTGCACCTATAAAGATTTTACCAGTATGTTATCATTAGATACGAGAAATAAAAGGACTTAACATCTTGTTTAAGTTGAACCAAAATGACAGTTGTCACCGCAGGCGGAATGAGAACGGAGGCTGACGGCGCGTTTTATGAGTTACTGTGGCTACGCGTTGGTATTCGCGTTATGCGTCGTGCTGCACCTCCTCTGAGACCGTAAATGTGTCCCTGGACATCCAAAGTAAGAAGTTTGACTTATATGCCGCGATCTACACCAGTATATTAACATCAGCTAGGGAACTACCAACTATACAAAAGGGAACTTGGTAACAAAACGACGTAACTCCATGGAGTTTGGATGTTTTTTCCAATTGAAAGAAAAACTGGTCTGGTTGTAGTGGATAGTTATTGCATCAAATAAGACACCCACTTTATGCTTTACTAATATGCATCAGATACGAGATCAATTGGTAATACAATATATCATTCTGAAAATAATAATTCTCATGATAAACACAATACGAATTCGCCGCTTTAAGTATGTGCGTCATGGAGTTTAGACTCTATAATTGTATTCCAAGATGTTGATATACCTAATGCTGCCGCTGGATGATTTCGGGAGGCGAATTATAGAGCTGTGGAATTGAGATAATGGAAGCCAGCTTAAACCGCGTCCGTCGAAGCTGAAAAAGAGAGCAAATGTGGTTTACTCTCTATTTCTCTTTTTTCATTCCATTCTCCTATCGCAGTGGCCCATGCGAGATTCGATAGACAAAGATAGTAATGCATTATCTCATCTTTCTTCTCTATTAACCAACACGTAAAGTCGCAGTCATATATTTAAAGAAAAGTAATTATTTTCTTTAAATCCAAGTGAATGTAGAGTACGGGTAATTACCCATATCTAGTTGGTAGGTGACTTGGAAGACCCATGAATGACATTTCTTGCTCAAACTTTCACACATCAATATGGTGATAATGGAATTTAGAAATTGGCTATTAAATATGTGTTAAATTGCAAATAACACAAACGTGAATGAGAATTTGATTACGTATGTGTTATAGTCGTTTTGTACCAATCGCCGGATAATACTACGGCCAGCCATTTTCAAAAACAGAGCCATTTTGTTTTTGGCGGGCTAACGATTAGCCGGATTCTCATTGCGAGAGGTTCTTCAATATGGGGGCTGACGTTTGGCCTAATTGAACCTCTTGATTTTAGGTAGTGCTAGTGATCGATACAAGTATGAATTTAGGCCATGTGTTTTCAGTGCATGTAAAAAGTAACCTAACCACGAAGGCTTAGTCTGGAGCGGCACTCCCGTCTAAACCTTCGAACCTATCTGTGCATAGTTTCCTCATTTATACAATCGACGCCATTGTTGTTGTCATGTCAAGCAACGCCGCGAGTGTTAAAAGCAGGCACTAAAACGCGTCCAAAAGGCGAATAGTGATTTACTTTGTTTAAATAAGGCTAGCTTCATTGAATAGCGTATAACGACGACATCTTTCTGGCGCAATTATACTCAGCCTTATTCAATTCGGCTAATCGTTGATCCGCCACAAAATAAAGCGGCCCTGTTTTTGATAATGGCTAGCCATAATGAAGTATGGCTATTTAGACAATACGGCTGCGACATGCAAATGTCATCAAATTCTCGTTTTCATCTATTGCAAAGAAATCAACCTCTGTATAAATAAGGATGAAAATTATTTGATATCGGAAGAATTCATCTAAAGATTAACTTGATTATTCATATTATCAATACTACAAAACATTCCATCAGGACAAGGGGATAACAGGCGTGAAGATACTTTACTTTTATTCCATCAATGTTTCATTAGCAATAACATTTAAATAGTAATCAAAGATAATAAAATATAAAAAATTAAACGTTATTTTATAATATCTGGATCTGGATTTATGTGACCGTTTTTTATAAGAGGAAACCGCACAAAATGGCATTTTCGGTCGTAACGCTTTTAACGTCCTCTCGGTATTATATTTTTTTGAGATTTTGAGATAGTTCTTATAAAGGCATTACTCAATTTGATTTTATGACGCCGTAGAGGGGAACGCGCTAGCAAGGCTTATCCTGTATCAAATGATCTTAGCATCTTTGTTAAAGTTTTGATACATTACTCAAGTTTTGACGTTTCCTCGCTGTGCGCTATTCGCTCATTTGGTTTGGAAATGTCAGAAAACAAAACAGCAGACAGAACTGTGTGTGTAATGTGTATGTTAAAGTAACAGGTACGAATAAATTTATTGTTTATTTGTAAACCAAATTTTCACTCAACTAACTATATTCACAATCGTATGATTCGTACGTTTTGTCGCAGTCTCTTCTTATAAGCCGCCGGGAACGGAAGTGCAATGAATTCTGTATGTTACAACGGGGGCAACGATAGACTTATCCATGAAGCAGATCAGTTAATATCGTATATTGAACGTGGATCGACTGTGCTTAAATTCTACCCAAGAAAGCGTCCTGAGCGTCGTTCTTTATCCGTGCGCCGAGAAACACACCAAGTAATATGGTTCAGAAATGGCGTGCCGCAAAGACACGCATTCGAAGGAGCCTTAGATATTCGTGACATAAAAGAAGTAAGAATAGGTAAATCTTCAAAGGATTTCGAACGATGGCCTGACGAATCGAAAAGGCTAGAAAATTCGAAATGCTTCACTATTTATTATGGAACAGAGTTCAAACTTCGTTCAGCATCATTCGCAGGTAAACAATTTTCAGCAACAATTATGGTAATAATAGATTTATGATTCAAACCTTTGCAATGAAATCTACTGAGTCAAGGTTATGAATGCAGCTGTTGAATATTTATTGATGATAGTGTGGTTCTGTTCAGCATTTAAAATTAGTTTCGTTTTTATTGTAGCCCAAACTGATAAGGAATGTGAGGCTTGGAGACAGGGTTTAAGGTTTCTTATTGAGGAAGCTATTAATGCATCATATCCATTGCTCATAGAAAGATGGTTGAGGAAAGAGTTTTATGCAATTGAAAACTCTCATGAAAAGTAAGTACATTATGGATTCATTTGAAAGGGTTTATTATATTATTTGATATTGATTAGCAATATTTAATTCTTGATAACTAAATATTATGATCTTTCAGGATTACATTGAAAGAAGTGAAGGCATTTCTACCAAAAATTAATTGTAAAATATCCACAAGCAAACTAAGAGATATATTTCAAGAGGTTGACACAGGCAAAAGAGGAGAAATAGGTTTTGATGACTTTTCTATATTATATCATAGGTTAATATTTGATGAAAATGTAAGTACAGAAGAAAATTCAAATTTGCAATTACAATAAAACTCCTTTTATGAAGTTTATTGCTGTTTATTTAACTAGCCTATTGTTAAACTAGCCAGATGATTCAGAAACTTTACAGCAACTATGGTCATGGGTGGACTGGTGAATCCACCAGACATAATCCGTAAGAGTAGTTTTATTGCAAATAGTAACATTTGTGTGTAACTTAATACACCATTATATATTATAATTTGTGTATAGTAACATGTATTGTAAATTGTAAATTCATTGCAGAATGTTCATGATATATTTGACAAATATTCTTTATATTGTACAAATGGTACTACAATAACATTAAGAGAATTTCAAAGATTTTTAATAGTGGAACAAAATGATTGTATGGGAGAAGATGAATCTTGCACTTCACAGTTTATTAGAGACTATTTACGAGACCCACAGAGGGATATATATGAGCCATACTTCACATTGAATGAAGTAAGTATAACATATATATGCACGAGCTGACAGGGACTACCTTGGCTGTGGTTTTTACAATAGGTTAGAATTTTTATTAATCATAACAATATATAGCTCTAGTTGGACAAAGTTGCAGCATAGCATCTTTTAAAAAATTCCAGTAATTTCAGAGGTGGACAAACAATATTGCTATGTATGTTGATGAGAATTTGTTACTTTCTTTAACTTAATGCAGATACCAGCAATAACTTACATATTTCAAAGTCATTGGATAAAAAGCTTATACATATACAAGTAAATATTCAGGACAATGACAAACATCACACTTCCATAAATATTTATTTTGTATGTTTACTGTTGTTTTTAAATGTGTCCCGTCATGGCTGAAGGACAAATTAATAAAACATGTCCAACATATTACTTTACCTTTTCAGTTTATAGAAATGTTGTTTTCAAAGCAGAATACAATATGGGATGGAAAGAATAATAATGTGACGCAAGACATGACCAAACCTTTATCACATTATTGGATATCATCCTCACATAATACGTAAGTACTGAAATAGATATATTATTTTGTTTTCGCCTGGTCTAAAATAAGTCGAATTTTTTGGTGATTGCTAGGTATCATGAAATTCATTGTGAAACCATGAGCAATAAATATTTTGGGATATGACATATGAGATGATGATAATGACAAATCTTCAGAAACATGTTTTTATTATCAATAAAATAGCATATGGTGGTTAAACAGCTGTGTTAGTGTTAACTTTGTTTAAAACCATATTATTTCTAATAAATAATACGTTTGAAAATATTTATGTTCAGTGATTCTTACCGACATATATATATAAACGAGAATGCTTGGTTTTAAAATAATTATCATATCATACATTGCTGTTGCCAGGCTGTATATACAAGTATATTAAAAATGTTTTTTGTAGATGAAAGTTTCACAATATATTTAATGGTTTTATAAAAACTTTCTTTTTTTTCTCTTATACATAACCATCGTTTCTATTTTGCTGGACTTTAAAAGCTAAAGGCACACTTTGTGATTTCACACAAGTATCTGCCTGTATGTCAATTTGTTTGAATTCAGTAGAATTCAGTAGAAAATACTAGTAAGTCTCGAATTAAATCTCCTAACAGGTTAAGGGCTATAAGAAAATGTTACCCTTGAATCAGATTTTACAAATGTGAAACCACGGGGCGCAGCTAGTTAGAACAATGTTTTCTCACTTGTTAGGCATGTATATGCTGTTTGTGGTCGTGAGGGAATGTGATTTGTGTTGCTCGACACCAGCTTGGTAAGGCCTGGTGCTGGTGGTGCGGAGCGAACGGAGCACCACATATTATCTCTTCCTTCATTTTACCTTGCCTCCTCCTATCATAATTCTCTTCATACAGACAGTACCAGTATGCGCTAGTGCCTAACCAGAAGACACAAAAGTCTTCGCTAATCCGTTGAACTCTAGAGGCGGGAGCAATAGCGCCGCCAACCAGTAGTAGGTCCCTTCAAAACAAAAAAAAATAATTAAAAGCGCTAGTGGCCAGTACTCGATCAATCTGATCGTGGTAAGTCAGTCTTGGTCTTCCTCTTCACCTTTCTACATTCGCAATGTACATCCGTTTTGTTCGCATATATTTAACATTATCTGTTCCAAAATGAACTGAATGTTTATAAATTGTTTAAGTTATGGCGCGATGCAATAGTTTATTGTTTTTCCATTCACTAAAATCAGCCGGAATAGTTCGAGAACACCCGTTCTAATTTAACAAGATGTCAATATGATTCGTAGGTACATAATCAAAACAGGAAGACAAACATCATTTCAGCAAAATTCCTAATGGGAAATGGGAAGATAGAGGATGATGATCATTATAATTATTGATGTCTTGCTCCTTTCTTTGATCAATGCTTTCATAATAAATCACATTGAGCTTTAGAATGCACTTCGTATATGTCGCACGTAGTGACAATCTTGTGGACCCTATTTTGCGAACGCCGTGATTGACCCCTAGTTCATGACAGGATGCGAGTGTTGAATAGTTGAGATATTGCGATTGCACCTGCTACATTTTATTTATCAACTCGTAGCGCCCCACAGTTTTACCCGCGTTATATGGTAATTTTTTCCATATTATTAAACTTTACTCC
>JAFELO010001150.1:111142-123735 GCA_017140195.1 Eumaeus atala
AATTACTAAAAATCCTCAGTGCTCACTTACATAGTGAAAGGAACCAAATTTCAAGCTTCTAGGTACAGTAGTTTCGGTTTTGTGGTGTGGTCAGTCAGGCACTCCGTAACGCAAGAGTTTTCATATAGATTCCATATGTAGTAAATTTTGATCATACAATGCTGCAGCCGATTATGATTTGTTGTGAATAGCTCTGCTGACTCAGCGACCTTTCAAAGGCGTATCCTAGGAATAATAAAACATTAATAATCAATATCGTCATGAGATATTACAGCTAAATGTTAAATTCATCGTAGGCCTATCTATATCCTGCTATTGCTGTCCACCTTTGAATATGTTTTGGTATATTTTACGATGACTGCGTAACCATTTAACCCAAAGGACTGGTTAGAATCTGCATTGCGTTTCTCAGTTTCCAAATGGTCATGCCAACTTTAAAAGCAAACATTACTATCGTGGGAAACCTTCGCTTTCGGAAGAATTTCAAATATTTTCGTCATAAATATTTCTGTCAACAATCAAGCTATCATAGTATCACTCCTGATAATTACGAAGTAAATAACATGAGCCGTAGTCAATATCAGCTTATTATTTCTACTTCACCATGGCGCATGGGCCTCACCTGGCTGGGCTCACCTTTTCCTAACTTGTACAAGTCATTGTTATTTAGTACTATATCCCACAAATTGGAAATGCGTCTTAAACCTCCCATTTTCTTATATTTATATTGGTTGCGGGTTCCAAGACGATTTTAGCTTTTCCTTCTGGCTGCCTCCGATCATATCAAATGGTCATGAGTTTACCGATTTAGACCCTGACAAGGCAGCGGCGAGAACGAGTGATGGGCAAGCCCGATGACAAAATGGAGCTATAATAAGTTCGGTCAATATAAAAGGGTATAAGTGGTAGAAGCACGACTTGTAAAATAAATTTATTAAAGGAATGTGAGTGGTCGGGTTGAAAAAGGTTAAGTCCGTAGCACACTTCTGCTGTGGAATTGGTTGAAGTATTTTAATGTGGATAAGGCAAAAGACAAATAAAATGCAGGAATTGTTGAGGTGCCTAGCTACAGTAGCCGTGTTGATGGCAATTGATGATTGTGCTGTAATGTTTAGTTCGGTTTATGAGAGTCGGCTGGTCCATCAGGAGTTGGGCGAAAATAGCGGCAACGCTGCGAAACCTCTAGTAGCGCGTGCTATGCTACAATTAATTTTGGTCTTGCATATTTTACAGATATTTAACTGGTGATCAGTTCTCCAGTGAGTCGTCATTGGAAGCATACGTCAGATGTTTACGGTCTGGCTGCAGATGCATTGAGCTGGACTGTTGGGATGGGCCCGATGGGACCCCCTTCATCTACCACGGCCACACATTGACTACAAAGATTAAATTTATGGATGTGCTGCGAACAATAAAGGAACACGCTTTTGTGACCTCCGATTACCCCCTAATATTGTCAATAGAAGACAACTGTTCCCTGCCACAGCAAAGGCGTATGGCAAGCGCGTTCCAAGATGTTTTCGGTGATATGCTTCTAGTGCAGCCCAATGAGAAGAACGAATCGTCTTTGCCGTCGCCGCACGATCTGAGAAGAAAAATTATTCTGAAACACAAAAAACTTCCAGAAGGCGCGGAAGAAAACTCCTTCGCTGTTCGCCAGGAGGAAGGGAAAGATTTAGACCTTCGAAATTCGATTAAAAACGGTATTTTACTTCTAGAAGACCCTGTTGATAAGGAGTGGAATCCGCATGCATTTGTGCTGACTGAAAACAAATTGTATTATACGGAACATTATAGCACCCAGGGTGAGACGGACGCCGATAGCGATGGGGAACCAGAAAGTGACACCAGCAGTATCCCACAGGACGAGTTACATTTCGGAGAGTGCTGGTTTCATGGGAAGCTAGCTGGGAACAGGCAGGAGGCTGAGGAGCTGCTCAAAGCTCACGCGCATCTTGGCGATGGAACATTTCTAGTTCGCGAAAGTGTGACGTTTGTCGGCGATTATTGTCTTTCGTTTTGGAGACAGGGTAAGGTTAACCACTGTCGCATAAAAATAAAGCAAGAACGGGGCGTGACTAAATACTATCTGATCGATACAGTGTGTTTCGATAGTCTGTACAGCCTTATTACACACTACCGGCAACATCCTCTGCGAAGCCAGGTATGTTGTTCCATAAATTTAACTAATCACAGTATGAGTTTCATTTATACATTTTTAGAAATTGTCACTATCGAGCGAATTGTTACAATGTGTCTGTTAAATTATATAGACACTAAATGAGCAACATTCAAAAATTTCGCTCATTAAAAAAAGATGATGGAGTCATAGAGACGCTAAGAATTGAATAAACAGGTAAAAGGGACCATTGCGAATTCCATTAAAGTTGTTCCATAGTCAGGTTGTTTGATTAATCACAAACTTGTGTCTGTTAACGTACTAACCTTCTTAGTGAAAGTATGTTTCATATACACTGAAACTAATAATTTCTGTTAAATCCGTTTTTTTTTCTTGTAACTAATACATCATTTAGCTAATACACTCCTGATTAATCTGTTTTCAAGTTTAACTAACTTTCATTATGAGTTCTGAAACAATTTGAAAGAAAAAAAGGGAAATCAAAATGTGAATTCAAGTCACAAACATTACTAAAATTTTTTGACACAACCTTTTTATTTTTTTAAGGAATTTTTAATAACCCTAAAAGAACCTGTGCCACAACCCAAAAAGCACGAAGGGAAAGAATGGTATCACCCATACTGTACTCGTGCACAGTCCGAAGAGTTGCTTAGGAAAGCCAACACGGATGGGGCATTTCTAGTTAGGCCCAGTGAGAAGGAACAAGGATACTATGCTATTAGCTTCAGGTGCTTCATCTTCAATATGTGTCATTTGTAAATTTTGTTGACTATGGTGATAACAGGCAGCTTCAAAATTGGAATAACATTTTTAATGCAGTATACAAAAAAATGAAAATCATTGACTAATATTTTAATCTATTATGCTGCTTAGTGTTGTAGTGTTTTAGGGCCAGATTGTTTTATCAATCTTCCTTTGCCGTAAATATGTCCGTAAAATGGATTTGTTCCGCTAAATTTAATTCTGCTGTATTATACCATGATTTTTGGAAATCGTTGGTCAATAGTATTCGGAATGGTTGGTTTGGCTGCGAGAAGCAACAGTTGGGACTTTACGTCCATTGAAATAGGCTTATGTATCAGATGATCATGGATATGTATGAATGTGAAAATAAAATCACATATACATTAAATTAAAATACTTGTTGTGTATGAGTTCTATATTTATTTTGTATATTTTATTTGTTTTTTAGGAGCGAGAGGGAAATAAAACATTGCAGAATAAAGCAGGAAGGAAGACTGTATATAATAGGCACTGTGAAGTTTGAAAGTCTTGTGGAATTGGTGTCATATTATGAAAAGCATCCGCTGTACAAGAAAGTCAAATTGTGGTTTCCCATAAGTGAGGGCATTGTCAGACAAATTATTGCCGTAAGTGGAAATAACCATTTTTTCATTGAAGTTGCTATTATTTATAGCTTAGAGGGAGAAAAGAGCAGTCGGGGCTGTCTGGTGACTACCGGCGCCTATTGACATCCGCATATGCAGATGTGTTGATTCCTTCACCTAATCCCGCCTCCAATGGCGTAACGGTGGCGGCTGTAATGTAAATGCATATGGGAACCTTTGACCACTACCGACGCCCATGGATTATCAATCGATTGTTACTGTTGAAATAAAACGTTGGAATTGAGAGAGAGAAACGCTACTGAAATTGGTGTTAAGCAACCTGTCACGCATAGAATTAACGTAATGATAAACCTGTACAAAATTTATAATATTTCAGAAGGGTTTTTAACTAAACATTGTCATGAATTATTTTTTTTTATTAATAATAATATCTGTGGAATTATCACACCGCGTTAGCCTAGTCCTGTGCTAAGTACCGTAAGGACTTGTGCTACAGGTACTAGACAACGGACAATATATTTCATATTTTTATAGATTAAAGAAATATTATATATTTAAGATGTTTATTATAGAAATACATATAATACATATATAAACATCCATGACCTAAGCGGGATTCAAATCCATGACCTCTGGCGTAACGCGCGGTTTAACCGCCATGTTACCAACTGAGCCAGCCGGTCGTCATTTAAAATGAAATGTTTTGTTAAAAAACTACACAGGATATAAAGCGAGTAATACATAAATGTTCATTTGTTTCAGGAGCCCGATGATAATTCTGTGTATGGCACTCCTGGTTACATGGATCCTAATTCTTTTACTTCGAAGGTGAACAAACTTTAAAAAAATATATTATTTCTTGTAATTAATGCATTTGTTATAAAACAACGATACTAGGACAAGACAATTGTCGCGCTATTGCGTTGTTTAATCAACTGAGATATTAATTTGGAGTGAGACTTATTTTAAATCGTAACAACTCGATAGAACAAAATTGCGTCACGAGAAAGGGGCAGATGATATAATCACCTCATTCTCTCATTAAGGTTACTTTTTAAACTTTAAATTGTATGGTATATGATTTTTGATAGACTTCCTACGCCCATTAACATCATTGCGCTCCTCCATTCCATTCCCCAATAGGCCGGTTACTTACAAGCTGCACGAAAGGCGACGACATAGCCATCACTTTTAAGGCGGTATTATGTTAGCGACAAAAACCTCTAATCTCGCCTACCTAATACGGCTTCTATGCACCTTGTTCTATGCAGTGTGTTAGCAAATTTGCATACAAACATTATGTAAGACAAGTTAAAAAAGACTTCCTTATATAGAGTGATAAACTAAAAATTATATTCTTTCGAACAGTGTGAAGTACACTTTCACGTTTTATTTCCATGTGTCGATGTATTATTCAATTTGCAAATGCAAGAAATGAAATTGCAAATATATGGAATTGAAATAATAAGATATTTGTATTTATGGAATATTGCGCTAATACAAATGTCTTACTGCGTTCCCCCGGTACCAGATTACTACCCAACTTACGATCACCTGTGTTAAGGCTTACGAATATTACCACACCATTACTGTATTTATACCTCGGATACTATTTAAACCTGGCTTAAGATTATATCCTCATCATCAGTTTTAACGGGCCACAGCTGGATATAAACTTCCTGTCATGTTGGAAGGCGGTTACATCAATGAACGTTGATGCTCGTAGATTGACCACCACTGCGTTTTAACCGCTATTCGTTACAGCGTTGGAGCAACCGCCTGTCGCGATATTTCCGATTCGATGCTCCGCACAGGGTCTTCAAGAAAAGTAAAAGTAGTAGTGGTAGCGGCGCGCAGCTGTAGCGCCAAGTAATAAGCGGAGGGGATAGCTGCCCATACGTACAACTGGAGAACCAATCACAACTGCCGCACGATACGCGCCGGCCCTGCCGCGTCCCGCCTCCGCCCTTCGATATCGTCTTTCGTAATTCTGTGCAATAACGTTCAGCGCCATATTTTAGTGCCGGGACCAACTATTATAATATTTATTTTTCAAATTTCCTTACCACACAAGAATAAATTATGAGCGGGTTGTTTTTCCATTTAATGTTATGTTATATATATCAGGTGACGGTGAAAGCTTTATACGACTATCGTGCGCGTCAAGACGACGAATTGTCGTTCTGCAAACACGCGATCATAACAAATGTAGACAAGCCAGACGAGGGCTGGTGGCGCGGAGACTACGGTGGCAAACGACACCACTGGTTCCCGGCCAACTACGTACAGGAGATCGAAGTGCCGCATCTTCCGGATATTGTAAGTACATTTCACTGTAGTAATGCTGCTGGCAGCAGAGGTGGCCAACCGGTCAGTTGCAGCTTATGGTAGAGTCGATCGCATCAAGTCAACTTTCCATGCTGAATGTTCCATCTAGTAATTTGGTTTCGGCATTAAAAACTTGATCATAGCGCGAATTCAGTTGGCCACACCAGCTATAGAGACTAATAGAGCACAAGTGTGGGTGAAGATTTGTACTGCCCTATCGTGAACCTGGTCTCGACCAGGTCGACACGTCTGAAGAGACATAAGGTTTAGGACCTACGCGTGGTTTATCTTGCCCTCAGAGGTATAACACCGGCAACTTCCTGATTGAACGGCCGGAGCGTTGTCGATGTCTTTCGACTGTGGACTGGGGATAATATGCCTGCTTAGAAATCGAATTATGGGGGAGACATGTGTCCATCAGTGGACGTCGTCCGGCAGACTATGATGATGATGACTAAACAAAGAAGGCAACATATTTGAGTACTGTTATAAGATGCATACAAATCTCGATAAGAGTTCATGTTTTTTTTGTCTAGAGCATTGAGTGAGCCCTTTAGAACGATACACCAAACGACTGAACCACATGGCAGACGAATTCAATCATTCCCATTAAAAATAACTTTTTGATTTACACCACCTCGAGCCACTGCTCACTAAACCAGCCTAGAGGTGGATCGACTTTGGAACCTGAATTAGATGGATTGCAGACAACGACTTTGGGAGCCACTTTTCTAGAAAATTTTTAGAATCTACTAAGATTGATATAGAATATACATATTATGCAGTAGTCCTACTTATATAGCCAAATAAATGTGGAATTTGTCTAATATGAATTACACCGTTTCTTTTTTTAACAGACTTGCTTGGAAAACGATACAGCGGCCTTAGGATCGTTGCAAAAAGGGGTGGTGGACGTTCTAGGTGCTGTCGTTGAGTTGATTGTCGGTGCAGAAACGGGTCTGGCGAGGTGGATTGTGCGCGTTCAGAGTCCATCGATGTGTGCCCCGTTTGACATGGCCGCATCTACCAGAGAAACCGCCTTAGAATGGCTTTCAGCGATAAAGGAGACAGCCCAAAGCGCAAGCGCTCGCTCCCAAATGCACAGAAAAATGGAGAGAACTTGGCGGATTGCCAAAGAAATGTCCGATCTCATAATTTACTGTCGCTCAGTAACGTTCAATCAGGAAAGAATACGTAACATGGGATTCATTTTCCACGAAATGTCGTCCTTCCCCGAAAACAAAGCCGAGAGACTGATGTGCCAACAGGAGACAGCGTTTTTCATGAAGTACCATGCTGTCCAGTTGAGCAGGATATATCCTAAAGGGCAACGAATAGATTCCTCAAATTACAATCCTGTACCCTTCTGGAATGCTGGGTCACAAATGGTGGCACTGAACTACCAAACTCCAGATAAACCGATGCAGTTGAACATCGGTAAATTCAAAGAAAATGGCGGCTGTGGTTTTATATTAAAGCCAGATTTTATGCTCGACGAAGGATATAATCCGTTCGAAAAGAGAAGCATTGATAAGAAAGTGAAGCCGATAACTGTTATGCTCCGCGTGATTGGAGCCAGGCATCTATGTAAGTCGGGTCGAGGCACGGCCAGCCCATTCGTCGAGGTGGAGATAACGGGGGCCGATTACGACAACGGTGTAAAATTAGCCACAAAGACAGTTGGTAAGTTTTAATTTAATTGGCTAGTAATCTCACCTTATTCTCCAAACACGTTTCACGACTATCAGGGATTTGTGTAGACAGACTTCTTCAATCGCCTTTCAGGATAACTCTAGGGCAGCGAACTGTGTCCGCCTGTGACTTTGGCCGCTGAATAGTGGTGGGATCGTTAAGAGGGAAAGTAAAAATTTCTAAGTGTGCTTTTGAAGCGGGATACAATATTTTATAATCATTTTACTCTCCTATTGTAATAATAAATAGCAGAAGAGGAATTTTACTACCCAATTACAACCACACTCCGCCGCAGGATGCAAGTGGCTAGTGGCCGTGATATATGGCGCTCTTTGGGGGCCTACGTCCAGTAGACTTTTTCTGGCTGATAATAAATCATAACCATGAGCATCACAAGGACGTAAAGTATTTCAAACTACGTTAAAATAAATGAGACCGCTGACGCTGATTTTCAGTGATTCAACAACGTTATTACGGCACTGTTTTTACCGTTAGTGTAAACGAGGTCGGCGGCACTCACTTACCGTTACTATTTTAGATATTTTGATGAGATGCACAACCAAAGGTGTCGTCATTAAATATGTACAGTTATAAATTAATTGCAAATTTTATGTCGTTGATATAGGCCTCATCTGGATGCTCTCGCTTTTCTCTTCTGTCTCCTACAGGGAAATTGGATCTTATACTGTCTCCGACAGGGAAATTGGATTTACAACCTATTCCTCCTGTTAAATTCTTCTGATCGCATTCGTCCCAAGACTGTATCAGGTTTTCCCTCAGGATCCCTGCGATCAAATCAAAGGGTCATTGATTATCGGTGTCGATCCTGGCGACACAGGAGTAACAGTTGTGGGAACGAGTGATGGGCCAATCCCGTTAAAAAAAATATCGTCGTTATGTAAACAATTTAAAACTATATACAAATTTCATGCGTTGTTGATAAATTTCCCTTGCAAACCTTGTTTACAAGCAAGGTAAGCGGCGTGTCTCGTTACTTGCGTATTCAGGGCATTCAATGTCAAAGTGTTATCCAAAGTCAATCTTGTATATTATACCAGCGATCCGCCTCGGTTTACCCGTGAATTGTTATTCATGTATATGTTGTACGCTGTGCATATGTAGCGGTCGGATTGTCTAAATCGACGTTATTACATTACGGCTAGCCATTTTCAAAAACAGGGCAGTTTTATTTGTGGGGGGCCACATTGAATGCGGCTGAGTGAAATTGTGCCAGAAAGAGTTCAGCGTTATACGAAATTCAATAAAGCTAGCCTTACTGAAATGTCATGAATCATTATTCGCCTCTTTGACACGTTATAGTTCCTGACATTAACACTAGGGGCGTTGCTTGACATGACAACAACAATGGCGTCGAAAGTAGAATACAGTGAAAAAAAAACTATGCCCAGATAGGTTAGGTAGACCATCACAGGTTTAGGCGGGAGTGTAGCTCCTGACTAAGCCTCTATGGTTGGGTTATTTTTTTTTATTTACACTCTACTCTACTCACACTTGGCCTAATTTGATACTTGTATCGATCGCCATCACTGTCCTAGAATCCAGAGATTTAATGACGCTAACCGTCAAGCCGCCATATTGAAGAACGTCTCGCAGTGACAATCTGGCTAATATTATCTAGCCACAAAACAAGAAGGCCCTGTTTTCAAAAATAGCTAACCGTAATATTATACGGCGATTTGTAGAAAACGACTAATACATATACACTAAAACCTTCCTCGAGAATAGCTCTCCATGGTTGAAAACCACATGAAAAGCCTTTGCGAATATCGATCGCGTACAAACAGACAGTTTTTGGAGATTTTTGTATAATGAGTATTTAGAATATATTACAAACTTTAAGGGTGTGAAAGACAAAATGTAACGACTTCTGTAAATCTTTTCACGTAACATCTTTTGTGTAAGAAAAGATCGAGAAACTATCCTTTCACTTAACATACATATACACTAAAACCTTCCTCGAGAATAGCTCTCCATGGTTGAAAACCACATGAAAAGCCTTTGCGAATATCGATCACGTACAAACAGACAGTTTTTGGAGATTTTTGTATAATGAGTATTTAGAATATATTACAAACTTTAAGGGTGTGAAAGACAAAATGTAACAACTTCTGTAAATCTTTTCACGTAACATCTTTTGTGTAAGAAAAGATCGAGAAACTATCCTTTCACTTAACGCCGATGTTGGCTACGCTGTCACTCTTCGTGTTTCGTGTGCCAGTTTACAACGGTCCATATCTGAAATCGGTAGCGTAGCCGTATGTAAATTCGGACCAGCCGTTAACATGCCGCAGGTCTCGGCCGTAAGGGTCGCAGTGGGGTCCTATCATTAATTGGTTTAGCTTCTGTTCTGTTGGCAGATTGAAAACGTAAGTTCCATAGAAAATATTTCGGAATTAGACAAATCATCGATAGGTGTATTATAAAAATTACTGTAAATCGTCGTAAGACGATCTCCGTGCAGTAGCCGGTCCGGAATGGATACGAGTAGCAGGAGATCGGTCGTCTTGACGTTCACTGAGAGAGGCCTATGTCCAGCAGTCTACCGATAAGGGCTGATAATGATGATGAATGATGAAATCGTCTGTTGCCTTTTCTCTCGTGCATATATTGTTTTTTTGATCTTTGTAAAAACTATTTTCTTTTATTTTTTAGCTGACAATGGTATAAATCCCGTATGGAACGACATATGCGAGTTCGAATTGGCGAATCCGGATCTGGCGTTAATTAGGTTTCTCGTGCAGGATGAGGATATGTTTGGTGACCCCAACTTCATCGGACAAGCGACTTACCCATTCAGATGTCTTCGTACGGGCTACAGGAGTGTAGTGTTAAGAAATGGCTTCTCCGAAGATCTTGAACTTTCCTCTCTCCTCGTGCACATATCGATAACACATCATTAACATTTAATGTATTTAGCCAATTTTATACGTACATCGATCTTCATCTGCCAAAATTACGAAAAGGCAAACGTTGACTACAAACTGCACGCGTATTTTACATACATGCAAATAATACAAATTTTATGTTACATTAACGTTTATATTATACTATACATTATGAAAAATTGAAAATATAAGACGAACTAGGTATGGTTTTGTTATTGTTAACAGCGCTATGTGCGCTGTCAACAATAACAACACCAATATAATTCCGCCTTTTACATGTCTTGTGCAACTTGTATGTTATATTATAAAATTGATTGCAATAAGTCACATTATCGCTGTTATTTAAAAATAATTATATTAAATACCAGTAGTTTACATTATGAATGGGCATTAATGATGTATTTACAAATAGAATATGATACATATCCCAATGTTAGGTACTTACATATGAAATTGGAATTTCGTATGGGAGGATCAAAGGTCGAATATTTTTTAATATAATATATTTAATTAATCAAAGTATGAACCACTGTTACTATGTACTTTGCCAGCTTATAGATAGTTCATTGACCCCTTTACTAAAAAAAAACCAGTCGCACGGGAATCAATAAAATCTTTAATGGCGATTTGGACTGCCCCAACGGAGTTGAATTTTTCCCTTGCAAAAAGTTATCCAAATTTCGAAAAAAATGGTAATCTGTTATAGCAAGGTCCGGGGAGTACGGAGGATGTTATAGGCTTTCCAATTGAAGCTCTCCTAACTTGGTAGCCGTCTGTTGCGCAGTGTGTGGTCTAGCGTTGTCTTGAAGCAGCAGTGGTGTGAGCGATTGATCAGCCTAGGTTGTTTAGCCGCTAGCTTTTCCATCATTGTTTGCAATTGCTGACAATATACATCAGCCGTAATAGTCTGGCCAGATTTTAGAAAACTGTAATGAACACTACCAACACTGAGCGCTTCCGATTATCGTAAAGAATCCATTTTTTAACACAGGTAGTGATTCGGCTTAAAATACGTTAATTATTGTGCCGGTTTAGTAATGTAACGCAGCAGTCTGTGCGCGTTTGCCGGTTTGCTTCAGTCAATTCGTGAGGTACTCACCTTTCAAGCTTTTTAATCTTCCCAATTTGCTTTCAAGTGAATTAAAAAGTTTTGTCACTAACATTGCAGCCAACTCGAACGTGGTTTGCGATCGATCCGCTTCCACAATAGTCTTCAGCTCTTCATTATCAGTCTCAGACCGTCGACAGGGCTTGCTTTCTGCAAATCGAAGTTTCCAGAACGAAAACGTTGGAATCAAAAACGAACTGTGTTTTCTTTTGCTACACGACGGCCATACACATCATTCACCCTTCGAGTCGTTTCCGCAGCACTAGTGCTACGGCGTAACTCGTACTCGTAAATAATGCGATATTTTAAGTTTTCCATTTTGTAAAATGAGTGACGCAAACAGAAAAAACAGAAGAAAAAATAAACCAATGACGGTCATCGAAACACAAATACAGGAGTAAATAGCTATAGAAATGTGAATTTCGAATTCCTTTCAGAAGAGGGGAAATTCGAGATTAATGTGACCAGTAAGAAAAACGCCAATTTCATATGTCAACCTAATATTTTTATATACATTGATTTGTACATATTATTCAATGAATTAATGTAATATGGATTCAGTACGTAAAAAATAGCAGCCAATAATATTATTGTTATTGTAAGCGGAAATATTTTGCAAAATTCTGACTACGTTGATAATTTTTTTATAAGGAAAATGTATGATTCTATTTCCACGAATATAATCCCAGAAGTGACATATGTGACTTGTTTTTGTAGCTACCATAGCCACAGGAGATGTCATACTTTAGAATTATGTTAGCGTCCGTGCAGTAAATATAGAGGCCTCACTTTCGCGCCATTGTGTTAAATTTAGACATTATATTCGATAAGTACATGTTTCAACCACCAGTTATAAGGGGTATCACGAAACACTTCGAAAATAAATAAAAATAATTATGATATTCAATGTAGTTTGGTAGTAATAACTATCATAATTATTCTCATTGTACATTTTTAAAACACAAGTGTCAAATGAAACTATCGTTTTGTAGTCAACCGGCATAATTAAGATACTCTTGAAAACGTTAAGTATGATTTTTTTGTTAAAGTTTTTTTTAGATCATTTTGTA
>JAFELO010001150.1:123852-145493 GCA_017140195.1 Eumaeus atala
ATTAAAGACTGTATTTAGTTCTATACAATAGTATAACTTTGTAGTTAAGTGTAAGTGGTCTAATTATACAATAATTTTTGTGCGTAAATTTACGTACTCTTTTTTTTTAATTTGCACGAATTTTGTATCAACTTTAGATACATAAAAATTACTTTTTATTATTTTTGCAGCCTCCAACACGTTAAACACTTATTAAAATGTAGAAGCAAGTAAAAGCCCTGCTCAACGTTTCGGCCGGGTTAGATATGTAAACAACAACATCTACCTACAGGTTACAAATGTAAACGTATTTTATGTAACAATTTAATGTTATAATATTTTTATTTTAATGATGCATACTAAATAAACTACGACATATTATCTGACATAATAATCTTCGTAATTTTTATTTTAGAGTGAACGATCTTACTGTTTTAAAGATCTGAGTACCAAAATTCCATAAGTTTACGATTTCAATATGTAGATTATTAGAAGTCGATCTATATATCAACTGTTATGTATCGTGATTGTGTGTGGATTTATTAAAGATAATGGTCACTTTCAAAATAGCTCGAATATTTTTTATCTCCATACTAATAATTATGTGTACAGTACCGTAAATTGTGTTTAAATAAAAAATTGTTTTTTGTATATGGGGAGTATGGACTCATGCGGTACGAGTTCATACTACCTTCAGCCTGTACATTATAAAATAATTGTATGTGAATAAATATTTTAATCCGTTTCTTAAACTGAGATTATTCTCAACTGAAACTAAAATCATGTTATCAAATGCTAACTGGATTCGGAAAGTGTTGTTAAAAATATATGTAGTGTGATTGTATGTTCACAATTATAGTTTTTATAAAGTAAGAGACCTAAATGATTAATTCCTATCATGGTTTTCATAAAAATATTTGTAAATTAGAGACCCTTTTAATTCTATTTTGCTATTTATTAGGGAAAATAACGATAGTTATAGTATTTAAAATACCAAAATAACATCATCACAAACATACACAGTAAGGTTTCCACTTATTTTGACATATAATTTTTATAAATAGGATTAGCTTAGCTTTAAGAAAGCTTACATCTTTATTTTTGGCCATTGATTAAAACTAGCAAGGTACCCAGTCTCTGCGTCTCAAAGACGTTCGTATAAAAGACGCACAATGTCAATTAATCACTTTGTAAAAACTAACGAAGAATCATGTGTCTAATTGACTATGCAAAAAGTATTTTTGTGTACCAAAATCCAGTCATCTTTTCTATTGAAATATGGATGTTCTTTTTTATTTAAATAGCCTCACGGATCATCCTTGGAAGGAATCGATGTTCCCTAGAGAGGATTTGCGCTTCATAAAATGTAATTTTATGTAATGAATGGCAGGGGCCAACTTCTGCTTTTCTCCTTTCGCCTCTTCCCTCTGCTTGGGACCGGGTGATGAACATAATCAAATAAAAAAAACACCGTCTCAAGGCAGCAAAGATATAATGAGTAATGTTTGCGTGAATCAGGACGACTAAATAATTATAATTTTTTGAGTATTTTTAATAATCTGTGACATCAGTACATCTGTCATCTCTGTCCACCTGTGACCATTGCTGCTGTAATGCTTCTGAAACCTCGGGTTAGTTAAATAATTAAATAAATAGAAAAGCGATAAAATCTGTAAAAGTAGTTATATTGGATTGGGTAACATTTGAGCAAACTTACAAAAGGCATATTGGTTAAGCACTTTTCAATCACAACTTTAATAAGTGCAATTACAATTATTTCTGTTTTTGAACAAATACTTAAAGATGGCTACACAATTACTTTATATTTAGTAAATTTTACAAATAGGAAATATGTATAAAACATCACAATGGCTTTTCCTTGTTTAAAATATGCTTTTTTTATTTAACATACTATTATGTTTTTAAAATGATGTTGTGCTATATTAGGATTACATTTTATGCTTTATTTTATTGACTGCATTTATTCATAAAGTGTTAAGAGTTTGGCATATAATCTGCAAATATTAGTTAGATTGTTACATCAGAAATATATTATACATTATATTCGTTGTGTATATTTTATTTGTCTATCCAGTTTTACACGACAGTTTCATCCATATTTTGGGTACATCAGTCAGGCTGATTTTAGTCTCACGCTCACCGTCAGCGCTCATAGCTCAGCGCGTTGTTTGTCAGCGCTGAGGCTCAGCGTGGCTCGTTTTAGTGTCGTACTGACTGCCTTACCGTACAGACGACGACAAAATGCGGATTGTATTAATTATTGCTGCTTTGTACTATGTATCCCAAAAAAATAAAAGCCGACGACGAGGAAGACTCCATGTTCATCCATTGATTGAGCAGAGAGCCGCTGCAGGAGAGTTTGTCTTGTTACATGCTACATCTACAATTAAACATAGGTGCGCATAATTGTTACGCAATCCTTTCCTCACTTTTCCTAGAAAAACAAGCAATTCCTCTGGGACTTGGCTAATTTTTCAAGTACTTTTAGTTGTATGTGTGTTAGTTGTTACAGTGATGAAAAACGTGACCCTCGAAAGAGAAATTAATTAATATAGTACAATCTGTCTCTTTTCTTTTCATTCATTGTTCAGATAGACAAGATGTGTACTGATCTTTCCTCTATAAACTTATATTCATCTTTATTATCTCTATGATGCCTAGCAATCAAATTAAATGTCAGACGACTCGGTCGACTAGCTCCCTGTATATTCGCCTACGGACAAAATATGGAAAAAAGAAACATCAATTAGAATAAGAACAAGCATGTATTTATTTGAAAAATAAATTTATATGAGACCACCGTACATTAGTAGTCTCAAACTCCTTGGGCGGAATCCCTTAAAAACACGCTGTACACATGTACTGTATACTAGATTTAATACGTCACAGGCTACCTTTTGTCCCAAAAAGGTTTGATATACGTGATAAGCCTATAGCATATGTGACATCGAGGATAGATGTATTATTTAAACAACTAAAATGAGAAGTTCAAAACCTGAGGCAGTAAGTATTGAGAAATTTTTCGATGAACCGTTGTTATTATTTTAATGTCGCACCACTAAAAGGTGAACAGAGTAGATGTTGCTTGAAAAAATTTTATAAAATTTTACATCATAGAGCCTGTATACATATTATAAAACAAAGTCCTCAAAAGCAGTCTGCATGTCATTGATCTTCTCAAAATCTACCGAACGTGTTTTCATGCGATTTTTACCAGGAGACAGAGCATTTCTCGAAAAAGGATTTAATCACTAGTTCTACATCAAATAGCGACAACAATATTTTGTTACCTTGAACTCTTGTTTTATATTAAATGAGCCAAAGTATAAGGCATGCATTGAATTAACATTTATAAATAGTAAACATATACCGTTTAGACATATTTATCGTACTTTACTTATAATTTCTAAATAACGATGCTATTTTGAGAAGATCATTAAGAACACCACCGTTATCCGGCTACATGAACGGACTCGTCCTTTACGACAGTGGTGGCCCGTGATTCCTTTCATCCGTTCGTATGGCCGGCTTTTTACGTGATTTCCGATTTGTTTTCTCTGCATCACAAACTACTTACTGTTTTACTATCTGTTTTACTTTTGCTAGGGTACCTGTGTTTAGTACTGTACAGTGTACTTTTTTGTCTTGGTGGAAGTAAAACAATCGTACATTAATAATTTCATTAAAATTTGTTATAAATAGATTAATATTAACTAGCAAGGTAGTATTGAATTGCAGAACTTAACCTATCTACATTTAATGAAAGAAAAATGACACATTTTCTCCCAAAAACTGGTCAATGGCAGAGCTGTTCAAGTGTCAATAACAAGTGCTTAGCCGTATGGGACATTTAAAATGGGTATCTCAATGTTTAGAAATGCAAACATGTACAATATTTACAAAAGAATGTGGTTTATATTGCTTATATTAATTGTTTGTCGAAAGCTGGACATAGCACATGGTAAGTTATCATAAAATGTGCTTAATTTAATATGTATACCTAAACAAAATAGCTTGCGACTTCGATAAATAGTATCGAATTTTAATGTTTTCATTAATTTTAGACGAATAACATAGATCTGAATTAAAAATATTGAATAGCTTTTGCGTCCTTATTGTTTAATACAATATATAATAATGTATTACAAACATTCATATTTATTATAATAAAAATTGTTTACACTCAGTGTAAATAGTTTACATGAACTTATGCGTATTTATTAACTAGCATGTAGCTACGGCGATTATTCTCTTGCCTGCTTTGCACATTGACATTAAACCAATTTTTTTTACTGTTATTAATTTCTTTTCTTAAAATTGTATCAGGAAAAGCTACATACTATGTTGAATATTTATTATGTAATAACAGTCCGATAATAGAAGAGCTATGCGAAAGGCTGTCTAGCATTGATATGCCATTAACTGATTGTGATAATGGTCTATTTAAAACTTTAGAAGTAATATCATTGTTTGTATCATAATAATGTATCTCATTTATAGTTTAATAATTGTTTTCAACCACAGTCCGAAATTACTGTTCTACCAGCATAAAGGCCTATTATTTTTTGTAAAATCTAACATGACTGTAGTTGCCTGCAAGACATGAGGGTGGATTAAAAAATAAACATGTACTAAACAAGTTATATTTTTATTTTTCTACATAATAACCATCAAGTTTGATGCACATCCCATTTAAAGCATTTAGACCATTGAAAGAAGATTATTATCACTTCCAAAATATGCATCTACTGCTGTTTTGACCTCACCGTTTGTCAAAAATATTTGTCTTCCCAAGTGCTCTTTTAGGTTAGGGAACAGAAAGAAATCTGATGTGCCACAATTGTGGACTTCAGCCCTTGATTGCACAGATGTGTGAACACAGGTATTATCTTGATCAAACAGGACTTTTCTTCTAAGCATTCCTGGACGCTTTTCTTTTCATTCCTCTTGCAAACGACATAGTAAGACACAGTAGTAATCATAGTTTATAGTCTGACCCTGCTCAAGATAATCAATCATAATCTCATCCTTCAAGTCCCAGAATACTGAAGCCCTATTTGCCAACAAAATTGCCTAAGTCTTTTTAGGCGATGGTGAACCAGGTCTTCTCCACTGCTTTGATTGTTGTTTTGTTTCTGATGAGTAGAAATAAACCCATGTATCATCTATTCTAACAAACCAATTCAAAAAATCATCTGCATAGGCTTCAAAGAATGCCAAACAGTCATGTGAAATAGTCAATCGCATCCTTTTTTGTTCAACTGAAAGCAGTCACGGAACCCACCCTACAGACACTTTGTAGAAACCCAAACTGTGGACTATGATGGTTTGAGTTCTTTCATAAGAGATGCCCATAATTTCGGCTATCTCTCTCATTTTTAATCTGTTGTACATCCCATAGTTAAATCAAGTAATTTTTAAATATTTTCATTAGTAGTGGACGTCAAAGGCATTCCAGATGGTTTATCTTTCACACTTTCTCTACCATGTTAGAACTCTGTTTTTAGACAGATGAATAAGACAGAGCAGAATCTCATAAAGTACTGACCATACCCTCATGGATGGCTTTCGGCTATAGCCCCTTTTTATGGAGGTACTTAATGATGGTACACTGCTCGATTTGCTCCATTTGCAGAAATTGTGCCCAATTGTATTGTTAAAAAAATTATAAAATTACAACTAGTTGTCACATACGTTATGAACTTCACACAATTAACTAGTCTGAACTGAACTAAATAATGTGGGTAGATTTGATTTTCAGAATTGAATGAATCCATATTAGGCCAAGTACTTTTCAATCCATTCTCGTACATTGGAAGTTACATATAAAATAATGGACATACATACCTATTACAGAAATATTCTCATCATGACAGACCTTTTCCAAAAGTACAATTCAAATCACATAAAACAGAATGAGTTTTGTTTTAAGCTTAACTTATTTTCTAAATCATAACAAGTTCTTAGTTTATAGTTAGCATTATAGCAATACCCTTACAACATTTAATTTATATTAACAATTCACATTGTCTTTATTTGCTTCTTATTTTTATTATTTTTTATAATTTTTATTTATGAATTAGACACATTTAAAGCAACTGAAGTTTTATACAAATGTTTTCATAAAGTTTATCTAAGCTCTTACCCTAAAACAAGGTACAATACTTAAATTTATAAAGACATTTTCATAGCATAATATTTATCGAGCTAAACAAGAAAACGGAGCCATTTGTTGACTACTGATATTCACTAATGTCTGTGCATATAATGGTTATACAGATGTGTTTCCGTCCTTAACCCCATCCACCCAATAACCCACAGTCTTTTCCCCTTTTATCATAATACCTTCATAATGTTCTGACAATGCCCCCTGTCTGGAATAATGTTGATAAGTTACAGTGTATATAATATACTGTAATGCATTTCATATATCTTAGATGATTATACCTTTTCTTTTATTGTAGGATTAAAATGCTATTGTAATAGTGACAGTCCAAGCTGTCCTAATTCAACATGTGAAACTGATGGTTTTTGTTTGGCCTCAACAAACCTTGAAAATGGTGAACAGAAACATACATACCAGTAAGTAAGGTTGCATATTATTTAGTATATTTACAGTTTTTTTTCTAAATCAAAGATTTTATTATTAATTATTGGGGGCCAGTTGGCACAGTCAGCATATTTTTTATGCAGTGTGTGTAAAATGATCTGTAATTCAATACCATTATTTGTTTGATACTTATTATAGTAATATGACACTGAATGTTTTACTGACTGTACCATCTTCAGACTAATAGATGAGAAGTGCAAATATGAAATCTATCTTGTGACCAGTTTGTGCCAACTTACAATGTACATGGTATGAATACTATTGTGCTTCTCACCACAATCAAATTATTTATCAAAATTTCCTAAGATACATTTATATATGCCATATGATCTATAGACATCAGACACATTTGAATTACATGCAATTCTCTTGTGTATCTACTGTCTACCATACCTGTGCTTATGACATATTTTGTTCGAAATTTCTGTATCTTTTTTTTTTGTTGTTGCGGGCCAATGTACATATACATAGCCCACACCGTTGATGATGGTTAGGACAGAATCTCTAGTTTTGTAACAGTAGACCTCAAGGTATAATCCAAAAAAGAACGACGAAGGTAGACCTATTAGCAGCTGTGGTAATCATATTGATGTTTCGAGTTTACGCGAATGTTAGTCATTACAATAAAACCATGCTTTACGCAACAGCACGGGTGGACTATCCACCCGTGCTGTTGCTGTAAAACTTCTGAAACGTCGGGCTAGATAAGTAATTAAATAAACCGCGAAAACATCCGTAAAAGTAGTTTTATTATAATGTGGTAATCATACTATGTACACATTTTGGTATTAACCCATCTGGGTTCTGTTTGTTAATATAAAATATTGTTTGTACAGAGCACAGTTTTAGTGGTTTTAAAGGTACATATTTTGACTGTATTCTATGTTACTATAAAAATAAACTAATTGGCAAGTAATCAACACAAATCTACTCTGTTTTATTGGCTAAAAGTATAGTTGTTATTAATGTATTTTAATGAAATCGTTGACATGTGTAGAGAGGTGGCCTTAGACTGTCTGAAAAGCACAGCCTTCCCTCCTGTGTATCCATTAAAATGCAGAGACACGAGGACATATTGCTGTGAGAAAGATTTCTGTAATTCTGATGAGATATATCGGGAAAACTTTTCACATGTGCTACATTCCCCGTCCATTGGTAAGATTTATGCACACATGTGGGTGTGTGATACCAACATGACAATGCAAATTTTGAGTTTGTTTGATGTATCTATTAGAACTATTATTGTCTTGCCATTACCTATAAGTTTTGTGTTGAGACGCCAATACTCTAACAAGTACGCTTCTGATTTAGTGATTTGAATATGTACCTACTAAGCAAGAAGAATTCATCTGACCTATGGGTGAATAAATAGCTGTTTTGAATGATGTGCCGTATATCTTAACCAATATTTTCCGAGTGTGCATTGGTTTTTTGCTTTAACATACTAAACATAATACATGGTGGTTCCACTTTGCGGCGCAGCTGTATCGAACTTCGATCACTGATTCCCATCGAGCACCCCTTCAGTTGCTCCACAACGAGAACTAGAAATGAATCGGTGGTGATAGAATGTTGTAATCATGACATGTGCAATCAAGATCTGCGCTTGCCCCTACATCCGAAGCCGCCAGGTAGGAGTGACATGGAGGTAGTGACTCGATGTGCCGCTAACAATTGCACACTAGCTTATCGCCGTGCGCCATTAGCCTTCTAGTAGCTTCCACGAAGGTACTGGCTGCGACGACCGCTCGTCTTGGTGTTTGGCTCACTGCATGCCTGTTTTTTTTTAAATTTTCCTTTTACTCTCGCTATAATATATTTTCCTTTTATTCTAATACTGCTAAACTGTTTTTGTTTTCTACCTTATAAACCAAGACCGGCGTTGATCACCAGCTAGGTATAGACTATGTACTAATGTAATTTTTATGGCGTAGATGTTGGCATCAAGATAAGATATTCCCTCCCGGCGACAAGCCTATATGGTGTCGTGAATCCGAAGCGGTCGGTATATTTTGCTGCGCGTTGGACTTCTGTAACCGTGACTTCTTTCCAGGTACGGCAATCATTAGGAATGTACCGTCAGGGCAACAAATTGGGTAGCTTTGTATTGTGATGTCCACTTGCAGCATAATATGTCTAGTCTTATTGTCTTTAAAGGTACATAATATTGTTATATTATAACACGGTTCCATCATTTTATGCATTATTAATGTAAGCAAACAAAAAAAAAAAAAAATCGAAATGCATGAGAATGAACTGTAAAACCGAGGAGATATATTGGTTGATTCGTCTTTGATGTCCGTTGTCATCTTTTCTATAGGTACGTAAAGTCGTCGTACTTATGTTAAACCTGTACGCTTTCGTGTTGTTCTCATTCTGTGGGTATAAAATATCATTATAGTGCATTGTTTAATGGAATAATTAAAGCGTTGAACCTTATCTAAAAGGGCTGTGAATTTGTAGAAGACGGATTTAACTGAAGAGGGACGAAAATACCCGGAGGTAGATACATGGTAGGTTCATACGATGTCTTGTGAAATGTCCATAATTATAGCAGAGTGCTCACATAGCCGCATAGCATGTAATGTAACTGATACGGCATCGAATCAAGCGAGTACGTAGGCGCGAGCCCGTTGACATCTACACGCGCTGCGGTTGCGGCGTGTCGAGATCCGCACCCGCTGCGGTGACGGTGTGTAGAGAACGCACGCGCTGCAGCTGCGGCTGCGGCGTGCGCGTAGGGCCGTACGAGCGTACCCACTTGTACTTTGCGAAAGCATCAGTAACTTTACATGCTACACGGTGATAGTGAGTACCCTGATACTCATAATGTCGGTGATCATGTGCCGGTTGTAATGTATTATTTGCATGACAGGTAACTGGTAACTAATGCATGTAAGTCGAAGATTTTAACAACTTACTAGGCTTGTAAAGATTTATTAATTACAACAGCTTGTACATGTTGCTTATTGTATTGCATCTCGAAGATGCAATTTATTTTATGTAGTTATATTGCAATATTTGTATTATACAATTTTTCTAATCGTTGGACTGTATGACTATTCGTTGGACATTCTGCATGTCTAAATAAATTTTAAAAAGAACCAAGTAATTTTATTGTAACATTAGGTATACACATGTACAAAGTTATACATCATTTTATACGTTAAATGTATATATTTAATCACTATTTACCAATGTTTTATTTGTACATAAAATAACCTACAACATGTGCTTAAAAGTGTAATTAATAAATTAGTGCTCGTGCTAAGATTTCTTATTAATTATTTTACTAAAAAGATTAATTTCTGTTTTGTTTGGCATTTGATATCTTGTGTGGTACATAGTTATTTTTATTGATCTGGTAGTGTCTACTAGACATATTTATAATATTCTTCTGATTGTTACTGTAATGGCTTATAGGGTTTTAAATTTTAGTATTATTTTAACAAAGTATGCTAGTGTATCCTATTTATACCTGTTCAATACAATTCAGCGTGATGATGGCTTTCTTTAATTTCTTAATTATAAATAATTATGTTACATTGAAAAGTAGTGACCTGGCATAAATAGTTAAAATAATGTTAAGCTCTTTGTGCTAGTAAGTGGCGTTGATTGGATTTAGATAGGGCGAAGTGTCATCAGGCCCCTTAGGACGGTCTTTGGGACGAGTATAGTCAGGGCTGGGGGAGGGCGGGGGGCATTTCATTCTTCGCCTACGACGAGACACGCCGCTGCTGCTAATACGGTCATATGTAAGTAAAATATTTAAATGAACATGCGATGCGAAATGTTCAAGGGTATTAGGAATATGACCTGAATATGAATCGGTGATGAATATGGAGCATGATATATTTACGTCTGGCTCTGAATACGTTCGTTTCACCTCGAATAAGAATGAGCGTTCATACATATCCTGTGTCTAATGTTTGCATTATCACTTTTATTTTATCGTATGTATAAATGTGATTTTAAATGATGTATTCTGAAATAAAGAATCGAGCACATCGGCGACGGCATGGCAAGTGATACCATGGATAATCGGGTTCATGGTGCTGGGTATTTGCGCCGCGATCTCTTTCTGGTGGGCAAGACGCTCCCCGAAGATTATAAAGAGGGGTTCTCATTCCCTCTTCCCTCCAGAAGACTCGTGCTGTGAGACGAGACACCCGATGCTGACTGCGACCATTCGTGATATGATTGAATTGACAACCTCTGGCTCTGGATCAGGTAAGCATCTGGTAAAGTTGCACTAGAAGCAATCGGACACATTGAGGGGATGGGGTGAAGGAGGGCGACGCATCTGTATATGCGAATGGTAATGTCTCGGTCATCAAATGGCTCCAATTCTTTTTATAGAGAAGGTTTTATACTCCTCCTATTCTTTAAAAAAATTGTACATATAATAATCCTGAATTAAATTAGGTATAGAAAGGCTTTTACCCGACTGCGCAATAAAAAGAAGTGTTATATGAAAAATATTCTAGGTTCGACTGTATTTCAATTTTTATACCTTACAGCCTATGTAAAATATGACACAATCAGTGTGACACGAAATTTGTATACTACATGAATTGTAAGCGATCATACTTTTTACTTCACGGTAGGAATAGCCCTATGCATTTAATGAAAGTAAATATCGCATAAGCACATAGTAAAATTTACCACATAAAACCGACGCAAACTCGCGCATCCAAAGGTCAAAGACCTCTAGATGTCTAATCTATTCTTTCGTACTAACCGCATAGTAGCAATTTTCAAGACAATATAGTCATATTTTTTTATATATTCGGAATCATATTCGAGTTGGTACTGGATGTGCTCTGTGTTTTTGTACAGTGTCTTATAAAACAACCTGTATGTGTACATGTAAAATCTAACAATGATACGTTAACGGGAAAGAAATTTAAATAATATTTAAATTTCTTGACTGTAGAACCAGAGCTTTCCTGTTGTCTTCGTCTTAAAGCGCAATATAATTCGTATGGTAAAAACAGGACCCTATTACTAAGTCTCCGCTTTTATATTACCACTGAAAAAAAAAAGAACTAAAAACTAACATATAAGTGTAGTTCGATTCATACAAAATGTACGCATAAATCCGCAAATATAAGTTTGTGAAATTATATAAGTTGGTACAGGACCGTCGGGTGTGGCCGACTCGCGCTTGTCCGGTTTTTGAAATTGTTATGATGTGTGCAGGTCTGCCGTTGCTGGTCCAGCGGTCAATAGCGAGACAGATTCAGTTGATCGACATCATCGGCAAGGGAAGGTTCGGCGAGGTGTGGCGCGGACGGTGGAGGGGCGAGAATGTCGCCGTGAAAATATTCTCGTCGCGTGAAGAGAGCTCCTGGTTTCGCGAGGCTGAGATTTATCAAACCGTCATGTTGCGCCATGAGAATATCTTGGGCTTTATAGCTGCTGATAATAAAGGTAAATCTTATATATGAAATTGTCGTGTCACAATGTTACCAAATTTTATATGCCTATAGTAGGTCTGAGAATCGACTATTATCTATTTTTCACACCCCTAAGTGATAGTATCTAGAAATAGTTTAAATATCAGAAAAACGATTGCCGCGAGAGTTAGTTTTCTTTTCTCTTTTTCATACCTGAAGTTATGCTGTGGGTACGGAAGGTCCAATACAGCTTCATCGGATTGCTATGAGTGTCTGTCTGGCGGCGAGACTAGGTTTGGGGTCGAAAGAGGGACCTACCTCTTTCCTTCCGCAGATGGGAGAGATGCATCCCATTATGAGTGTGTGTGTCTATCTCTCTGTGTGTAACCGTTATTTTAACTATGATTATCATGGTTAGAGGGACCGAGTGGTCCCTCTTCCCCCGACTCCAACGTCTGGGTCAGCGCTAGTATTTTATATATTTTTGTAGTATAGGGGTTGAGAATGTCCGCATATTATGAGATGTGCAGCTGCAGAGGTTTTGCAGCAGTTTTTATGCCATTTAATCAGTTGTTATAATCTGCGTACAGTAGTCGCTTAGTGATTGTTTTGAACAAAAAAGCATACGAAGAAATATTAATTTAAGACATACTTATCTATAATATATACATACATAAGACAAATTAATAGAAGCAAGCGAAAAAAAGACTACCGACGCCCATGAACATCTGATAATTGCTATGCCGCTGCGTTGCCCTCCATTTCACCTACTCTGCCAATGGGCCACCGGCTACTCACAAATCGCACGAACGCATCATCGGAGATGTCACCTTACGGCGATATTTTAGGTACCTTCCCGGTCGTGCCGGCCCAATTCCGTTGCATCATAGCTCTACCTCTTACAAAAAAGGAAAGACTAATAGTTTATAATGGCGACTGAATTCCGATCTCCTAGCGATCCATGCTTTTTTTATAAATTTACGAAAAAAATTTAATTATTAGTTTCTACTAACGAAACATATATAATGCATAGATAAACATAGAGCGGTACTCGAGCTTGGGACCTCTATCGCAACATGCACGGCCTAACCAGAACACCAGTCGGTCGTCAAGTGTACAAGGGCACATAATCTTACATCGGGATGCTTCTCTCCCATCTGAGGGAGAGAGGGGTTCGGTCCCTCTTACGACCCCAAACTTGATCCCGTCGTCAGAGGAACACATGGGTGTTCAATAGTAATGCAGCTGTATTGTGCTTCTCTTGGTTTCCACAGCAAGGATTCAGGTCCGGAAAACCAGGGCACTTGAAAGAACACCTGTATTCTGTAGCAATTTTTAAACTACATGGATTATTGCTGCTGATCGTGGTGGTAATTTTCAGACAAATTTGCTTATGCTATATATTTTATGGTTACGTTAATTAATGGAAAACGATATGAGCAAACTTTATCTTGGAATATTCTTACAGACGTATGAATCGATACGTCTATATAATACTTACCTCTCAGTACTATTTATAATATAGATTTTTGATTACCTGCGTTACACGGATAGATTCGCCTTGATGAATGAATGAATCGACCCGATGGGCCACGGGTACATCAAAAATATGTTTTAAGCAGTCGTGTTTATTCTTTTCAAATTAATGTAAGTTACTAGTTACATTCGGTTTAACCATCACCCCTAGGTATTTATTATGCTAAGTTACTAGTTACATTCGGTTTAACCATCACCCCTAGGTATTTATTGTGCTAAGTTACTAGTTACATTCGGTTTAACTATCACCCCTAGGTATTTATTGTGCTAAGTTACTAGTTACATTCGGTTTAACCATCACCCCTAGGTATTTATTGTGCTAAGTTACGTATTCAGTCGTCGTCAATTTCAATGCCGACCTATATCTTCAATGTCGTTAGTTTTTTGATGTTTCCATGGAAAAACCGGTACTTTTGATAACATTTATCAAACAAATTGATAAGCGATTCCATTGCGAATTCCATTTGGGGTGTTTAAAATGACACAAATTAATACCTAAAAAAAAATCTGTCATTTTGTGTTTTCTTATTTTGGCGCTAATACTTTGTAACATATTTTGCAATATTAAAATGGCGTGGGGTGGTATACAGAAGAGAATCGCTGTGATTGCATTACACAAAGTAGGCATGGAGTCAAATGCAATTTTTAAAACTCTCCATACACTTGGTATTAGTCAAATGTTTGTGTACCGGGCTATTAATAGGTACAATGAGACTTCCTCTGTTTGTGACAGAGAAAGATCTGGCCTTCCACGTAGTGTTCATACGAAAAAGGTGGTAAATCAGTAAGGGAAAGAATTCGAAGAAATCCTGTCCGAAAGCAAAAGATTTTGTATCGGTAAATGAAGATGGCATCTAGAACGATGTCGCGTATTCCAAGTGAAAACTTAAGACCTGCAGCCTAGAAGAGACGTACAAGTCGTTTCTTAACTGATAAATAAAAGTTGAATGGGGTTGCAAAATCGAAAACAACTACTGAAACGGTACGCAAAGGGAGGTCACAGAAATGTTTTGTTTACGGATGAGGAAATTTTTACAATTGAGCAATATCTTAAAAATCAAAACAAAAGTATTTATGCTCAAAGCTCTAAGGAACTTCCCCATTAGTCGACTTAGTGCAACGTGGGCACTATCCGACTTAAGTGATGGTTTCGTGGGGTGTTTCGATATGAAGGAGGGACTGAGCCATATTTTTGTTAAAAAGGCATCGGCATAAAAACACCGGCGCAAGTGCATCAAGAGATCATTCTTGAGAAGGTAGTTAAGCCCATGAAAAACACCATGTTCAATAACCAAGTATGGCCCTTCCAGCAAGACTCGGCGCCGGGTCATAGAGCTCGGTCCATGCAGTCTCGGCTGGAAGTGAACGTCTCGGACTTCATCAGAGCTAAAGTCTGCCCGTCGTCTAGTCCTGATCTAAATCCGCTGGATTATGACTTATGGTCAGTTTTAGATAGTAAAGATCGCTGTAAACACGTTGATTATTCGGAGTCCCTAAAACTATCCATACGATTCATTTGATTGGCAGTGAAAAATTTCCCAAAGGAAAGAGTGCGTGCTTCTATTGATAACTAGCCTCGATCTCAAACGTTTAAAACTAAGACACTGTAAACGTATTAAATGTTATTTGTAATTAAAACAATTTTTTTTTCTTGGTTACAATACTTATGTCAAGACTAAGTAATGTCGCAATCCTATCGTATTTGGACTTGTTGGACATTCGCATGAATGTTACGCAGATGCGTTACCCTCATAGCATCCCCCCCACCCCACCACCCCAATGGCAACTGTAAGAAGATATCGTAATCCCATCGAATTTATAACAGTTTGATGAGTTTTGACAAATACTTGAGGATATCCAAGTTGTTATGATAGGGATCTATGATCTAGGAGATGGCCACGAAAGCCTTATAAAATTTCGTACCCCAACGTCCTTGGAATAGTTTAATTTTATATGACAAGGAATTTTATAGTATAAAGAATAATTATATGTTTCCAGTCTGTTTTTAGCCAGCATTTTTTGTAGGCGGTCAAAAAAATTACACAAATATTGTTATTTTTCTATATTAATATTGTAAAGAGGAAACATGCAGGATTGTTTGTTTGTTTGCATTAAATAGGTTCCGAAAATACTGGACCGAATAGAATTTTTTTTTACCATTCGAATCCTACATTATTTGTAATGAGAAATAGTCTATATAACATTTGCTAAACCGGCTTGATCATTATGAAAACTTCGATAACGTAACCAAAGGTGTGAAAATATATCGAAGTAAATGCTTATATGGCTGCAGATATTATTGACAACTAGCTGTCCCAACAGACGTTCTGTCATAAATTTAATTTGTTGTCATTGTAACGTGTTATGTTTACTAATTATAATTTGTTTTTTATAGTTTTGTAAATCAATGACTTTTTACCATATTTCGTGAAAGATCCGTGCAAAGCCTGGACGGACTGCCGGTGTTTGTATAAACCTTCGAAAGTACATTTTATAGATAATAGTGAAAACTTTGTCAAAATCTGTTGCGTGGTTCAAAAGAATGAAGCTTAGAAGACAAATGTGGAGAGCGACATTGTATCGTATTATGGTACAATGTCGCTCTCCACATTATTTACTGATTTACTAGTAAATCAGTACATAGTATTATCGCACGGTCCTTATTTTTTTGTAGTTAAAAATATCTGTTATTCAGTCTAATTGTTATTATGTCTAATGTCGAAAATTTTAGTTTAATTTTAAATTCGAATATGCTTTTTACAAATAAAGATTTCTTAGATTTATCTGAATGTTTCACATTACAATAAAACTACTTTCACGGAATTCATCGCAGTCTGTTAAGTTAGTTTATTCGTTACAAACATCCAAGATCTTATAAAACTCTTCATAATGTTAACACAGATGAAAAGTTCCTTTAGAGTGTGAATGCAAAGACGCTGACAATAGGCAGTCATTAATCGTGTTATTATTACAGACAACGGTACTTGGACTCAGTTGTGGCTCATCACCGACTACCACGAGAACGGCTCTCTGTTTGATTTCCTCAGCAGTCGCACCATCGACTCAGCGCCCACGTTGGTCTCGATGGCGTTGTCTATAGCCACCGGCCTCGCACACTTGCACATGGATATTGTTGGCACTAAAGGTATATTTCCTCCTTTCCTCCCATGGGCTATAATAATATCGTGAGCTAGATTTGGCTTCCCGTAATTATGGGACGTCAATGCACATAAAAAATAGATGGTATCATTAAAAAAATGCCACCATAAAAATAAAAAAAACTAACGTCAAGGGCACCCTGAAGGAACGAAGCTCCTTTCGATTAATTAGTGAAGGAGTTGTAACATATTTTTTTATGTATCATGTACAAAAAACCTGTAAAAACTTAACAAAACATAAATAATCGTCGCGACACTATACTGTTCAAAGCAAAATAGAATGACGAAACAAAAATAATTGGCTTGCTTTCTATGAGAGAGAGAGAGAGAGAGAGAGAGAGAGCCAGACAGAGAGAGAGAGAGTGAGAGACATGGGCAGGCAGAGGACCATGCGCATGCGCCGCACGGCGTACTACTGTGTCGTGACGGCTTTTCGTAAAAAAAAATCTGCCTGGTCTCCTTCACAACGCGCGATAAGGAACTTCGTTCTAATAAAATTTAAAGTAAATTGTTATCCACAAACAACTGTGAACTGAACTCTTGCCCACTTTTTGGCGGTAAGAATTTTATTTAAAGACAAGTTTCATTGGTTTCCAAATCGCGAGTAAATAATTTTAATAAACTCGAAAGTTCCACTCGCTAGCAACTAGCATAAATTAAAATTCCGAATAAAACAATCCTGATTGGTTGCCCTTTTTGACTCCATCCTCCTAATGGGCTACCGCCAACTCCTGAACCGGGGCCCTGAACATAGACTTCACTTGGGGATGATGATGAAAACTAAAGTTGTTTTTTTAATCACAGGCAAACCGGCTATTGCCCACCGCGACCTAAAGTCGAAGAACATACTGGTGAAATCCAACTTGACGTGTGTGATCGGCGACCTCGGGCTGGCAGTCCGGCACAACGTGGCGAGCGACTCAGTAGACGTGCCTTCGACGAACAGAGTTGGCACCAAACGATACATGGCACCTGAGGTAATTGCTTCCTTTTAACCCCGACCCAAAAAGAGTTGTCTAAGTTTGACGTTGTCTGTGAGTGTGTCTGTCTAGCACCTTAGCTTTCAAACGGATGGATTCTTACGCGGAATGATAAAAGCATTGGAAAGCCAATGCGGTGCTTCTTAGCATCTCAAAAATCAGTTCCGCGTTATTGAAGACTGAGCTCTTTTCGAAAAAGCTGGCACATTATCAATACATTTTCGGCGTAAAATGAAATATTTTTTTTCGCACGAGGACGAGATTTAACTGGGGCTGCAGAAACTGTCAAAGATAAGTCTCATCCGGCTTGGTCGTATCGTGTACGTATCGTTTAGAATATAAGTCATCTTTGTTGTTAGGTTTTGGACGAAACAATGGACTCCCGTCAATTCGACCCGTACAAGCGTTCCGACGTTTACTCCTTCGGCCTGGTGCTGTGGGAGATGGCGCGGCGCTGCGGTGTGATGCCTGACGAGTACCAGCCGCCGTACTACGACTGCGTGCCGCCGGATCCGGCTCTGGAGGACATGAGGCGAGTCGTGTGCGTGGAGAAGCGGCGACCTAATGTACCCAACAGATGGCACTCGGACCCGGTAAGTAATCTTTGCCCGCTACTACGTACGTGGAAAGTCAAAATCAGACATTTTATTCACCATAGGATCATAAAGTTTTAATGAACGTCAAATACGCTATCATTCGTTGCAATCCAAACCAGAACCGGCGAAACAAACCCAGCGTGACTTCTTAGATAAAATGTATGTTTTTCGTTGGTTGGAATGTTAGATTGGGGCCTTTTTAAGCTGTAAGGTGGGGCTTTTTAAGCTGTAAGGAGTGTAAATATGTGAAATTTGCGCCAATCATTCCCGCCTGTATTACTACTTAAAACACTTTACACGTACGTTAATTCTAGTGCAAAAGCTAGTTAGATTACATAATCCGATGAAGCCGTAACGGTTATGGCTACGCTGTCGCGTTTTGTGCGGTTTGTAGCCGGTAACATATTGAAGGGATGGGAGCATTCCCTCGATAATAATTTTAAGCCTACGTCATCATTCAACCAGGGGACTTGCACTTCTGGACATAGACTTCCCCCAAAGCTTGACCCTCCCGCTTCCCACCCTCGTCCTTCCGATACCGCATTCCGGACTTCAACGGATTAACGGTCAGCGCTATATTTTCGTGTCTGGACCTACTTTAACTGTCTGTAACATACGGGTATTTTCTATTTCATTCATTTCAAGCAGACATTTTAAAATACTACAAAATTTGAGATTAGGCTCGTATAAATGACACATCAGGTATAGATCATCAATCAAAAATACGTCATCAGCTTATTTCCATACGACGACGACTTAACGTTTAGTTTTTCATAATATGTATTTAAGAGATAAGGTTATCGCGATATGTCGATCAATATTACGCAATGTACACGGGACTAATATAATAACAACAGCAAGGTCAGGGAAAGCTAACATGAATTATTGTATAAATAAGTAAACAACGGTTTTTTTTTTAAATTGTTATGTCAAACTTGTTTTTGCGTACCTTTTACGTTATACTGGACAGTACAGGAACCGAATATAGGTCGAATTACATTCATCTGATTAACGAAGGAAACCAATTTTTTTTTGTATCAAATTTTACACATACAATACTTCCCACATATATTGCCGCCAAACGATTTTACTATAACTATTACTGAAAACTTAGTTTTTTTTTTGCTTTCGTTTTCATACCTCTCTCTCTCTCTCTCTCTCTCTCTCTTTCTTTCTCTCTTTCTCTCAGACCGCTAGTATTATACGAAACATAACTCATAGGTTACGTAGCACGTAAACGTACGAACGAGAGATCTTTCTATCTTCACTAACTTACATCTCCCTCTCAGTTTCCGTTGACCATAAACTTCTCGTCACACATTCACCAGCTTCTCCCCTAGTCATGCGTATGCCACCAATTTCACTTCAAAATCTCAAATTTGACTGAGTAAGGAAACATTTGATATTTCCGCCAAGGAACGTTACATATAAATTCTACGACAACAAATTCTGAAATGATGACACGACAACGTCTGTCCGCCTTAACTATGTGATAACGAGTCACAATAACATTCTGTAGATGAGTGATTGTAGGTCAGCACCTAATGGCTAAAGTCCGGCCGTCCTGTTATTTATCTAGCAGAGGCCAATAGCTACTACTGAAGTTAATCGTTGTAGCTACAGCTTTCGTGTTAGCTGCATAATATTCTGTGATATTTAGCTTCAGTAATCTAGCTTTTATATGTTACATTATTATCATCTTATACGCGTTATTGTAGCTGTAATAACCGTTTACTTTTTTCTCTAATCGAAATAAAATAAAGCCTATATTAATTTAAGTTAAATAAAGTAACGTCTAGTCTATGCGAAATTTTATTGAACTCGGTCCAATGATTTCTTAGATATATTGAATTAAAATAAAATGGCTGGGATAATTAGTTTTATTTCTTGTTTTAATTATTGTCAGTGGAGCGAAATAGTGTCATTGATGACTGTCATACATTGTCTTTTTCACATAATTTGTCACATATTACCTATGTTTACTTACTTAAACATTTATAAGACATATCTAGGAAACGATATATATATATATATATATATATATATATATATATATTAAAATGCTTCAATCATACGAGTGATTTCTGTGTATGAAAGTGTCCTTACATAAGTATCAAGTAGGCGCCACACGTCTAACATCGCGCTTTCTCAGCGCTATTGTCAACAACAACGCCATCGTGACCAATGATCAATTTATTAATTACTGATTTTTTTCGCCGTACACACTTTGAGTCTTGAACTCATTACGAACGAAATAAATTGCGAAATTGTTAGATAGTAATTATATTGCCGAAGGAGCATTAGAAACGGCATTTGAGAGACTATGTGTGTAAAGTAGGTACCTAAAATTTGACCTGTCTTTAAAATCCCGTTCTAAGTACGCACTTGAACGGGCGGCCGCTGCTCGCTCGAACAGCCGACGCGCCCGGGCTCCTGGAAATTTGGGCGCGAATTTCTATCGATATTATGCGGTGCCCATACTTTCTGAAGTTTACCATGTACTTAGACAATATTTCCGTTTTATTGATTACATAGGTGATGGAATCATTACTTGCCGTGTCCTAAAAATATACAATCTCTTACAATTCTAGTCGTATATTGCCTTGTTTGTTTTTACAGATACTATCTGCAATATCGAAGGTGATGAAGGAATGTTGGTACAACAACCCTGCGGCGCGCCTGACAGCATTGCGAATAAAAAAGACGCTGGCAAACATCGGCACAGATGACCACGTTAAGATGTAACGTTCGTCTCATTCAGTTGACGGTCATGGTTTCAACAATATACCTCTTATTAATCTTGACGCATCATTCTGATATTAATAACACAAGTGTGTGCATTTCACACACTAGGAGCGTATTCGTAAAAGTCATCTATGATTGAATGTGATATATCTCTTTGTGGTGCATTATCAATTCAACGAGTCACAACGATAGAGTTTATGCGTTTTCAATAAAGATAAAAAAGACCATTTATTGTAGTTGACGTTGGGATGAAATTTTTTCCGGCAACGTCCATAAAGTTATGGTTACTAGTTTGTAACTAGAAAAAAAAAAAAAAAAAGATTTGACAGTGAAATGTCTGCTATACGTGTGGTTTGTGTGAACATTCCACAATAGGACATAGAAATATGTTTTTATTTATTGGCGAGTTTTCGTTGCTACGAAGTTTTATTCATAATTGACCCGTGTTATTAATATCAGAAACTATATTTATGATATATTAATAGATGTGATGTTTGATGTTATATGTATAATTTCCAATGAATAGGTGAAGCCATGTTTTGGTTTTATTATACTTTAAACGGCAAAATATTTTATGTAACAAGAACAAAAAAAAAAACGATGGCCATGTTAACTAG
>JAFELO010001150.1:160721-173865 GCA_017140195.1 Eumaeus atala
AAGATAAAAATTGCAAGTAATATGTTGGTGTGACTGTGTTAAGACAGTATATTGATGGAATATTTAATATACTTTTTTTGCGAGCTTACGTATTATTTTGAAAAAATAAAGTTAATTTTACTATGGCATAGACTGGCACATTAGGGCAACACTAAAGTTTGTACTACATTTGAAAATTGGGTAAAAAATTAAGTTGGCAAAGAATAAAGCAATAAAAACAGGAACAGCGAAATTTCACCGTACCTATGTAGGAGGCAGCCCTTAATGCGAAAGGGATGGCATTCTGGATTTCTAAATAAAATAATATAAATATATTGTTTTAATTTTCTTATCTCGCATGTCGTCTGTCAATTTACTTTTCGTTAACTTCGTGCCTGTTCATTAAAGTAGCTTTAGCCTATTAAGCCCATTGAGCCATAGTAAATTACAATTTTTTCATGACTGTTACAAAACATTTTTATTTTGAAATGATGACATATTCTGAAAATAATTATAGTGGGAGATTCATTTATTCATATCTATATTAGTAGGTAGGTATCGTTAGTAATTAAATGTAGTTATCGCTCCTGTGTATCGCCACTTGACCTGAAAGTATTTCAAGATTGTTAAATTCTAACATGTATACGTATCACATATTATTTTTTTCTAAAACACTTCTTAACTACTTCTCTACGACCGTGTGTCTCAGGCCATCACTCCAAGTAGTGGCTGAATGTTTTCATGTGTAATATTAACCTTATAAATTTAACTCTTTGATAATTTCCTTTGTTAATTTTAACCCGTTAAATGTCTAAGTTTAACACAACAAAGTCAAAGTGCTCCTATATTTAATGCATGGTGACTTATGTATATTAATGAGGTAATTTAATGCATGTTGGCTTATGTATATTAATGAGGTAATTTTGGGGAGTAATAAATATCAAAGCTGATATTTTATATTAGGTCCAAATATAGATTGTCCATTTTTTAAATATACTTTTGTAATTCTCTTATCAGGCTGTTGTCTGTAGAAGATAGACATAGCAATTGGTCTAACATTGTTAAGTCCGTATTAAAAATCGTGAAATAACTGAACATTTATATTAATTCATTTAAATTATTCTTCTTAATTTTCTATTTTCAAGAAGATTTGCATCGTTGTTTTACCCTCGGCGGCATCTGTAGTCGTATTGCAGGTTGTAATGTATATTTGTACCAAATTTCATGCGAATCAGTCGAGTTAGCCTTTTCGTGAAAGGTTAACAAGGAGATATTTGTCCCAAATTTCTACTTTTAGGATACCCAGACCAAGTCGATATGTTTATCGACTTGGTCTGGGTATACAGGGATCTACGAAGGTACGACAGTGTTCATGCGATCTATCCTAAGCGTCTCTGCTACGCATTGTTAATATCAATAATTATTAGAATGGACAATGTTGCTTATAATTATTAAAAGTAGTAATTTGTATTAATTTTGCAATTTTTTCTAGGGTTTAAATAACTTACCCGTCACTGCTTTTTTTGCCAGGCCACGATTCACTGCCACTTATAGTTCTGTTTACTGGAAGACAGTCATTTAATTAATTACATCAATGCGACACGTTAATTATATTCAAATACACTAATTAGACTTTTACTTATTTCAAAGGAAAAGATTCCAGAGAAGAAAGAAAAGGAAAAATATTTATAATATATTTTGTATTATGTATAAATGTTTTAATCATAAACACTATAGATTATTTCGCGTAGCAAATTTATATTTAAATAAGTAATAAACAAAAGTCGCTTGCCAATGTTAGTAATAGTTAACATAACAATTACAACACAACATTTCTGTTTTGTCTATTTTAATGTACAATGTATGTATATACATACTCACATACGTACACAACCTCACGATTATGCCCCATACGACTAACGGCAGTTTCCATTTTCTATTCATTCCGTCTATGTATGAGAGTAAAATCGTGTAAAATACTTTACAGTCAGCGTAACGATTTACCGCTTTTACGTAAATACGTGTCTCTTGAGCACCTAGCACTTCAGAATCATGTTTGTATATATTTGTCTTTTGGAGATATATATGTCAAAGTTTCATCTTCAGCAGCCAAGCCCATGGATAGATAGAATATAGAAAATAGCCGTTAGTCCCGCAACTATCGTCTATTCTTAAGAATGGTACAAGATGTAGACGATTAAAATGTGCTGGGGTGACTACCCCAGCACATTTTAGTGACTTTTGTCCGATATTTAATTCCAATTTATTTATTTTAATTTGATCATTAAACTATTATTACAATAGACATATGATAAAATAAATACTAACGGTTTTTCTTATCGGATAAGCGGTTCTTTCTTCTGTCGCGAGTTATTGGTCGCCGTTTCGACGTCGCTCGTACTATGCTTTCTATTATTTCATCGTCCGCAGATAAATCTCCGCTATAACATTATAAACATTATCTACACAGAGTCCCCAAAGGCTATAAACATGTATGGGATCGATCGTCGCAGAACAAAATTGAATTTTCTCAGAAGGAAATTCGACACGTGTTTGGATTATGGGGGTGGGGAAGGGGAGGCGACTGCTAGAAATTACCTTATAAGAATTATTTATTTCATTGGTGCTCAAAAATAACGGAGATATTTGTCATCATTGTCAGTGGTCTCTTAAACTTTTTCCCATTTACGGGATATGACTTTGTTCTTGATTTTGAAAAGGTAGTTATAAGTCTATATATACGTATATCAACTATTTATTTATTTCCAATTTTTTTCCCAGCCTTTGGGGCCCTTTTTAGGTCATGGAGATCTCATCATCATCATCATTATTAGGCCTTTTTCAATGAACGCCAAGACTACCGATCTCCTGCTACGGGCATCCATCCCGGACCTGCTACTGCACGGAGATCGTCTTCCCACCTGGTGAACGGTTGACCAACACTTACTTTTCCTTAACGCGGCCTCTTGGAGATCAATCCAAGGTCAATATAGAAACATTGCTGAATTTTATCCTTTATGAGACGTATAAAAGCAAGGCAGGCTGTGTCTTCGGACGCATAGATACTGCCGTAATCACGTCGATTCTGACATGGCGTTCATCGAAATGGTTTATGCTCGGCAGTGGGCGATACAGAACCAAGGAACAAAGGAATCGTGCACGATCTATATGTGATGTATGTTCTCATCGCATTTTTTTATTTTCGGCGGGAATGCAGTTGCTCCAAGATGGGGCAAATCTGGCAGGTATACGGGAATCAATCAGTAGCTTCCTATACCCACTAAACCCTGGTGGTATTCCAATTCGGCAACGAGAGGAACCAGTAAATACGATGGCACACATGCTCACCAGCGGATGGCTCTTGGAACTATTTCTTGGATTGTTAGGTACCCTTGGAATAGCAAACTACTCGGACCTAATGGAATGTGTTACTTCCCTCTCTTACGTCTTGTACGTTAGTAATAATAATAATATTATTTAATAATTATTTTTGATTTTAAACCTCACTTTTAAGACGGCAAATCGGTGCCTTTGGTTGACTACCAACGCCCTGTAACATCTGCATATGCAGACGCGCGGCCCTTCTTCATCCTCTCAATGGTCCACCTGGCTACTTACAAACTGCACGAAACTTACTAGCGTAACCATCACTTTGCGGCTGTACTATGTGAACGAGAAGCACCTCGTCGTGCCGGTCTAATTGGCCTGCATTGCACCATAGCACCGCCTTGCTCATGACTTGCTTACTTTATGAAGTATTTTCGGTTGTTAGAGTTGCGACGGCCGTCTGTCAGGATGTAAGTGTCGGCGTCAGTTTTCAAAAGCTCCTTCAGCGCAGTGTCGGCAGTATTGTCTCCCATTTTATTTGAATAGTTGCCCACCTGTAAGATATTCTTAAGATATTATATTATAATAAAATACGAGTTATTGAAGAACACGACTGAAGCGAAACTTAACACTAACTTTACTACAAGCATTGGCTATGAGAGGTAGAGATAAGAAGGTGTATGTTCACGCTTCAGATTGACCTCTACAGTAACTTCTGTAAGCAAAGTTGTCACTTTCCTCCTATCCTCTCCAGTCGTGTCGTCACTATGTTTTACGAAAATGTTCTGTGTGCATGTAATGCCGAGGTATGTAGTTACTGTGGAGACGCTCGCAGTACATTAATTTGTAATGACACAATCATATCTGTATAACTTTAGATATTTCCCACTTACATCAATGATCATCTTTCCCCTAGTCTTATTTCTCTCTCTATGGTTGGCTCTTTTCTCTAACTGTTGTAAAACTCTTTCTCTGGTAGTGCGATACTCTAGTGCGAATTCAGCAATCACTTTCAGGAAATCTGAAGGCTTTGTTTTAACTAAATCCGAAGCTGGAACTCCAAAAAAGAGCAATAGCTTCGTGTATCTAGAAAAAAACATAAGTAGCATAATCTCGATATTTCTGTATCGTCAAATAACAATTTTTCAAGACCTAGTGTGTAAATAAAAATGCTTGCACCTAATAATTGTAATATACACTATGAATATAAAATAATATGAACGTGTCGCATCGCTTGTTAATCAACGCTAAGTAAAATTGAGCGCTAGCTACAGATTATTGCCAATATCGAACTGTTAAAAAAAGTCCAAACAATCGCCAAGCAGCATATATTCATGAACACAAATGAAGGAAGTTTTATATTCCATACCATATTAGGAACAAAATTACCTGCTCATGACTCTATTTTTAATTAGAGTGAGTAAGATGATGCGCTCGGCGGCGTCTGTTATGAACTCGTTTATTTTTGTTTTAAATATCTGCGGTCCGTCATGTTTGGCCACTTTTTTCATGTGGTCCCACGACGCTTTGCAGTCTGTCTCCAGTTTTAGTAGATTCGCAGTGAGTATGTCGAAATCGACTTTGGATGCGCGGATCACAGGCCCAACCTGGAAGGGAACAAGGTATCCAACAATTTATTAGCTGCACACGTTAGAAAGGATCAAATTCCAGTTTTTTATTATTGTGACAAATTCCTTTAAAAAAGTTTATAATGTCGCTACTTTAATACTATTCAAATTACAATTCAGAGACCTGGTTGCTAATAAAATTGTCAGAAGGGTTACTGTGGAGAATTTAAGAGTGAACACACAAGTTTGGTGGTCAAAGAACAGTAGGGTAATTACAATTCCAAAAGATAAAACTGAATGTGATTAGGTAGCCGACCTTCCCCGCCATGGCTCAAGCCTTGTCGTGGCGGTGGGGCTCAATAGCATGGGGCGAACACAGGCGAAGCTAATTGTAATGAGGCTGATGCTCTTTGCACCCCTCTAATAAGAAGAGGGGACAGGAGCAACAAGGGTCGAGGATAGGAACATCACCCCGGAAGTATATCACAACGCCGAACCATAGACGGTGAGTATATACAACCGGAGAGTCAGTGTCATATCTGTCAGTAGTATGATGGTTGGAGGGAGGACACCCCCTCCGACTGTCATCAATTCATCAGTCGGTTTGTCGTATCGACAATTAAATACGGCGCCATTCACTTATAACATATTATTGTTATAGTATTCCAAATATAATGAAGCGTTATTGCTGATATCGTACAAATTGAAAAGATCTGTAGTTCTTTATAAGAACTACAGATCTTTTCAATTTTTATCAACTTTAATTTAAATCAAGACGCTGATTTTGATGCTATTTTTTTTTCAAGCAGGTGTTAAAACGGCGTGGATGGCTTCTGATAATCCTGTACTTACTATGGTCTCATCAGAGCAGGCCATTATAATCTGTGCACATCTCTTCATTTGAGCTGCACAGGAACCGTCGCTACCGCACTATACCTCTCTGTATCCTACCCTTTTTTTTACTTTTTCACATATGTTAACTTATGTTAACACAGCTTTTAAAATAAATATAAAAGAATGTATGTAGTTAACTAACCTCACTAAAAAAGTCTGTTGTGTCCGGAAATTTCTCGATGATCATTTCGCAAACATGATATAGCAGTGGATGCTTATGTACTGTGTCTTTGACCTCCATAACCTTTGAAAGATATTCTAAACGGAATCCTTTAACCTGGTTACCATTTAAAAAGCTACCTACAGACCTCAAAGTAGAAAGTATCACTTTGAATGTTTTGTTGGATTTTAATAATTCTATTCCCTGCTTTAGGTCCATTAGTGGCTCGGCTATTTCTTTCTGTAAATAGAAGATATAATTTAAGTAAATTACAACTTAAGGTAAAAAAATATGCAATATTTAATTTAAGTTACTTACTTCTAAATTATCGAAATCCAATTTGAAGACCCATAGCTTAAGTCTTGATGATAACTCATTGATGGAAGCCAAAGTCAGCAAAAATTGTTCCGCACTTCCAAGCGGCAAGTCTGGATTAGCGTACTAAAAATTTAAATGTATAAGGCGTTTATTATGTTTTGCTAAAAGTGGACAGATAAGGGCTATGCAAGCGATATACTAACATTTTTCAAAGTATGGGAATGGAACTAAATAAACTTTAGGTAAGCATTATCGGACCCCACATGTTTAATGGTGAAAATTGTTTTCTGTCAAAAACTAGCGAGAATGTTTCGGAACATATGGTCATAAATGAAGTCTGAATTGCGATTATCTTATCGGAAATGTCATGATAATCAGGTAGTTTTAATCATCGATATAAAAACAATGCCCGAAAAGAGGTCTCTTAAAGATCATTGAAACGTTCCTTCTGGTCCGCTCAACGATATGGGTATTTTGTAAGGAACGGCAACACACAACAGTCGGAAGTGAACAATTGCTGGAGAATGGAGATGATACTGGTGTACAATATTTATAGGTGTGCCTTATATTACTACCTTTATTCATGTACTAATCATTTGTTACTTTTACTCACTTGCGCTTCTTGAATTTTAATTTTCTCCTCTTGAGTGGGAAGCATCGTTAACAATTTCTCTATGCCTTCGCGACCAACTACTGTCGCGTCCATTTTCATGATTGCAGCCTTAATAGTTTGTGGTGTTGGAAGCTTTTTCATTGCAATGTTTATAGCATTTGAACGCTTTGCGGGTAATATTAAGTTTCTCTTTGGTTCCATTAATTTCTAAAAGTAATCGTTTTAGTTTAGCATACACATTGGTAAAATACTATACGTTTCTCAAACATGATACTAACCTCCTGTTGTGTTGATGAATTTGAACGAAACCGCACATGGAAAAAATATTGTTTCATTAATAATAAATTTCTCTATGACTAAAAAAATATCTTATTTATTATACTCAATATCACAATTTTTTTTTGTAGAATTTGAAAGATAATTATATCAATAAAAATACAAAAACTGTGACTAAACTAGTAATATAAATAATGTAGAACTAAACAGTAGTGGTAACCAAATAGATTCCATTCCAATGTAAGCTGATTGTTTAGGTAAGGTTGTAACCTTAAGGCTTTCCTTATAAAATGAAAAATTATGTTACACGAAAATAGTATCCAATAAACAATAATACCTACTCACCTTAATAACTAAGTCATTTGATCTTGACTCGAATAAATGTTCTAGCATTGCTGTGTCTATGTTTATGTCGGGAAGTTCATCCCAAATGAATCCTCCAACCTTTGACTTAACAGTTATTGGTGTTGGGTTTTCTTGTATTTCCCTCCAGAAAAGTTTAACAGTTTTCTTATTTTTTTTAATAGTCGAATTACCCATGTCACTTGAAACATCCGAAGATAGAGAGTGAGTATTTGAAGAGTTTCTAGGTAAGCTAGGGAAACAGCCAGGTAGAGGCGGTGGTGCTCCCACTGGAGGTAGTAGCATGCTAGGTGGAGGTGGGGGTGGTCCATTAGCAGCATTCACTGCTGGTGAGACCATATCATCATCAGAATCCTGTTTTAAATCTGAAAAGTCTAAGTCGCATAAATGAAATTCTCTATTAATGCACCCTTTACGTAATTCTTCCCAATGCAAATCATTTTCAGATACTTTGATTTCGTGAACCTTTGGGCTTTTTTCCACGGACGGGCTTTTTACAATTTCTGAAAACATCGAAGTGATATTAAAATAATGAATTTATTGAATACAATGTATTCTTTAAAAGATATAACCACAAATTACAACATTTTGTTTACCTTTAGACTGAGATTTGGCTAATTCTTCTTTGGCTTTTAAAACTATACCTGCCATATCAGAAACCCTCAAAGGTTTGTCTTCCGTTGAAGGACTGACAGGTCTTATTAATCTTTGGGCTATATCCTTAATGCTATGCTCCCGTTTGATGACAATATTGCGATCATCTTTAGTTTCCGACGTAAGATCTAATTGTTTCTGTCGCATTACTGCTATAGTATCAACTGCGTTAACAGTATGACCCAGTGTTCCATTTTGAATCCTCTGTTTTAATCCAGCCGTATATCTTTGATTTCCTGTTTGACAACAATATTAATTTAAAATACATGAGGTAATTCTTACATTCAACAAAATAAAAAATATTCTGTTCAAAACAATAAAAAATGAAGCGAAACTCATTAAAATTCAAATTAAACACGAAATATGATAGCTTTATTAGTAGGTTAGCAAAAAACAAACCATTCATTAAAACATCTGGTAGGTTCGGGCTCTTAGTTATCCTATTAGTGTAAGCTTTTTCATCTTCTTGATATCCGTTTATGCAATTATGGTTCGTGGTTCCATTTATGCTGCCATTTGGTAATGAATACTTCCTATTTGAGTTTGCCACTATACCATTAGATGTGGAGTAAGTTCCATTGGCGTTTCCATAGTTTAAATCATTAGTATTTGTTCCATTCATTTGTAAGTCTCCATTTAGTTTTTCAAACAGTCCTTTATAAACGTTGGAATTATTTAAAAACTCTTGCTGCTGGGCCTGCCTCGCAAATCTATCTTTTCGCCTCTTTAAAGCAGCGCTTAGTTCCTTATCTTTTGTGTCTAATATAGATGGTAAAAATGATTGATGAAGGCTCTTTGTGAGTTTAGTTTCAGATTCCGTGTGTGAGATGATTGGTGTTTTGGCTGTCGGTAGTTAGTAAAACGCAAAGGTAAGAATTAGTCAAGCAAATGCAACTCAAACGATTATAAAAATATTTCAAAGTAAGAACCAAGTAATAAAAATTATAAATTTAAATGAATAAAACGTGCAAATACAAATTCAGGTAAAACAGCATTTCCAAGGAAGAGCTCACCTTTATCTTTGAATTGTTGTTTCTTTGATTTTCGTCCGCCGATAGTGTTTAAATTCATATTTCTTCGTCTAACGCATGCTATTACGGATTCATCTAATTGCCTGCAAGGTGATGTTTTGCATAAATGTTTATTTACATTTTAAAAGGAAGATTCAAGCAATTAAGCCGGCATCAGGGTACCTGCTCATATATGGAAATATATAGGCTGTCTCAGCATATTGCTTTAAAGCGTACATTTTTATTTAGGTATTGAAATACATACTACTACAAAATATTAAATTTTGTAATAACTGAAGTCACAGCTAAGCTTAGACATTAAAGGCGAAAAAGAGGGACTTGGAGGTTCCTAATAGTAACAAAACGCAAATAAAGTATAGATGTAACAGAGTAATGTATCAATAATATAGAAGGATTATATATAAAGAATTTTACTCACTTAAGAGCGGTCCCAGTTTCATCTCCATCTTCGTAAAGGAGAACTGCCTCAAAAATTTGCAATTGACGTAAGAGATCCAAGTCAGTTCCTTGTTTCGACATATATAATTGTATTATATCGCCAATGCCCTGATCTTGCAGAGCATCAACTTGATCGTAATACATATCTTTATCTGGTATATTATTTAAACATCTATTTATCAAAGTTGTGGCGTAAATAAGAAGTTCTGAGTCCGACGCATCAAAGTCTTGGAGAATTTTCATCAGATTATACCAAGGTTGTTTATCGTTGGAACCGTCAACCATTATAATTGCGTCGATTAGAAGGAGACAATTCTTGTCTGTATATTCGACGAACACTAACAGCAGCTTAAGTGCAGTTTTCACAACATGGCGGAACTTACTGGATATGAGAGAGTAAAGCCACTGGATACAACGCTTATGAGACATAACTCCATGCATACCATCTACATATAAAAGAATCTGAAAAATATAATCTTTTTATTTAAATTACGAGACATACTGCAAAATTAAAGGAATGTTCTCGACCATATATAACCGGCAAATGACTGTCGGGAGTTTCTATTAATGCGGATTGTGATGCCCACTACACTAATACACAACCCCTATTTTTTTTGTAAAAGAGGACTCAAGGTAACGCATCGTAAATAATCCGATTTTGCATATTACCTTGGATGTCAGCTAGCTCAACATTATTTGACATGTCAACACATTTTTAACACATTAATTACTGCGAGACATTGACGCCGATTTTTTGATAAATGGCGTTTTGTAAAAAAAAAAAAAAAAAGGAAGGAATGATCAATATGATGCGTAATGGAGTAAATGTGCTTACCTGACCAAGTGCTCGGAGAATGTAGTCCAAGTAATTGTGGTCCGCCATGTTACCCACTTGCATAAGACAGTCCAGACCTTTGTTAGCCACAAATTCATGCACCAGATCCTTGTCAGATTGCAGAATTTGCTTAAGAGTGAACAATGCTTTGCGTAGTTCTCGCCCTTGAGAATGAAGAAGCCTCTCTGTAAAGACATGAGATTGTATGTTTAAAACGGTTCAGTGAATAAATGGATTTTAGTCAGTTTCTATAGTCGCTATAACTAACCAAGTAATATAATTTTTTATTAGTTTCATTCAAGTATTACCTAAAATTATTGTCAAGAAGTGGCCCGTATGACGCCCCCGTCTAGGAACGAGGGTATAACCTGAATAACACTTTGAGCCATCTGTCCTATGCCTAATTTTTCTCCATTTGTGTTCCCTTTGGGATAGGAAAATAAGAGAATAGAGAGTACACATGTCTGTACATACACTTGGACACTATCAACTGCAAGCTGTACTCGCTGAAATATATCTCAAGTCCAATCAAGTAAGTCTTTGCGTAAGAAAGTAACTAACATTTTTCATTTATAATATTTGTAGGATGTAATTTTGAATAAAACCATTTAAGGGGCCTCATATTGGAAACACATGACACTAGAGTTTTTGTTTATAAATAATGTTGAGAGTTGGTATCATTAACCCTGGCCAGGCTCTGGCCATGTATTGTGTAATAGGGCATAACAACCAAGCCATTTTTTTTTTGTTTTTATTCTTAAGAATTAGATGGTGCACTGTATTTATACTGTTATGTATTTGTAGTAATCTACTTTCTACTATTTTTAGGTAGTCCTACCTTTTAGGTAGTTGTAATTCTACCAATTGGTCAATTAAAAAGGAGGACGTGCAGAATTCGTCGTGATCTTTTTTGAATAGAAGATTGACGAATATAACAAGCTTACCAATGATGACATGAACACGAACAGACAATTGTGTGCGTAGAACCAAGGCATTTTTACGACTGAAAAAAAAAACAAGTATATTATTCAATTGCCAAGAAATACTATTATAAGGGTCACGTATTGGTTTGCAAAAAGTAAACTTGCAATTTTTAAGACCTTTAGCTCCCGTTGGATCCACCACTGGCCATCTTTGCAATATTATATACTGGATATCCTAGGGGAACCGTATACTTTTTCGGGATAGAGTAACAACAACAACAAAATATATTCACGCCAGCTCCCTAATCTGGTTAGGCAGAAAGCGGGGTGCCACACGTCACGATCCTTAAATCACCTAGCCTCTTTCATGAGTCTTTTTATACTATTGTATAAAATTAACCTTTTTGGATAAAATTTTGCGTTACTCCAGATTTAATCTATAACAAATAACAAATTCCATCGGATTCCGTTCTTGTTTTAGCGTAAAAGATTAATTAACACAAACACACTTTTACATATATAATTGGTTGGACGAGATATTCCTGGATGTTAGTACCTGGATGATACCATTCGTTATAAATCATCTTTATGACTTATATACTATGCCAAGGGAATCTTATCTGATTTATAAACCAAGGTGGCATTACTGTATATCCTTATTTCAAAAAAGGGCGAACAATTAAGTCGTGGTAAGTACCGACTCCTATAGATGATGCAGCTTAGCCCTCCTTAACACAATCGTCTTTACCGAGTTTAATTTAGACCCATTAGAGGAAGGACGAAAGAACAACAACTGCACCTGCATGACAGTTATGCGTATGACCACGGTCATCGACAGTCGTCGAAAGGCTCTTATTATTAGCTGCCCCCCTATACTAAAGAAAAAACCCCAGAATGTCATCTTTATTATCTACCCTCGCACGAAATTAATATGTTAATTTATTAAATGACACCGGTATTGTAAAATGAATTTAAATATACTAAGAAGTAGTGCGAAAGTCATGCGACGAATACGCTCGCTGAAGTGGCAATGGGGTAGTCACACACTCAGAAAAACAGATGGGCCAGTAAGGTTCTGGATTGGAGACCGCGTTTAGGAAAACTTGATGTTGGTCGACCGTTCACTGGTGATGGATGCGAGTAGCAGGAGATCGGTCGTCTTGGCGTTCATTGAAGGACGCCTATGTCCATTAGCGGACCGATAGGGGCTGATAATAACGAATTAAGAGATTGTGCCACGCTGCATTGTAGAAGAATTGATACCTCTCCCTTACATAATGCCGTAAAGTGACATCTTCGGTGTCGCGTTTCGTGCGTTGTGTGAACAGCCGGTGGTCCATTAGGGGGGAGATGCAAATGATGGCAACGCTTCGGCATAATAATTATGATGTCGCTTGCTTGTCCCCCTATACTATAATAATAAAGTGAAAAACATAATTGAAGTTGAATTTAGTTGTACTGTAACAATGATAAGCATAGATAAACAACGCGATTGGGTTTACCTATTTCCTGCGTTTTTTTAACATTTAGCGTAATTTTAACGCCATCCCATTGGTACAAAAGACAAGATACACAATTCCATACTGAACTGCCACTCGTAAGCATCCGTGATTATACATCACATATTTTTATGCTAAGTCAACATCATGATCTTAAGCTGTTTTTACAGTGCATAACCTTACATTGTTCGTATATTCTTTTATATATTTACGGAAGGTATTGAGCTGGTACTTTTACCAAGATACACAGTCAGCTCAATACCTTC
>JAFELO010001150.1:174004-199343 GCA_017140195.1 Eumaeus atala
CCTTATCAATTTAATCACATTATTTTTTGCCAAGTCTACTATCTGCTACTTTTAGATCGGTAGTATGCGGTAGTGCGCTGTACCTGGGAGGTACTTCTCACTCACATGACATCGCCGTGAAATGACAACCACGCTGTCGCGTTTTGTGCAGTTTGTGAGCCATTGGAGTGGAAGAGGGAAGTACGCGTACGTAAGTAATCTTAAAGATGACAATGCGGACATCTATGGGCGTCGATAGTCGTTACAAGCTCCGATTGTCCGTTTGGGCAAACGAACTGCCCTTTTTTCCTCCTCCCCTTCAAAGGGCCACCGGCTACTCACAAACGAACAGCACGAAACGGGAAAGCATATCACTCCAATTACGACAGTCTCATGCGAGCGAGAGGTACCTCCACGGTGGTGTCGGCACAACAACTGCTATGAAGCATTATACTTCCTCATACTACCGATCTAAAAGTAGTGAATAGTAGATTTGTCAAAAATAAATGTGATTAAATTGTTAAAACCTAATAATTACTCAGCGTTTTTTATATGCCCTACGGCTCAACCATCAAACTAACAAGAGCAACTGAGAATAACTTTTATATAAACTCACTTGTTGTTAAAATGGTTTATATCCTCCTTCGAAATATCGTCTTCTGACTCCAGGATGACGAGAAACGTGTCGTCAGCAGCAATACCCGAGTCTACTGAATCTTGTCTGATAAAATTACTATCACGACGCGAACAATGTAAGACGGTTTCTTCGGGCGGTGCATGTGCGAACTCTTTAGATACACCGCAATTCATTCTGATTTCCCAAGCGACTACAGTATGTACTAATTTTTACCGGCACATCGTTATTAATATTTTATTTGTAAGAAAACAATTGCAGTACGCTGTGATAGTCTGTATGCGAACGCGACTCCGATCAAAGTCGATTAACGACTGGTGCCCGCGGGAGACCGTTGATCATGTTAAAAATTACGTAGACAATACCCAATGCCGCCTGGACCTAGACTTAGAATTGCTATAGATGCGGATAAAAACGCTTGCTATTACCCGGATCCGCAATGAAAATGAGGGTTATATAAATGAATAAAAAACTTGATTACCATTCGTAAATATTAAAAACTAGATATGCCCCGTGATTTCACCCGCGCATTTTTATATTAAGCCACCGTTCATTTTTTTTTCGGAAAAAAATATATTTTTATCATTCCAGTTTGTTGTGTGTAACCATGGTGAAATCATTTTCATATTCATGGTGATAATATTTTTGGAATTTATTAAACTGAACATTAACTTTGAACTCGCCACTGGTTAATTTACAGACATCCTATTTGATGAAAATTAAAATGTGTAAATGAAAAATATACTTTAATGTTTGGGCGCACACACACACTTTCGTAGTGAACACAATTCATGATTAATACACGATTCGATATAGAAACAGCCTGTTAGTTAGATCATAGTGCAAGTTCATTGTTTCCCATCACGAAGGGTTTTTTTTTATCGCGTTCGACGTGATCGCAATTGAAGTGCAATTAAAAAATATATGATGTCAAACACTCACGATTTCGCTCGATGATATTTCTACTTTCGTTAACATTAAATTTTATTCTGTACGAAATTAGTAGATTAGACGACATTTTACAATCTTTCTATTTCCAAAACGAGAGTAAAGTTATGTTATCTTAATGTATCTTCTGATAAGGAGTTACTTATGAACGCGTAGCCAAAACTACTGAGTGCAAGGAATTGCACATTTATGTTTCTCGAGGAGTAAGGACATAATTTTTTATTAGTGTTTATTTTTAAATCAAGATTATATATTTATTTGCGGTTCGTGACGGCTGCTTATTCAAGGGAAGGAGAAAATGACAACCATTAACCATTACAAATACGAATACTCTTTATTGTACACTTAAAAACAAAATACAAAGAAGAAAAGAAAAAACACTATTTACTCAACAAAAAAAAAAAAAGAACGACAGATACAAAGGGAAGAAAAAAGAAATTTTTGTACCCATATAAAACGAAACTATCACAATATTTAATCGTTTCGCAAATAATTGCATTAAGCGTGACCGCTCCACCAGATGTTTATCCGCTTATGTGTAACAGTAACCTAAATAAATGTACATGTTTCGAATCTAGTACTGTACTATTTTCGGTTTCAGGGAAAATGGTGCGACGACCTTAAGGCGATCTTTTATCTCAGGCGTAATCCTCACTAATACTATAAACTCACAGTTAAGATATTTGGGTCACGAAACCGAGAGTTCATTTCGAAAGATTCAAGTATTTATAAACGCCAACTAATTAATAAACTACACTAGACTTAAAATTTGATTATTTTAACTCGTGCAACTTGAGTTATGATAAATAACAACAAGTTTAATTAAAAATATATATTCAATCAATTTCTAAAATAAATATCGATATAACTACCTCGATTTAATGAGTTCGTCAATAAAAACTTCAAATTGTTAAGTGAAAACATTAAATAGATCCTTCAAGGTGGCTTTCCTTGTTGTTTAGTGTTCAGTGTTACGTAACACTACCGCTTTCAAAAGTCTTTTGTTTTATTTTTGCTTTACAATTAACTTTAAAAAAATAAACAATACAAAACAGTTATTATCATTGTGCTTATTATACAAGTCCAGGTAGCATTTACGTAGTTTGTGGTTAATAAATTTTACAATAAGTACAGTAAGAATTTATTCGTTGGTGTAGGTACTTTTTTCTAGTAGGTATCGGCGGGCAGACGAAAAATCTTTCGGCGGCAACCGACGCCTATAGACATCCGCATTTTTATTATTATTATCATACAGACGCATTGCCCTCCTTTCCTCCCCTCCAATGGGCCACTGGCTACTCACAAACCGCACGAGTTTTAGAAGCATCACATATTTTTATCTATGCAGTTTGCGACGGGGATCTAAATTGCAGCGATTATGGGCTGAAGGGGACAGCGGATGCAGTGGCTCGGTGGCAAGTGACTTCCGGGAGGGGATCAACCACGCACCTCTATTTATTTATAACAAATATGTCACTTCCGCATACAATATCGACTATAGCAGTAGCAGCAGCGATCCGCTCAGGCTTCGAGCGTGAATAACACGGACTAACAAATTGTACACTAAAATATTCATCGGCTTTCACTCTATCTAATATGGTGAATACCGTTAATCAATCAGGAGATGTAGTGCCATGCTGCATAGGAGGAGGTTGTGCCATACATCGTGCATGACACCACATCCACCCACGCAACGGAATTGCGCCGGCACGACCGGGAAGTACCTCTCGCTCACTTAATGCCGGTGTAAAGTGACATCGTCGTTGTCGCGTTTCGTTTGGTTTGTGTGTGGCCGGTGGCCCTTTGGTTGGGTGGGATGATAAGACGGCAACGCATCTGCGTAACAATCATGCGAATGTCCATGGGCGCCGGTAGTCATCAAAAGTCTACGGTTATTCGTCTGCCCCCTTATTCTATAAAAAGAAAAAATATTCTGCATGAAAGTGCGTTCAGTGGATTTTGAGACAATCGATCACATACAAACAAGATGGCTCTTTAAAAATTGTATTTTATGAAAAGTATAAATAAGGCGACATAAGAGCAGTCGGAACTTGCGTACCCCTCACAATAGGAATGATAATAATTTTTTTACAGTATAGGTGGGCAAACGAGCAATCGGACTCTTTTTACGACTACTAACGCCCATGAACATCCACATAATTATCCCCAATGCACCACCCGCTACTCACAAAACGCACTAAACGCGACACCGAAGATGTCACTTTACGCAGATGTGATGAGATACATCATTTCACTTCATGTGACAACTGACAAATTTACCTATCGGTTTTTCTATGTGAAACTTAAAAATCGGTTGCATTTTCGTCAGCGTTATCTCAAACCTTACTGCGCTTAAATATCTTACGATGTCCTGAACTAAATTAATATGGCTAAATTTCATCCAACTTGTTAAAATATTTTAAGTCGCGATCAAGAAAAAAACTATCATAAAAGCAATTTATTTCTTTAGCCAGATATTTACCTGTCTTGAAGGCCTTCGAGTTCTTCATCTTGTTCACCAAGAGTTGAGTCCAGGTCTAAATAGGGGCCGTAATCGCCGTCCTTGAATACTTGTAAAGTGGCATCGTCGAGCTGTAACAAGTTTCAAACAATGTTTTACATTTGATAAATGGAAGTGGCATCTGTTATTACACAGTACAACTACTTTGCCTTGCCTCGCGGACAACAACATAAATTACAACGCAATAACGTAACACGATCTCGTCGCTAGATGGCGCTTTTATGGTTGCGGTTTCAATTGTTAGTTTTCTTGATTGAATTAATTAAGTATTGTATTAAATGTTTTGTGTATTTTATTGTGTTCTGTTTATTTTTAACGAATCTTGATGCAATTAGATCATGTGTCAAATGCTCTAACTTTTGTAGTTAAAGGATTAAGCTCTGCCGGGCCCGGGGCTTGATGTTGACCCCCCCGGTCCTCAACACTCAAAAATTTTTTTTTAAATATTTTCTAAAGTAAATTTTGATTGTATATTTTTAGCAAGAAGTAGTGCCATGCTGCATTGTAGCGGAATTGGGCCGGCACAACCGCTCTCATAATACCGCCGTAAAGTGACACCTGCTGTGTCACGCTTTGTGTGGTTGGTGAGTAGCCGGTGGCCCATGGGACGGGGAGAAGGAGAGCAACGCGGCGTAATAGTCATTATGTGTATGTTCATGAGCGTATGGCCCTCTTTTTTATAAAAAAAAAATATTATACATATATATATACATAGTATTTTTATTATCACAAGAGTCCTCGTAAGACTGGGGAGGCCCGGGATCCAAGTCACCATAGCCTAGTGATACTATTGGACGTTCCTGGCCGTCTGTTGTACTGCCGGTAGCAGCAGTACCGATGTTCACCAGTGAACACACGAGTTAGTGCCACTGTACGTACGGTGTGTGCGTCTAGTGATTCCCGTTAACAATGATTCACCAGGACCATATTAGAAACATTCATTTCACGCATCTGTACGATTACATTATCAGGCAACCGGGAACGGTTCTACGGCCGAGGCGCATGCAGACCTGGCGACGTTCCAAATTACATTAATCGCTGGAAAGTGGAGCAAAGTGTCGAATGTTCCGACCATAATGATTACATAATTGTTACTGATGTAACAAACTATATGTTACCTATATAATTTTCAACTCAATAAAAACCAAATGTACAAAGTACAATTTATTTGTACTCCGCTGGTGTTATGTGAAGTGCGGGATGCTTCCAAATGGGCCACCAGCAACTCACAACCCGCTCGAAACGTGATCGTATAGTTATCACGTTTAAGGCGGCATCCCAACCAGCTCCCTCGGTATTTTCGATCCGATACGACTTAGTGGTCTTCAAGAAAAGAGCAGTAATCCCTAAAGGCCGGCAACGCGTTTGTAAGACGTCTAGTCTTATAGATGTCCATGCGCGGCGGTAGTCACTAGCAACCTGCTCGTTTGCCCCCTATCCCATAAAGAAAAGTCATGGGGGTCCAAATTTACTTACTTCTTCGGTCTCGGATACGGCTCAAAATTCTGCACACTATAGATTAATGTAATCGTTTTCGACCTGCATAACTTCATCTTGATTGGGGCAGCCCAAAATGACTATTAACCAGTATGTATAACGAAATTATGTTCAAATAGTCTAATCAAATTATGCATTAGTTGTAAGCGTGGATGATTCGTGACGAAAAGATGGCCAAAGCTGTCAAAAAGCTGAAGAATGAAAATAGAAATTCCTGAAATTTGCTTATTGGAATATTAAAAATATGTTGTTTTATGTTGTTCACAATGTGCTGTTGTGTGTAACACAACTAACCTTCTATAAATATACCGCGTGAGCAATTCACATGCAACCCACCTTCTTAGTCACAGACAAAAAATAAGCGCATACATTACATGAAACGAAATACCGTTTCCAAATTATGGTTAAGTGAGTACATACAGATATTCATCACTATAGAACCACTACTGTATTTAATCCATGTTCACACTTAAAATTCTATATTTTTCTTACGTTTTAGTCCATTTGCAGCGGTCGTGGTCTTTGCCATTTATGTGATTTTATAGTGAAGGGTATTTAATTGTTATCATAAAATTAGATGTCAGTAACATTTAGTAGTCGATCTCTACGGGACATTATGATATTTTTCTTAATAGCTATTATATATATTTATATAAAACTCTTCTGTTACTGATTGACTGGTTGAAGACAACTCTCTGCCGAAACTACTGAACCTGGGAACTTAAAATTTCGTACAGAGGTTTCTTACATGATGTAAGTAAGCTAAGAAAGTATTTTTAGAAATTTAATCCCTAAATGGTGAAGTAGGAGAATGAAGTTCGTAATTTGGAAATTTACCACGTTACGCTGGTGAAATTGCAATGCACTGCAAATATATTATAATTTAAAATTAAGTTTTCTGATATAAAAAATATAAAAAAGCCAGTAATAGAACTACTTGATGCCCGCGATGGACGCGAGTAGCAGGAGATCGGTCGTATTGGCGTTCATTGAGAGAGGCCTATGTCTAGCAGTGGACCGATAAGGGCTGATAATGGTGACGATGACGATAAATGTAATTTAGTTTCTTTTTGACTGCTTCATCATCATCATCAGGAGGAGGAATCGCTCTCAGTACCCCTCTTATAAGAGGAGGGAACCTGAGAGCAACAGGAGCTGACGCTTTTGCGCACGGGGCAAGGGGCGAGGATGGGAACCTCACCCCATTGCACTGTCCCAAAGTCGGTGGGGTTGTCCTGTAGTGCTGGACAACCCCATCTGTGGAGGTGGAGTTCTGTTATATACCTACGCTGTATTCTATTTGAAATAAAAATTTGAAATGTTGAAAATTTGAAAAAATCACAGAAAATTCCTTTGCTCAGGCTTTGTCAACTACTAGCTATAAACACTATGTATAGTTCGCACTAATAGTTCCATTTGGTTTTTTATTTACGAATTATCGGACTATTTCGGTTTGAATTACTCCTTATTTAGACAACGCATTGTATCTGCCGATGTACCTTACAGACCATTTCCTATCAATGGCGATATTGCATAAAATTATTCAATGGGTGATTATTATTAAAGATGTAGCACGAAAAAACTATTCGTTGGACATTAAAATTATTATTTTATCATTGATGACTAAATGTAAAGTGATTGATGTTCAAATGTAAAATGATAAGGATGACCAATTATTTGTCGTCAAAACGAATTATCAGTAATGCATCTGTGATTATATTGATAAGCAATTGCGTCAAACTAAAACTATGACCAAGACGCGTAAAGTATAAACTTACATTAATTCATATTATTCAAAACTCCTTGCGGTAGCCGTTTAAAGAGCCGAGTGCACAATTTCGTTTCCACACTTATATATGAGTAAGTAATGCTAACTACAATTAATCATTGGTTTTTATCTCCTATACAATTATTAATAGTCAGTATACACTCTTAATGGACAATTACGACGGAAAAATCAGAAGAACGGGCTTAACTTGTGCATTTCTATCAAAAGCGTAAACACAACAGTTGAAGGCCAAAAGTGCTCTGAAGAGGGATGCGGCGCAATCAGGAGGAAACCTTATTTTCTAATTGTACTCCATGTCTGCGGTCTACCAATATCCGATAGTCCCGATCTGATCGACCGGAGTTTTGGGATCAAGGCAGATGACACATAATCAGATACCGTATATCCTACAGATACCAGTCTTTAATTTTTAACAATTGGAAGACGCCCGTTATTCGATATAACGCAAGGTCACAGAGGATTTTATTTAGTGACGTTTCCGATATTGTCGTATTAATTGACCTCGTCGACCTTGCTGACACGTTTGCTATATCTCTTAAATCCGCGCTAAGTGAGGGTGATGTCAGAGCTTGTACAATTTATTGGAGTTTCTTCTATTAATATCTACATGTACTGGACTGATGTCATATCATATGGCTTCCAGTTGAGAAACATTTTTTACTAAGGCTTCGATGTTGTAACATATGATTGTATTCTATTTGTTTTGGTCTCGTTGGTTGACATATATATGGTACGTCATGTGAATATTACTTCATCTTTTATGACTGTAGTAGCGAAGCAACGTGGCTTCGTCCATGTACAGGCTTCATTGCTACCATAGCAAATTCTACACTAAAAACTTCGGGAATCGTGCTATTCATTGGCGTATTTACAATCACATGAAAATCCGTGCCGTAGATTTTGAGAAAAAGAATCACCCACACAGACAGTTTTGGGGATTTTGTTTCATAACATGTATATATAGATGCATGAATCGGGAACCTTCGACCGTTGCTGATCTCCCACTTTAAGTTTCAGATTGGGTGTCAATGGGTCAACGGCTATTGGTAGTCTTGATGTCTATTGAAAGACACCTGATTATAGTGTCTAACGGCTATTGGTAGTCTTGATGTTTATTGAAAGACACCTGAGTATAGTGTCTAACGGCTATTTGTAGTCTTGATGTTTATTGAAAGACACCTGAGCATAGTGTCTAACGGCTATTCGTTGGGTGTTGAAAGACACCTGAGCATAGCGTCTAGCGGCTATTGGTAGTCTTGATGTTTATTGAAAGACACCTGAGCATAGTGTCTAACGGCTATTCGTTGGGTGTTCAAAGACACCTGAGCATAGTGTCTAACGGCAATTGGTAATCTTGATGTTTATTGAAAGACACCCGAGCTTAGTGTCTAACGGCTATTACTAGTCTTGATGTTTATTGAAAGGTTTATACCTCCGTTTGTATGTGATCGGTTTTCTCAAAATGATGGATGGGAAAAAATTAATGGATTTTTTGCGTTTTTCACTAGTGGGTGCCCGAGAGAGATTTTGTCAATGTAACAATCCAGCCCCTGGTGTACATGGGCAAAGTCGAGGTGGATAGCTAATTTATAATCAAAAAATTTAATATTAAGAAAACTCAATTAAGAAAGTAACTTAATTATAATCAGTAACATTCGCATAAGATCAAGAAAACGAATATGGCTCATTATGTGTGACATTCAAACAGATTTGATCGCGGATAAAATTTACGACCGGGATTAGTGGTGCAAATTTGTGTGTGATATTTTATTTGCGTATCGAACTAGGAAGCGTCTCATTATTGTCATCATCATCAGCAGCAGTCACTACTATGCTGCCGCGTTTCGTGCGGTTTGTGAGAATTGGACAGGAAAAGGTAGGGAGGGCAACGGATTCGCATGACAACAATAAGGCGGATGTATTCAGTTGTCGGTCGTCAAAAGCCTTCCATTTCTCGTTTATCTCCCTGCTCTATAAAGAAAATACCAGCCAGTAAACGAAGGTACACCGCTGGACCCCGCAGGTCACGCTGATAACCTGCTTGCATCCAGCGCTCACCTGCCAACTTTAACGAGGTCATCAGGACACTGGATGGAAGGCATGAAGGTCTATAGAAACTGGGATAAGAGATGTTAAAGTAGCGCATTTTATAACGCAAAACTTATTCATTAGTAAGTAGCATCGTGGCGCACTGGTTTATCGCTATCCTTCTCGCTTATCCTTCGATAAATGTACCTACTATATATACAACACAAAAATAATCTTTCAATTCGGGTCAGTGGTTCCTGAGATTGGCGCGTACAAACGAAGAAACAAACTCTCGTCAGTCTCGCCCCGTTCTGTGTAATAACATATCAAAATTAATATTTTATTAGTATTAGATATGCAGACATATTCTATACACCATTGGGCAACACACCTACACGACTATTAGGTAGATACGGGATTGGATTGAAAAGTATTCGGCCTAACCGAGAAAATATATACATACTGAATCAATTATATATTCGTTTCCTATATATACCATATCACCATCAAGTTCGATGAACTTTTACCATCTCACATTTAAAGCATTTAGACCAAAGAAAAAGTGATTCTTGCTTATAGTCAAAATGTACGCCTCCTCCTGTTTTGACTATTATGGTAGTTCTTAATGACGCCAGGCTGCACGATTTGCTCCATTTGCAGAAACTATGTCCGATAGCTGTGTTAAAAAAGTTTTAAAATCAAAACTAATTATTGCACACGCTTCGAACTTCGCATAATTAGCTACTGACATAATAATTTGGGTAGATTTGGTTTCTAGAAATGAATGAATCTGTGTTAGCGCGAGCACTTTTCAATCCACCCTCGTATCTTATATGCGTCTGTAGTCACCGAAAGGCGAGGGTTGAAGTTTTTCCCCATTATACTACTGTACAAAAACTAGCAGCCGAGAGCTTCTCCCGCGGTAACACGCTGAAATTCCATTCTTCACTTCGCCCTCCTATTTCACCTCCTTAAAGGTAGAATTTCTAAAAATCCTTTCTTAGTTCTCACTTACATCTTGAAATTAATATATGTAACCAATTTTAAGATTCTGGGTGCAATAGTTTCGGCTGTGCGTTGTCTATCAGTCAATCAGCCACTCAGTGACGGAAGAGTACCATATATTTGATTTGCTACCTATAAGTATTCTAAACATTAGAGTAGAAAGACAATTAACGTGGTTCAACTCTCGTCCATTAGTATTAAAGTCTATTAGATACTGAATATAAACGAATTGCAGAGAGATACTACATGTTCTTGGTGAGACATTTAAAAGTATTCCAAATATTCGTTCTTTTGAAGTGGAAAAAGTGCAGATGATCTAACGGTTTTCTTGAAAAAAATAATAATTCTGCAAAGACAGGTAAATAAACAACACGTTGCAGCCGTATGCTGGCTTATGGGTATATTGTGTCGCGTTCGACTGGAACCAGTTATCATTGTCTTGTGTTCTTGCTCTACATCTGTAAGGCGATGTGCACAAAGAAATCCCTCTGCAACTTACTACAATTTTTTATTTTTAAAAAGGTCTACTGTTTTTTTTTCCAATAAAACTTGCGTTCATATTGCAAGCAAAATGCAGGAAAATGATTAATTACATATTTTTCAAGGATTATCTCATAGATGGGGATCATCAAAGTTCTGTCACTATCATTGAGAAGTAACGTACGGTATACTTTGTTATGAATGACTATTTCTGTCGCCCAGCGAAGTGGGCACGGGTCTGCTAGTATTCCATTATTCTATTCAGTTTACTTTTCCAATTGTACGCCCACTTTTGGACATCTACTTTCCTACGGGCTAGTGTTCCTACGCACCTACCCGTTGTATATATATTATTTATCTTTTATCTTATTTTAATAGTTGTGCTCGTATAGTTTAACGTTGTTATATCTAAACTTATTATAATATGAAGTATATGTGACACCATAAGGTGTATTTCGAATTTCTCCAATCGACTGATCGAAGTTTCATGCGGTTGCTGATCTCTATGGATAGAGCAACGATGGAGGAAGACTTTAGTGTACATTCTTTTAAGGTTACAATGCGGCCTGTGTAATAGCTGCTTATAAAGTCATAAGTTAAGCCCACCTTTATTTATTTACAGAAATAATGTTTAATATCAAGTCGCCAACTTTGAGGTATGATATCTTCATGAGGGTTGCGGTTAATGTGTTCTGATACCTCATGGCCATTTTATAATGTAGCGGTCTAATCATTATTATCATTATCATCATCAGTAGTTATCGGCCTACTGCTGGACATAGGCCTCTTTCAATGAACGCCAGGACGACCGACCTCCTGCTACTCGCATCCATCCCGGGCCGACTACTGCACGGAGATCGTCGTCCCACCTGATGAACGGTCGAACAACACTTCGTTTTCCTAAACGCGCCCTCCACTACAGAAGCAGTCAAACCAACCAACCAAACAACCTCCTGTCATCTAATGATCAAGTTATATTAAACTTCTCCAAGACTAATGCGATAACATTCAATAATATCGCTTTCGATATTGCAATGCCTTCTTATTATATTTCATAATAAGTTGAGAAATTGCGTTATCTCCACTACATATAACTATCAAAGTATCTATGGAAATGAATCACTTTTTATAATTATTATGAACGATATCTTGTAGATAATTTAAATTATCAAACTACTAATATTGATAACTTAATTATCAATACTAGTACTTAGTAGGACCGCTAAGAGTTCAACAGACCGATACGTCGAGAGGAGCGTTTGAAAAAAGAAGAAAAAAGAGTGGCCAGTATTTATATCTGACATTAACATAAATCTGTTATTGTTAATTATGTCTAATACAACATTCGTACACTGCTTAATAATTGTAAATACATTTTTATTATAGTATGTCCTCCGCCTTATCTTCCAACTAGTAAGTATTTAAAAACAATAAGATGGAACTAGTGGGGGGCTAGTATAAGTGAGCCCAGAAAAGATTCTTAAACAATGAGTAGCCGGCCACATAAATAGTGAAAAATTTGTACGCATTTATTTTTCTACGTGAACGGAGCGTCTGGGAATTCAGGTTTCACAAGTCGTTCGTTCAGATAGCGATAAAATAACGCGAGTATTTCGTAGACATACGTAGTAAGGAGGTAGTGCCTTTGTAGTAAAAGGTAGTGCCATTGCAGTAAGAGGCAGTGCCAATGCTGTAACATGTATTGCCTTTGTAGTAAAAGACAGTGGCATTGTAATAAGAGATAGTGCCTTTGCAGTAACAGGTAGTGCCTTTGCAGTAAGAGGTAGTGCCGTCGTAGTAAGAAGTAGTGCTACTGTAGTAAAAGGTCGTGCTATTGTATTAAAAAGTAGTGCTATTGCTATATTGCAGCCGAATTGGTCCAGCAGTGCCGTTGCATAGCATGTTGGCGTGTTGTATGGTCTGGGTATATTTGGTGGCCCATTTTGAGACGTCGAAAGGAGAGCAACGCATCTCCTATACATTAATTGTGCGGACGTTAATTGGCTTTCAGTAGTAAAAAAATGGGTCTTATTGTTTGTATGCCACCTTAGACTATAAAAAACTGCAATTTAACTAGCAATTTTACTTCCCACTGTTGGGTACAGACTCGGGAGTGAGTAAACACTTTACCTAACAGACTGGCACAGTGCGCCAGAAGAACGAATGAATGAAGGATTGAAATGTTGTCTTTTATGTAAATTACAGAAAACAAAAACAAAACATAAATTTTAGATATGAGTAGGTACAGACTAATTTAGACATAAAAACTTTTCTGTTGACTATTTGGTTATGTAGCTGAATGAATGAAATATTCTTTATCGTACATATTAATGAATACTTAAAATGAACATAAATTATATTACCCACTATTGAAATAAAAAAACATTTCAGTTGATTATTTGGTTATGGTGCTTGCTAGCCGACTGCTTTCAAGAAGTCATATCCTCCATATGTGGTACATGAAGAGAATAACTCGCATTATTTCACATATGTGAAAATATTTCTCTCATCCCGTAGTAAAATAAGGTAGAATACCCACGCCGTATTACGAATATTTATATCAAAATAGGCGCAGCGCGGATGCAATTATTGCAAATTATATAACCACATCTAACACCTGAGTGTGTCTTCAAATATTTAGAACAGATAATTTTAGCCAAATACCACGATGAGTAAGACACGTACATACGAATAGCCAACGTTCTTCCCACAAGGATGTACTGTCTCTGTAGTACTGTATAAACACATCATTCTATAGTTAGTCCATTAACGTATTGGGATGGATGTTATTAATTCTCAAGTTACTATTTTATTTTCGACCTATTAAAATATATTTATTTTATAATTTCATGGCATGTCGTACTTATATTATAAACCCGAAAGTTTGCTGGATAGATGGATGTTTGTTACTTGTTCAAACGGACCATACAGATTTTAATGAAACCCTACTATACTATGGCTTATGTATTAGAATAACTCATACACTACAGACAAAACAACTGTTGTACGTGGTTTTGCTTGTAGTCCACTCGGACGAAGTCGCTGGTAATAGCTACTTTTTGTGTAAATTAGTCAGCTACGTTTTTGTCACAAAATAATTTCTATTGTTATAGATATTATCTTAAAGATAACATTTAAAATTATCTATCTTTTTAATCTTTACTTGTATGTACTAAATGTAATTTGACAGTACAAAATATTCCTTGCATGTGTGATCTTAAAGAATGCATAATCGAGAATATCTAAGCGTTTGTGTGTATCTTATTCTTGCTACAAGCTCGGGCCAGCCTTTGTGCAAATCTGCATGACCCAGCCATTGTTAGCGGAGGTCACATTGTGCAATGCACTCTGTATGATATCTGACCGTGCAACTAGTTATATTCGGACATTGTCAAGATATTTAAGAACAACATATCTTCACAACAGTAATGAGTTTGCAGAGAGAATGGAGTGCCACATGTCGCGATCCTTCTATACCTGCCTTGCCTCAACATTCATAGCTTCTTATACAAACACGCCGGTTACCAAGACTCTCGATATTTTCGGATAGTATTCGATTGATCCGATCGTTATATCTAGATCTTGGTCTCCCCCGGTACCTGCATCCTTCTACATTCGCATTTTATATGAAGATGTGTATGGCGTTAAGAAAATATAACTTACCCGATGTGGAGCCTGGAGCAACCGATGCACAGCAGCTATTTGGTACGACAGTGGAATAGTCGCGTTGAACGTGTGGTACAACGGCCGAGGAGGTTCACGTACGTTGTAATCAATGAACGGGTCCAAATCATTTAGGTACTGGACCCTGCACACGAAGGAATTCACTCCCTGGTCCCTTATTGTTCCGTTCGTCCTATTACTATCATTCACTTTCACTAATTCAATCATATTGACTTGGCTTAACTTAACACACTTGAATCACAAAAGAAAACACATTTTTTTTGAGAGACGATTTTTGTTTTTTTTTTTTGTGTTGAGGCTTAATAAATTCGGCCAATGTGCGGAGTCGCGATCGCTGACGAACTGAACATGTCAGTGGAAGGCACGCACGTGCCCATACGCTCGTCTTCTCAAGATAAACGCTCGTGATGTTATGATTACTTTAATACATTTTACGAAGAACATAACGAATATTGATATTCGGAGTAATATTTATTTATCATTGCAATATTAGCTTTATGATTAAACCGGTAATATCATTTATTAAGGATTGCGATAACAATACAATTAAATTTTAAAGTAGCGTTATATATTAGTGTATATGAGTGTGTTAAAACTAGCAAATGCTCCCTAACAAAACTAGTGTAAAGGCTACATAATGTAGAGTATTCAAGTATTCATAAAGAAAATATTATTTTGTTACCAAGTTCCTGTATATATATTTGATATATTTTTTTAGTAGTAGTCTAACGATAGGATCCTCATCCTATATAATTTAGTAATATCATGCTAGGAGTGTGTACAAAAGGACGAACTTTAATTATTTCAGGGTCTAAATAATATAAACGTTGCGAGTCTCAATGACACATTTTTATTAGGCATGAATATTATTTATAACTCGGTGGCCGGCCGCGTTTCCACTGCTCACATATTTACGTAATATCTTCATAAATCGTAGTGTTATTCTAATGTATAAGCTATATCACTGTACAGTTTCGTTGAAATTCATTCACAAGTCTTTACGTCAGAGAACATCAAACGTACATCTATACTTAAACGATTTAGCGTTTATAAGAATAGTATTTGATTGAACACTAGACTGTTATGAATATATATTACATATATAATATATATTCAATGCTAAGCCACTGTAGCCGATGTTGTGATACATAATGTCCCAGGACATTGCAATTCAATGAAGCAATGTTATTACATCTTCGAAACGAACTGTCTACATGTGAAACAGAAACGAATAACAATCTTAATATGTATTGCTCAAACAATACATATTAAATTAAATTCATCTTGTCAGTAAGGTATACCGTAGAGCGCACCTTTGAAACAATTTTCAACACTGTTTAAACATTTAAAAACATTTACGTACCCTCCGTACGGTTTATCGCAGGTACACAGTTGCGTTTATTCTGATGCCTACTAGCCACTATCCGGTATGTTGACCTACAAGCCCAGAGCTTCTCTCTCTTACTAACGAATGCAATATAATGAAACGAGTATAAAAAGAAATAAACGTTTGCGGCGTAATTTTCGCATTGCTTTTAAATTATTATGGCATTATTAACACTCATATTTTGTATGTCGATTTCGAAAAAAGACGTAGGTCATTTTTTTTACTAACATCATCGTCATCATCATCGGGCCGGGCGACGTTCGCTGGTGGACACAGGCCTCCCGCACAGAGCGCCAAAGGTCACGGTCACGAGCCACTTGTAACCAGCGGCTCCACGCCACCTTAATCAAGTCGTCCGACAACCGGATAGGAGGCCGTCCAACACTCCTTCTTACGGTGCGGGCCCGCCACTCTAGAACTTTCTGCTCGAACTGCGAGCAATGTGGCCCGCCACTCTAGAACTTTCTGCTCGTACTGCGTGCAATGTGGCCCGCCACTCTAGAACTTTCTGCTCGAACTGCGAGCAATATGGCCCGCCACTGTAGAACTTTCTGTTCGAACTGCGTGCAATGTGGCCCGCCACTCTAGAACTTTCTGCTCGAACTGTGAGCAATGTGGCTTGCCACTTCAGCTCAGCAGATTCTCTGAGCAATGCTAAACTACTAACAACTACATTGTAATAGCAAATAAGTACCTGATTGAAAATACGACGATTATATACATTTTAATATACCGACATTTTTTTATGCATACATTCCATTTTATTTTCGACAGCCGGAATGGCAATTAACGTATATTTTATTATGTGATCCTGCCATATTGGCCTCGGTTCTCTCTACCTACTCCATTAGGGAACTGGCGCGAAGATGTTTTGTTGTCTTATATTGTGTATTTAGTGACAAATCTATACATATTATCAAACAAATTCCGCAGTGGCTGTCTGTCTGTGTGAGATGAAATTTTTCAAACTCTAATGAACGGATTCATGTGGTTTTCAGTAATGGATTGGGCAATTACCTAGGGAGGTTTTAGTCCGTGTTTCTAATTCGGGCGGATACTAGATGGACAGCTAGTAAGAAATATAATTAGGAATTGCTGACCACTGTTTTGGCATCCTTTGTTCTTACACCTTCATCTTGGTAGATAATCAGATATGTTGATCGGTGAGCGGTTGAGGACGAAATTGGTGATGACTAATGATGACCAATGGAACATTTCCTTGTGCCGACATCTGATATATAAAACTGGTTTACAGTTTACGGAGACCAGCATCATATAGTGCTCGAGATAGGTCTTAAAATTATATCATATAAAATGTATTTATTTAGAAGAAGGGCAAAACGACTCAACAACTTTGAATATTACCCAACGCCTATAGATAATTATAACGGAGATGTGTTGACGCCCTTCACTCTTACCTCTATGTGCAACATTGCAGCGGGTTTAGGCCGGCACGACCAGGGTAGTACCTGTCGCTAACATTATACCGCCGTAAAGAGACACCTCCGTATGTGGTTTTTGAGCAGCTGGTGGCACGTTGTAGAGGGGAGGAAAGGAGGGCAACCCATCGGCATAGTAATTAACCGGATGTTCAAGGGCATCGGTAAGGCTCTCTAGAACCCACAGAAACCTTCGCTCACATATCGTTACGGACGGGTGGGAGTCAGATGCGGACACTTTGCTTCGGTAAGTACTAATATTCGATAGTTACTAACATCTTTTTATTATTATATACTAAATGGATAAATATATTTATGGAGATGTTTTTAATTGTTTTTAATATGCGCATGTGAAAGAATGTAGTTCCGGTGAATAGCAAGACTGTCGTATCATGATCGGGTTTAACAGGTACTATTCGAATGTGTCAAGAGCCTTCGCAACTGGCGTGTTTGTATGCCTGCCCGATCAGGAACTGGCGTGAATGTGTTTTGTTGTTCTTACTTCTTAAATTCCTTATATGTTGACGTGAGCATCATTTAAGAGGTTACCTCCCCTCTCTGAATACTAATCTCCTTTGATCATGTGTTCACGTGTGCACAAGTCACGTGACTGGCCTCGCTTTCGCTATGGATTAGCGTATTACAGTATTGCAACAGTTCCGATAGGCTGTCTATTAAATTTTGATGACGCAACTTAAAGATATCTTAGTTTTGGTTGAATACACTTATAAGGAATATGTAAGCTTCTAAATTACTGTCTTCCGCCTCCAGACAGGTCTAGTCTACAGTAGCTATTTTTGTTATATTTATTATTATATNNATTACAATAGTTATATGCTAATATATAAAAATAAATTATTGACGTTCATAAATGTAAACTTACAAATCTACACATTATATAAAAAATATCGCATACGATATGCTGAAATGTTTTATCTCTTTCTAGCCTGTGGTGTATTAGATGTTTCCTACACGGAAGTTAACATTTTATAGGCGGCATTATATAAATCGTAAACATCGCTAATTGCCTAAATGCTAGCATTAGGGTCTTGCCACACTGAACCTGACCACAATTTGTCAAGTCACAAATAAAACCGAAGAAACAACATCTAAAGCCAGAAGTGTTTTTATAATAGACGGGTCTTAAAACTGATCATTGCTACATTTTATACCGCCGTAAAGTGACAATTATGCTGTCGTGTGTCATCCGGTGGAACATTGGAGGGGACCAAAAAGGAGGGTAGCATCTGCATAGTGATTATATGAAAAAAGTCTGGCTGCTCGTCTATCTATATACGGGGTATACCTACAGTAAATAAGTCATTGTGCAAAAATCCACTGTTGCTACAAATGGCAGATTACACAAGTCCGACATTGTAGTGACTCCTCTTATACATCCTGCATTTTCTGATCTTTGCAGTGAGAAATACATTATATACGAGTTGGTGCCCGCGACTTTGTTCGCGTAATTTTCAGGTTTTGAAAAAGACTTTATTTTTTTCCCTGAAGATCTAAATCAGATGTTCTGGTTTTCGAACGACCCGTCCGTCCGTCCGTCGACCGGAGATTTGCACATACAAATATTTCTTTTTTCAATTTTCTTTCTCTACTAATGTTGCATTATCAACTATGATTGTTATTTATGTTTCATTTATGAAATCACTTACAGAGAAAATCCAACATTGTGTGATAATATTGCCGCTTCACGTAATGGGTTAGTATTACTAGCATTGTTGAATAATAATTATGATTGAGATTAAAGGTACAACGAAAATTACGTGAGAATTAACATTAGGTAATAAATGTGTTATTAGGGTAGTTAGAGAAAACATATTTACTTTATATCGAGCACATTAAAAGTTTAACGTATTAATTATCATGATAGCATATTCATTTTGGAAGTTGTAAAGTATTTTTGAAGTTACACTTCTTTTGGCGAATTTGAGATGAGTGTTGAGAGTAATTTCCTACGATGCTGTTAGCTGTAGTCAACATTTTAGGTTTTTCTTGATACGCAAAAGAAATATAACTTCTAGCGCGTGTACACAAGTTTTTTGATAAATTTAGGAATCACTTATACCTTCTTGATAAATTTAGGAGTCTCTTATATCTATCTACTCTTAATATTTTGTTTTTTTTTGTTGAGAACTTCTTTTTCTGTACATGTTAAAAAAAAATTCTTGATGTTCATTTAAACAGGTTAACTGCATACGCGTATGCTAATAATACACCCGGTTATAATAATAATAAATATATTAATAATTATTATTATGTTTATTTGATGATTATTATTTAATAATTAACTTTAAATACCGTTAACTGGTATATTAAATTACTATTATGATTGGAAGTGTTGAATTTTAACTCACGTTTGACCTGACACTAAAAATATTACCAAAATTATACATTCATTTTATTAAATGCCGTATACTCGGTGTAAACGTTTCTTTGCTGTGTATCATTTATGTTTGGTCGCGGTACATTATGGATCGTTATCCGTTTATAATAAAATAATCTCAGTGCGAGCTTACCTTTCATAGAGAATTACTGTAGTGTTCACGGCAATGCTTTGTCTTTCTGGCCTCTCAAGGCTGTCCGTTTGTTTGGTAACAGAGATGTCATTCTTCATTAAAACCCACTGTTGGTGTTCTCGTTTTGTCTTAATGAGTGTCTTTAATATGTTATATAGATGCCACATTTTAGAGTTAGCTTGTTAAAAATGATTTAAAGTCCCCGGTATTGAACATTGTGTAACATATTGTAACTTTCGGCGTAACTATTTATCAAGATTATCTCGCTAACGTCTTTTCAGTTCGATTTCATTGTACGTTCAGTTTATCAGAGCATTTAACAGAGTTATCGTGGATCTGGCACGCACAGCTCTATTTGTTTTAAGTTGACAAACGATTGCTAACAAAAACAAGTACATGGATAACTATTAAATGAAGGAATTGTTGAAAAAGAGATCAAATTAGGTTTTACTGGTGACTAATGTTTTAGTTATAATATATAGGCCTTGTTGTAAGAACAAGGCAGTAGGACCTCGTGGTGCATAAAGGTTTATCACCACACCACTAAGTCACGGCAGGTTATCAAAAACAAATGTGGGAAAATAATATTTTCTACATTTTATATCTGGTATTGTGAATGCAAGGATATAAAACTACGGAGTGGGTCACAGTGAAAACCGACACCGAAAGATGACTGTCATCTTGTAGCATTCCCAAGTTTCTGGTCGGGAAATGGTTCCTTGCGAGGTCATCGACTCCGCACGCGCCGACAGTCGCCCTGTTTCTACGATTCATCACGCTTTTGATTGGGGACACGATGGGGATTAAATATAGACGACATTTCGCCGTTTATAAATTATTTGTTACTAAATATCAAAACTTAGTGAGCGCAGTTTATGGGCTCAATTAATCTATTTTGAAATGATTAACTTTGAGAATATTGCATACAATTAAACACATATGAGAGTCAATTGGGACCTAGATTACTTGTCTGTTAATACTGATTTTATTGAAAATAATAATACTTTTAACAATATACATGAAAGAGTGAATGGTCCTTACAATACTTATTATAAAAAAATATTTTAAGAGTTCATTTAAATGTTCGTATAACCTGGTCTCACGCATGCATTCTTCACAAATCACAATTTCTTCCCGCGTGTTAAGCGTCGTTGTAAACGTTACAAATGAAGTGTAGTAAAGTAGATAATATATTGGCAATGGCCACATGGCGCACAGACCACCATGAAAGTTGGAAAGAAAATTACTGCAGATAGCCGTAATTTAGAAAAAATCTAGTCCATCTGTTTGTGAGACGATACTTTCTATCTACGTCTGGAAATGATGTCTTACAATATTTCTTGGTTCTATTCGAGTGCGTTCGACTTTGTATTGTAGAGGATAGTTACCATTAACGTATAGGTCGTATGATAAGTCGTTGACGTGGAGATCGCTACCACCATACTGATTGATTATCGTGATTGCGCGTCGCAAAATATGCTTTTTATTAAATTTTGCATGGAAAGCGAACGAGATTTCTTATAATTTGGGGGTAAGCACCTATTGACTTCCATATAGCACACACTACAAACAAACAAACAAACATACACACGCACACACACACACACACACACACACACACACACACACACATACACACACACACACACACACACACACACATACACACACACACACACACACAATAAGTCTATATACATAGGTATACTATAATCTCTCCGCGGCATATGTATAAAAAGTGAATCCGTATTTGGATGTGAGTTTTAGTACTATGATATTATTGTTTATACACTTGAGGTCAATGGATTTTGTAATAATAAAAATATATATTACTTTGCCTTAAGACTTCGTTACGAATTCTGTCGGACAGAGAAACACCCAACACGGCACGTTCAATAGTCCGTTATACTACTAGTGGCGCCATTCGGTGGAGTTCCATAAATTAGTTATTAGCGGATGTCTGCACCCTGAAGGGAACCTACCTACCAAACTTCATGTTTGTAGGTGTCATAGTTTCTGAGATTTCGTGATTAATCAGTGAGTGATATTTTACTTTAATATAAGTAGGTTAGGAGTTCTATTAGAATACCGGTAGCCCTGTCGTTTCGGAGTTCCAGCAGGTGTTGTGTAAGAGTATTGCATTTCCCCGGTCGCGCCATCCTAATTTGACTGCACAGCAGATTACGCGGTCGGGTAATTTGTGTTGACGAATGATGCTTATCACATGTACTTTTGATGATAGAGAATATCGTGAGAAAAATTCCGTGACCTTGTTTTAGACAATGTGTATGGTTTGACGGTAATTTTTGCAGAAACCTGACAGCGGTGGCTGAAATATACTCGAGCGTAGGTAATAACTTTCTCGCTCTGTTCATTCATAATCCGACTGCGAACGAGGTGATGTGTTTTCTAATCTTAAAGAAGACATATATCTACTCATATTGCTCAAAATATACTTTCTTGAGTGTTACAGGAAACACAAAATGTGATAAAGCCATCATCGTGTAAACTCTGCAAGGCCTCTTTTAATGAACTCTAAGACGACTAGTCTCTTATTAGAGGCTTTTTTATTTTTTTCGGAGATAATTTTTTTAGGCACGTTTGGTAAGGGGAGTAAGCTGATGAATGCGTGTCGAAAGCGTTACGAAAACGAGACGAACAGAAGTAGGTAGGGAGATAAAAATTTGTGAGGATAGGAAGAGACAAATACGTGTGGCGTGTGCTTCCAGGCATATAAAAATGATGACATCATGTCACATTTTTTAAAACAAACTTTACAAAAAATCCTTTCTTATCCGGTTCAGCGTTTTCTTATTTACTTCCATAGAACCGAGTGCTGTGCAACATGTTTAAGACAAAGTACCGTTAAAAACAAGAAGACAAAAACAACTTTTAAAAAACATAACCAGAAAATCATATTGGTTTTCAATTTAAATGGACATGCTGTGTTAATTAAAAGAGGTACACGTGAATGTATGGTCATGGCGGGAGCGTATGTCCGCGCTTTTTCTCCACGGCCGTAATGCGGGTGCGCACATTCCGATGAAGGTCTCTTTTGGACTCGCACTAACTTGTTTAAATAGTTCTTCACGTGGTTTATATTGAAACCACATTAGTTAGGTACTGCATAAATACTGTAATGTAAAGTTTTCTAAAAATATTAGTTACTAGAAGTGGCGCCCGCAAATTTAACGAACCTTTATCAAATAATTAATGGTTTTAAAGTTTGTTTAGGCGTTTATGAACATTTAAGTCTAGGTGTTGAAAGGTCACAGCATCGCCCTTTTTAACCCATGACCACAATGACCACCGAAAACAGCATCATGAAAGCATAGCTTTCATTCGAGTGTGTAACATTAACCTATGTGCAATAGAAACACGACCGTATCTTTATTTTCCCAATGAATTTCTCCCCACAGAATTTCATAAAACGCTATTAAATATTTTACTCTTGGGGAGGAGACGGGAAGAAGGAACTCCACAACAACAATAACGCTGATGTCTACAGGCGTCGGTGGTGGTCAAAAGGCTCCAATTCCCCTTTGGCACTGTATTTTTTTTGTGTCATGTGCCTCCGTGTCATCCGAGACCAGAAATATTTTATATTTCGTTTCACGGAAATTAATAAAACGATACATATCAAGTTTCAATAACTGACAATAAATATGTGACATTCGTTTTAACTCTGCGCCTCCAGCGATGTCATAATGTTGACTTTTTATAATATTTTTGAGGTGTTTTTATATAATGCTGAGCCAGGCTGTATAGCTTAGATACCATTGCTTTACGGTATTTTTGTAAATCAATAGCCTAGACAGCAAGTATAAGTATTATTATTATTAATTTTTTGTTCATTTTCACTTAGTTCTTTTTGCTCATTCCTTTTTTCCTCTTTGTTTGTATGTGTATTTTTTGTACACATAATTAATGTATTACAAAGATTTGAAAGTGTTCTCAAAATTCATAAAAAAAGCTTTTTTGTATTTTATTTCAAGATCCTTGGCTGAACTTCTTTAGTTTTCTATATCGGTTAGATCTAGAAACCTATAGATGTTCAGCAATCAATTGATAGAGATAAAGGAACAATCCTTCCGGTTTCGAATTTCACATCTAGACATGTTATGACACAAAGACCCTAAAAGTTGTATGTGTTCGATTTTCCCAAAATCTACTGAACGGAATTTCGTGCGCTTTTCACCAATGGATAGAGGGATACCCGAGGAAGGTTTCTAATGTACAATTTGTTGAGATAACAGTAAATAACCCTGTTATTCACGGGCGAAGCCGAGGCGGATCGCTAGTTTATTATAAATATAAGCACTAAAAATAAAATGTATTCTGTGGTTCATTTCCTCGTAAGGTTTGTCGTGATGGGCGTTATGGGCTAGCACTTGAACTATCCTGACCCCGGTCGTGTTGACTCAATCACGATTACTTTCCGAAGCCGCGGAGTGTACGTGGTGGCTTTTCGTCTTTGTTTCCATTTCTTTTATGTAAGCACGACAATTATGTACGTCAAGATTGAGGACATTTAAATAAAATTAGTCAAAATAGAGGTTAGTACCTTAGTTTAGTAGCAAAGAAATTTTTTATTGTGGCCTAATTTTGAAAGTTATAGTAAGATATATACAATTTATATAAAAAATATATATATAAAGAAGGAAGACGAAAGAAGAAGGTTTCGATCCCCAGGTCGGGCAATTTTTGTTTAAATGTTTCTCAGATTATTCTGAGCACGGCATTACATTGCATGTGATCGGAATGTGCCCGAAGTGGCCATAGGCTTGCCACCTTTGACATCGTGAGCCTCAGTACCTTGACCAATCGTGGGTGCTCTAGTATATCTACTGGACTTACGAGTTGTGGATGTACTAGCACACCTCTGCCTAACACTTCGGGGATAACAGGCGTGAAGGAACAAGTAATCTCTTCAGCTTTATTTGTAGCCTCCTAACCTGCACTGACAGCTTTTTCCGAGACTTCGTACTGCACTTTAGTGTATGCTTGCGAAACATATTTGTATAATTAACAAAATGAGTGAAAATAAAACCAAGCAAGTGATTGTTGTGGTTGATATCGATCCTTGAGGTGATCTGGTACCTCAGTCCCTCAATTTATATAATATTTAATAACGAAAACTACGGATGGTAAGATAGATATTTAGACATTGTAATTATATTTAAACTAGTTTATACTTTCTTATTATAATTGGTTAATTCATCTGGTATTCAAAATGAACACATATAAGAAATACATATGTGAATTTCCCAGTCATGGTCCTTGAGCTATTCATTCGCGTTGACGATATAAAAGTTACTGTGCGCGTCAGGATCGGGGATGAGGGAGTCCCTCTGACCACGATAATAATAATTAGATTTTCTATTACAAACATTCTCATATCGAAATGCATCTATCCC
>JAFELO010001150.1:199376-226087 GCA_017140195.1 Eumaeus atala
GGGGGGGGGGTTGGTTTCGGCCCCCTTACGACCCTAAGCTCAGGCTCGTCGCGTTTACGAGAAATCATAGCAGTCCGGTGAAGGTGGTTCAGTTCCGAAAAAAATATATGAGCATATACATGAGAAACGGATGGTATTCTTATAGCTTGCTGCAGGTTTAAGGCTGGTTTTTACGACTTCTAGTGTAGATCATTGTAAATATATTAAGCTATGATGACCATGTGATCGATTTCACGACATAACGCCACACACTGTCGGCTTTCATTATTTTGACAAAAGATATCATAGAGCGGCCGTCATTAGGTCGCATTCTATTCTAATTTTGTGTGTTATGTAATGTCCCAGAGCGTCCAGTTGGGCCATGTGAGAAAATGCTATAAGATGGCAAACACAGCGGTTACGGAATACTTTTTACTTGATACTTAAGAATGGCCGAAGTAAAACACTTTTTGCGAATTTTGTTCGCCCCAAAATGGATTTGGATATGCTATTTAACCGAATAGATTTAAATTTTACATTTTAAATAAAATATTTTATATTATATTGCATCGTTTTATGATACTGTGTGATTATCTGTCCAATTGAGATAAAATTTACGATAAAGAATATAGACGTGCTTATAATGAAAGACCTGTAGTTTCATATACATTGGTATCTTTAAGAAATAAGTCTTAGTGGGATTGAGCGTATAGATTGTCACGCCATCTAGTGACTGAAATGTGTTTTTGTTGACTGTTCCATACTGGAAGTACAGCTTTGTCGGTTCTAAGGTCATCGGGTGATGGTTTAAGTGATCTTAAACCATCACCTGATCGAGACTACCAACGATCATAGACATCCGAATTATTGACATATTGATGTGTTGCGCTCATTTGCTCCTCCCCACCAATGGAACACCCGCTACTCACACAGCGCACAAAACGCGAAAGCATTAACATGAGAGTGAGCTCTCTGGTCAAGCCGCTCCTTTCGGCTACAAAGCATCATAGAGCTGTCGCTTGCTAAATTGTAAGATAAAATAATAGATACAAGATCAGAGTCATACAACAGTTCAAAGGTGTTATCAAACCTGTATTTTATTTTAGGTCAACGCGGAAGATCTATGTAATTGCTAGCTATGACTAATAGTATTATCGATGGTAAATCGGCGATGTGTACAATAAACCAGAAGAGTACATCTTTTTTATTCTGGTTCTATTTAGGAGCTTACAGCGTGGACTATTGAAATCAATCAATTTTAAGAACATAATTTATTTAATTATCAAAGACAATATTTATTGTTCAAAAAATGTGTGAACAGAGTAATAAACTTAGAAGAGGTAAGGCAGGTATGTCATGACCGTGATAATATTTTGAATTCCGTTCTCTCTGCCTACCCGTTTGTTGTTGTTTATTTTAAAACACCATTTGGATTGAGACTAACTTTTATCACAAAGTTAGGTTATGTTTTATTAAGTTTAAAATGCGAAAATATCACATACTAGCGATTTGCCTTGGCTTCGCTCATGAATTGCTACACTAACAAATTATACATTGAAATCTTTCCCGGGAGTCGCCCTATCCAATGGTGAAAACCGCATGGAAATACGTTCAATAGATTTTGAGTAAATCAATCAGAAACATACATACCGTTTTTAGAGACTGTTTTATACTATACTAATAATCCGCCCCGGCTTCACCCGTATATGACACTGTTGAAAAATTGTACACTAAAACCTTCCTCGGGAATGGCTATATCAATGCCATTCCCATTGACATTTTTGTCCACTTGCTACTGTAGATTTTGAGAAAATCAACCACATACAGACAGATATCTTCGACTCTATTTTATATATACGAAGAAAAAGATATAAGAAATACATATGATGTTGTAATACTAATAGGAAGAACAACTTATCGAAGGTATATGGTTCCAGCTTTTGTCGTTTTTATATACTCAAATAAACCAACTAGAGAACTTTATCGCTTAGCGATGATGCCGTTCTTATATTAAAGAATGAATGAATAAAATAAATGAACGAAATGAATAAAATGTTCTTTATAGTGCACATCACAAAAAACATATTACAAACAATACACAGCAGCAATAAAATACAACGTGTGCAAAATAAGGTTCTTAATATTGCATTCAACACACTATTTAGAACAAATCTTAAAATATTACATCAGAAAATAAAATATCCCCTATCAAAAAACTTTATATTAAAATCATCGCGGAAAATCTTCATAATGAATAAAACACATAAAAATCCATTAACATACAACATCCACTCAAGCACTTTGGACATATTACCATATCGACATCCCTACAATATTTATCGCTTGCCCCATCACTATTTCCTCCGTGACAGCTAACACTGGCCCGCTTACCGAATGACCGACGCGTGCGACTGCGCTCCGTCGATCTACCCTCAGTTTTGCACTTAATGTCATCGCAACAAGCATATTAACAGGCATATTACGATTCCTAACCACATTGTAGGTCTGTGAAACAAATATAATTGTATGCATTAATATACTATAATTAAACTTAGATATAAATATATTTCGTTAGTTAATAAGTATTCTATTATGAAAGTTGCACAAAAACTTCGTAAATTCTTTTGTCTAATTAATAAGGATTTTTGTGTGATGTTTTGAATAGTCCGAATTATTATTATATTGTATAACGTTTATAAAGGTGTCCTTAGCCTACAGGTAGACATTAATTAGAATAACGTCTTCTTGTATTATAAAAAAAAATAGTTTTATTTAAATAAAGGCATTTTAAAATCAAAATTAATCAATAAAATACAATGAATGCACACAATGCCGGTGTAATGTATTTAAATACAGAATCTAAAAAAAATAATTTAAGACAGAATGACTGTTAGAACAACTCTTTTGGTTACATCATGTCATTTCATACAATCCGATGACAATAACTATGCGAATTAGCAATAATAATAAAACGATAGAAAATAGTAAAATTTTGTAGTTGCCACACAGTCTGTACAATAATAGATGCTCTCATGACATAAGCTTACGTTGCGCAATGGGGACGTGCCGTTAAAAAAATCGATCTATTGTAAGCGTGCACGCAGTAGTAGGGTTGTCAACATTTAACTAGCTAAAACATATATTTTTTTGTCATTGTAGGTGTGTATTAGATTTGTAACTGAAATGATCATAGACTAGAAATGCACTGATTTAAATAGTCCTTCAGTTTACGACATAAGCACATAGTATAGTGTCCACGCTGAAAGCTCCTAAATAGGGTTCTATTTAGTGTAAAAAAATTAATGTACTTGTGGTTTACTGTAACGGAGTTATCATTTCATCTGCGGTAAATTTATCAAAAAAAAAAAAAATATAATTACCATTCTTTTTTCGCGATAAAATTATCTTATTTTTGACGCAGGGGTAACATACGTGAATGTACCGGACGCGTTACGTCGGTAAATCTGTATTATAATAAAAATCTTAAAGGTTAAAAAATTCTTGAACTTATTTAAAAATGGTCTAACACCTGTAACACAAGTTTTAGCGTGCTCAGCTCAGCGCTAAAACGTGGTGCAATACATCCACAGATTATTATCGGAATGTATCTGTGTAAAAATTTCATCCAAGCCTGTTGCAGTTTGCAAGGCCTACACTATGACAGTTTGCATGGTAGAACAACAAATATGCTATCGGTATACGGTATACTACGGCATTATAAAGAACATTTAAGGCTTATGAATTTGCTTGCGATGTATCGTCCAATCCTTTCACGGGGCCGTAATGCTTTTTCGTGACACAGAAAATTAATAAGTGTAATAACAACAACAACACTTCATCAAGCCAGTTTCCTAACAGGGTAGGCAGAGAGAACGGAGCGCCACATATCACGATCCTTACATGCCTGTTTTGCCTCCTTCACTTTCATAAGTCTCTTCATACAAACACGTCGGTTGTATAACAGTAATTGAATAATGCGAAAATAGGCAAGCGAATGACAGCGCGCTGCGGAGCAGCGTGAGAACTAAGCTAGCCGAGTGCATGGTAGACATAGCGAATAACATAATACTGAAATACACAAAACCCGACTGCTAAAATATATTTTAAATTGCATTACCTCGCGTTTTCACCCGCGCAACTTCGGTACTATTGGATGTAGAGCCATAGTATATAAGCTGCCCTAAGAATTTTATAAATCCGATTTTTAGTTTCAGAATTTAGCGCGATCAAACATACAAAAAGCTGTCGAGCTTTGTTATATAGATACTTCAGTACACATATGGAATCATTTGCGTTATCGAGATCAATGTTACACACCCTATATCTCAGAATCTGTCAAGAAGTTTATTTTGTAGCAGTGCACATAAATCTACGCTCATACGAAATACATTACTCTTCTTGTAATCCGTCGGTTCAAAAGAATCAGTAGTGTGGACAAAAATGTCAAATACTTTGTGTGTAGCTCATTAAGCAACCGTGTTTTTACGACTTTTTATATAGATTATAGAGCTGAAGAGATTGTTTGGGCGCGCTAATCTCAGAAACTTATCCAAATAGAAACATTATTTTTGAGTTGAATAGTCTACTTATCTAGGAAGTTTATATTATATCACGATGCTCCTTCTAACAGGACCAGACTTACGGTGGAACAGTGCGGTAATGCAACATAATATATTCGTTTTCGTCATATAATTTGGTACCGCCTGATGACAGAGCCTTGCTCATCGCCATCTAGAAATTTCTTTAATGCTTATTAGTGTGTTTAGCTATTTTGTGTGTAACTTACAGCCGTTTCGGGGAAACCAGTTACACATAACAAATTTGTACACTTATATGTCTACACACAATAATTGCTCGTTAAGTATTCAATGTTCAGTCCATGAAAGTGTAGATCTCTGGTATTTATTTTTTATTCTCATTTTTTTTTGTCGTATCAAATAAAATTACGAAATGTGTACATGTTGACGGCAGTATTGTGCAGCGTTGACAAAACAAAAAAGGTTTTTCACTGGAACCTTCGCTTCATCAACGCCATTGTCAAGGTTGGCCGTTACCACAGGCTCTTTTATCTATAATTGAATTTTATTCCGTCACCTTGAAACCACTTTAAGTGGATTAATTGGATTTAAGGATTGATCTTTAGGTACTATATCGGGGATAATTAAAATTAAAGACGTATAGATAAATCTGGGATGATAAAAATTATTAACTTTAAAAACTGACGGCCGTTGAGGAACAAAGGTTCTCGAGTGGCGGCCCCGCACCGGAGGACGGAGTGTGGGATGGCCTCCCACCCGATGGACGGACGACTTGGTTAAGGTGGCGGGAGTCACTGTATGCAAGTGGCTCGAAGCAGTGACCTATGGCGGTGTGGGTAGGAGTATGTGCAGCGGTGGACGTCGTCCGGCTGATGATGATGATGATGAATCTTTAAAAAATGTTCTCAGAATTCTGCAAAGGTTCAGCACAAAAAGAAATGTACACCGTGACTTATTATCCAGAACCTGCGTTAACGAATTGGCAAACCCCTAGGTATTCACAGGACCAGTTTGAGCAACCCTGCTTTATAGAAACCATGGTCACGGAAGGACAATAGCAGTTTTATCGTAATACATGTGCATGAGGTTAAGAAAACAATGCACTGCGTGTTTAGTTTTTTAAATAAAATATTTATCACGTAACAACTCCAGTGTAACAGGCCCTGCTCGGTGTCAGCGTGTTTGAGGCGTACATTCTATTTATACTTGTGACTTAGTGACACCATTCATAACAACGTCAATATTTGCTCGTGAAATTGTTTCTCCTCTTTACCCGACTATACGGAAGAGGGTTATGATATCCGAGTATGTATTTGTATATTGGCTGTACACCCTAACGGATTAATTCATTTAACATGAGAGGTCAAATTCGTATTAAATGTGAGAGAATTTCGTATTACATGTACATTTAATTGAAATACAAAAACCCGTCTGCTTAATATACATTTTAATGTATCCCATATCAATTGCGCTATTAAGACAAATCTAATGATTTATCGCTGTAAGCTTGTTTACATTCATATACATACACACATGTATAATCTTTCAAACGCAATCCGGTGATAAGTAATGAAATAATGTAACTTACTGTAGATTAGATATAGTGTATATTAGATGTATTTTAGACTAGAGACTTAACTATAACGCGTTGGTGTGAAGCGGGAACCAATTCCATACGCAATTAGCCTGAGGCAGATAAGGTACCACTATCTTTGCTCTTCTTATAACCAACGGTCAGCGTGGGGTCTGGCTCTTCCTATTCCTATTCTATCTATACTGTACTCCTCGCGCGTTGCTGCGCTTTTTCGATCTGGTAAGCCCCTTTTAAAAGGATTTTATACAAAATTGAAGATACATCAGTGAGCTATTTTCTACCGTTACAAAGTCCTTAGAGGACAAACGAACAGACAATGATTTTTCCCTAAAGTATTAACAACAACAAAATTTTGGTCGATAGTAAATTTTGGAGATATCGTCGTTGTAATGTGATCCAGCTTCAGCTGCCACCGCTGGTGGTCGCTGACGCAGGCGCCATACACGCATGTAGCCGTTCGTGGAGTTGTGGGGAGCATCTCCAGCCACACCCGTGAGGTCCCATATCAGACGAAACAATAGTTATTAGAATGTTTCAATTTTAAATAACAGTCCGGTATCAGGCAGTTAAGACGTTAAGTCAGTTCTGCGCCTGGTTGCTCTAGGGTCGTGCCAGTCTGTCGTCCCATCACAATAGAAGAGTGAGGGAATTGGGAAAGCAGTTGTGGACCATATCGTGTGCTGCACAGATGGCGGCTAAAATTCGGCTACGACAACATTGTTCTTAAAAATATGCTGTTTGTAGTATACGAGGGCAATTTTTGACGACTACCGGATATTCGCATATTTGTCATCCTCACCTCCAATGGGCCACCGGCTGGCTACTCATAAACAAGGAAGTCAACGGTCGTGCCGGACCTATTCGTTTGGGTTGCAGCATGGCACTACACCGTACTAGATATGAAGGACGCCTGAGAATTTGTATAGATACGCTAAGCATACGCCCTCGCCTATCGCTGTAAGCTTGTGCCTTGGGCCACCTTTATATTAGTATTACAGTCGTGATGTCAACATTCTCGGGAGCGCTTTCGAGCGACAAGTTTGGCGCAGACGTTGAACCTGCGACTTCCGCTGTGGATGATCGTATACCTGACATCATTATTTTGGCGTTTGCTATTCATGGAATGACCATTGGAATATTGTTTGAGTCTACGCCGCGCTGTAACTTTATATGGTATATTCATATTTCCAAGAACATTTTATACTGATTCTATACGGAGTTTGTGCTCGTATAAATATGTTTTTGATATATTGCGCAACACGCTAACGGTCGCGGGTTTAAATCCGATACAGGAATTTCAATTTTATAGCATTTTTGTGGGACAACTGCACTGTATGTTGGTTTTGAAGTCAATGAAACAGCAGGAGATATTCAAATTGTTGAGTTGGGTGGACTACTAAAAATTTGATGGATCTACGATTTAAATAGTTGAGTTGTGATTCCGTTTGAAATCTAACTTATACACAAAAAAATTGTCCAAAAGCCGTCCGTCTGAATGTGCTCGATACGATATTCTCAAAATATACAGAAGAAATTTTTACTTATGGACTGATATTTTCCAAGTTTTTAGTGCATAATTTAACGACTGCTATTTACGGGCGAAGCGAAGTAAACTTCATAAAAATGAGTCGTATTCCCACGCGTACATTCTGCTAGATCGACCTGGGATATACTTGTAGCGACACGTTACGGATTGCTTTGACAAGTTTTTATTTGCGTTTATTATTTTAATACATCGAGTAGGTACTTGTTTTTGCTAACTTGTCAGCTTCGCTTGTGGCAAAATTCCCTTCCACTTGTCAGCTCATGTATGTGTGTATGTATATCATCTCAACTCTAGGTTTTCAGGGTAGTAGGTAGGGGTAAACAAGCAGTCGTAGCCTTCTGATGAGTACCGACGCCGAATATAGGTTATGTATATCGTGCTGAGGTGTTGCCTCGCTTACGACTTTCTTTTCATTGAGCGCTGTCAATTGCGGCGGGAATTTTGACGGTGTCTTTATGGCACAGGAGGACAGACGAGCAGCAGGAGTCATTTAGTGACTGCTGAAGCACATTGACATCCCCATGTACAGACGCACTGCCCTGCATCCTATCCCATCCAATGAATCCCCGGTTACTACACAAACACGACAAGAAGAAGAAGAGCAGACAAACTAGCTGCGAATAATATTATTCTTAAAGTATTTTTGTTGTATCACCTATATCGTTAGTAAATAGCATACGTCAATTACCTCAACATAGGCCAGGACAATGAAACCGGTCGCCCCACCATGGTTCAAGCCTTGTCGTGGCGGTGGGGCTCAGTAGCCTGGTGTGATCCGAGACCTTGGGCGAAGAAAATTGAATCGTGGAGGGGCTGCTCTTTGTGCCCCTCTTATAAGAAGAGGGAACAAAAGAGCAAAATGAGGCGGCGCTATTGCGTACGGGGCATGGGATGAGGATGGGAACCTCACGCCATTTCCCAGTCCCAAGGTGGGTGGGCTTTGCCTGTAGTGCGGGACAACCCCACCTGTGGAGTTGTTGTGGAGAGTCGGTTCCTTAGGGGGTTGACTTGGCGTCGAATTGCCCTGATGACATGTTGTTCCGGGGCACCTCACCAAAGGCGGCACTGGTGACACTCGCGGTGGTTTTTATAGATATTCGACACTATGTGCAGCGAGCCCCACACTCCACTGGATCCCACCCACGGCCAGTGCAGGCGCGTTTCATCACATCAACAAGAAAAAACATATAAAGTCACAGTGGCGTTGTCTATGTCAAAGGCTTTTATGTGGATCTACGCTGCATTGCAGATCAATTGAACCAGCACGATCGAGAAGTATCTCTTGCACACACCAGGTCATAACCCGGGATGCAAACACGTGACCGGCGGTGTAACACCCGTCACGCTACGGAGCCAATCGGTCGTCAATTTGTTTATATGCCAATACCAAAGTATGTTTCAAGTGAGTGTATATATTCTACAAATATTATAAGCATGAAGCTTTGTAACTATGAAGGGATGTTTGTAACTTCTTCACGTATAAACTACTTAATGGATTTTGATGAGAATGGCCAATGTGGATTTTGATGAGAATGGGCAATGAAAACCTCCATAGAATTTATTTTATAGGATGTTTTATAGAAAGGGGGGCAAACGAGTAGTTGGAGCCTTTTTACAACTACCGACGCCCATAAACATCCACATAATTACTATGCCAAAACCTTGCCCTCCTTCCTCCCCCCCCAATGGGCCACCGGCTACTCACCGACCGCAAGAAACTCGACACTGAAGATGTCACTTTACGGCGGTATTATGTGAGCGAGAGATACCTCCCCGGTCGTGCCCGCCCAATTCCGTTGCACAGGAGGATGTAGCGTCATGCACTGTGCATGGTACTACCTCCTCCTGTGCAGCTTGGCACTACTTCGTCCTACAAAAATACAAACTTTTCTCGTGGATTTGTCTGTAATCCATGGACGGGCAACAGCTAGTAATAAACACATATCTATAGGAACTGGCATATATATACAATACCAAAAATACATATGTTTATATGCGTTTCTACTCTATAATAGAGCCTTAGAGTATAGTAAAAAAACATTTTGTGTTTGAAAATCAATCTACCGTCATAAAAGATGTGCATTGAAGAAAAGAGGTTTTAATGTCACCTTGCTTACTCATTTCAGTAGTCATACTAGGCAATACCTATTTACTGTTCCATGCTACATAACATATTTGACTAGCGATTGGCACAGTGGTACGTTACCATGTTACATGACGAGCGCGGTACGCCAGCGGTCGCGGGTTTGAATCCCGCCCAGGTCATGCACCTATGTATTATATGCATTTCTATAGTAAACATATTAATTGTATGAAATATATTGAATTTATAAAAAATATTAAATGTTAAACTAAATAAATATATTTCCGTTGTTAGGACCACCTACCTATAACACGAGACCTTAAGGTAGGTATTACCGCAGGACCAACGTGCTGTGATAAGTCTACAGATTATTGTTATTATTATTACACCTCTTTTGAATTTTTTGTCAAGCTTCATACACTTGCCAAGATCTTTCTGACGTTCCCAGTATTGTTAACGCATCTGTACCTAGTACCCACTTATTTAGGACAAGCAGGTATTTTTCATATAGTTTCATCACCTTTCGTATAATATAGAGTAGTGTTTTTAGGGTTCCGTATCGAAAGGGTAAAAACGGGATCCTATTACTGAGATTCCTCTGTCCGTTTGTCTGTCTGTCTGATACCAGGCTGCATCACATGAGCTTTTACGGTCTCGTAATCAGATACGAAATCGTAGATTTAATCTACACTAAAATAACTATCAAACTTTGTATCTATTTATTGCACAAAATTAAGCAATCTAAGCAAGATTTGCATAACATAGTTCTTTCAACACACATAATTGCTCTACGGATTAAAAGCTTAGCATAAAGGAGCTTTATAATTAATCATTTACAAGCAAAGGTCGGCTGTGGCTTCAACCATATATTTTCTTTGTTTTATATTTACACTGACAGACGGTCCCACCTTCGCAATGATACTTCATGAAATATGGCAAAAATATATTGATTAACAAAAGTACAAAAAAATATGAATCTTAATTTCGGTCTCGTAAACATTACTCGTTACAATGAGAACAAATTAAATTTAAGACAGAGCAAAGTTTGCCGGGACAGCTAGTTGTAGATAATTTCTGCAGCTAAATAAGGGTTTAGTTTTATTTTTTTTTACACTTTGGTTACACTATCGAAGTTTTCATAATAATCAAAACGTTCAATAAAATGTTACATTACAAGGGGCCATTAGAGGAAAAAAAAATATTTACAAATCGGCCCAGTAGCTTCGGAGAATATTCAATGCAAACAAACAAACAAATAATTAATCAAATGTTTCCTCTTTCTAATATTAGTATAGATGTAGATATGAAAGAAGCAACAGTAAGAAAACAGCTCGTTAGTAATCACTTTTGATGACCAACTTATCCGTATTGATTGGGGATTGGACAACTTGACTGGGGAAATACAATTAAGATTAGGACCCACTGTAGGGTGACGGGCGCATAGTGTGGAGGGCAACAAATCTTAATATTCAAATGTTGATGGGCGTCGTTAGTCGCCAAAAGGCTTTGATTGCTCGTCTGTCCTCTTATAACATAAAATGATATTGAAAGAAGTTGTGTGTACCTACAGTCAAACTTTCCTGACTATAAATTAATGAATTAAAAATTATTCAGAAATCATAGAAAAAGCGCTTATTCGTATATATAAAGTCATTATTATTATAGCATTAAATGATACTTTTCAAACTTGATCCACGGAATGCAATGAAAAAAAAATACTTTACAAAATATAATACTGTTATAAATATAAAACACAGTTACCACCAAATTATAATTCAAGCGAATGTGGTTAGTGCAGAGATCTTTGGACGGTTGAGTTAGCAGTTGAGTAAGAGTGACGTCACGCGCAAATATCATCATCATAATCGCAAATATCGTTATCATAATCACAAACAACATAATCATAATCACAAATATTATCATGATGAAAAGGAGGACAACACATCACATAAGCTGATGTTTATGCGTGTTTGTAGTTTAATACTGCAAACACGCATAAACAAAGGCTCTGATTACTCCGTTGTCTCCGTATGCTACAAAAAAAGATAAAAGGAGAGTGATACGCGTAAGTTGAGAGGGAGTCATAAGTTAGTGAAGATAGAAAGAGAGATACTTACGTTTCGTATATCTACTGCAAGGGCAGGAGATACGAGCACGCGTAATCAGTCGAACTGTTAGGGCTGGACAAGTGCCGCCAATCAGTAGTAGGTCCCTCCGAAAAAAAAAAAAAGATACGAGCATACTTTTTCTTTCCTACGCATTCGGTAACATCCTTCAAATAGTTTAGGCTATTGCGGGAAACATAGAAAATAACATACGCTATATATACGCATATGATACACATGACCGGGGCAAGTAAGGAAACGGACCGTTTTTACGACTAACGACACACAAGTACTTACGCATAACTACTATGTTGATACTTTGCCCTCTTTTTCCCCCCATCTCAATGGGCCACCGGCTGCTCACAAGCAACAAAACGCAAGTAACACCATGATGAGGTGTGAATTAAAAATATATACGGGGATGTTCAGAAATTCACAGTATAATTCTCATCATAGGTAATTTAACAACCAGGTATTTTAATAAACTAATATACATTTTGTCCGCTTGCGACTAACTCGTCATAAGGTTATTTTATTTTTGAGATTGATTTTGATTGATTTAAATTTTATCATCATTAAACCTGAATTTAACTACCCGTTAAGTGAAAATTACCTGCAAAAAACAGTTTATCATGTTTAAGCTTATTTATCATACTTCATCTTCCTGTGATGTTCTTTTTACGTTACTTCATCTATGAATTTTTTAAGATTAGATATTAAATATTTTACAATAAAATGTGACAGATATTACATATTGTATTAAAATTATTTATCAAATTAAATAATAATCCTTTGAATAATAGTAGATATTATAAAAATTACTACTTTTAAAGTATGTCAAAATTTCCAGCGAGGAGCGGCGATAAATTCCGTGAATTATATAACAGGAAAGCATGTCCAGGAAGAGGTAGTGCCATGCTGCATATAAGTAGGTAGTGCCATGCGTAGTGCATGACACTACATCCTCCTATGCAACGGAATAGTGCCGGCACGACCGGGGTGCTACCTTTCGCTCACATAATACCGCCTTAAGGGATGTCCCTTTTGCCAACACTGAAACCTTTGTTCTCAACACTGAAGATGTGTTCAGTACTGCGTTTCGTGCTGTTTGTGAGTAGCCGGTGGCTCAATGGGGCGGCGATAAGGAGGGCAACGCATCGGCATAGTAATTATGTGGATGTTCATGGGCGTCGGTAGTCGTGAAAAGGATGTCTGAACATTTTAATTATTTTCAATTATACATGTTAGTTAGTATTTCAAATTGTATAACAAAGGTAAATAATTTAAAATACTAACTATGAAAAATTGAACTCTATCTATGACTGTTATTTTATCATTGTGCGATCGTTCCATCCAAATACATAGGTGCTTTGTTTATGCGTTCTTTCTCATGACAGGCTGATATCTTTTATGATTGACAGTGTTTCCTTCTGAGAAGCGGCGGAATAATGGGGGACGTGTAAAAGATGTCACGCTACGGGACCCTGCGTCTAGCCGGCTGCATTAACCAACGTCTACACTCTATAATCTGCATTGTTGACTACTCAAGTAGTTGTAAGTAAATGAGGGTATACATAACAGAAGGCTTGCTTGTTTAGGTTTCCGTAGACAAATGGTAAAAAACAGCATCCCTATAATTTCCTCTCGTCTGTACGTTCGCATGTTTGCCGCTGCTCTTGCAATGATTTACTTTACTAACGCGTTTGCGTTGAGTCTACCAAAGTGTATAGAATTTTAAACAGCGCCTCTAGCATATACGCTCAGTGTATGTTGTTGAACTATAGTTCAACAACATACACTGAGAGTGTTAGCTTCACATATCGTTTACGCTTACTTTTATAGTCAAGGTTGAATGTAACGTAACATTTGAGTTATAGTAAACTAATTAAATATACGCTAAAGCAGTATTAGTACAGCTACTCACTGGAAATTTAGGCAGTGAAACGCGTTTTAGCTAATAGTTTATTAGTTTCCATAAACTAAAATTATTGAAAATTTAGTTTATGAAAAATAAATTATGGCATGGAGCAGCGCATGATTACTTTCCTCGGAAAATATCCTATACTCCTTTAAAACACTAGAGGATTCAAGTGAAAATGAATTTATAGTTAGATATCACCTGTGTAAAGACCTTATGTAAAGTAACTTACATAAACAGAACTCTAAAATTTTACGTACTGTTCCAATAATTTCACCAACATTTGAACTTGTATCTCTTTTTTAATTTTAAACGAAACCTAAGTTTAGAACGCGAAAACAATGCGACGGCCGACGGCAGTATACTTCAGGTCAGAATCTGAGAAGAGTGATACGATGCCGTTACTTTGCCTCATTTGGTCTATAAACTGCGATAACTCATTCCTAATAAGCACAATGCGCATAAAGTAAAATACACTCCAGTCCCTCTGTATGATCTATGAACAGAGACGTTTTAAAAATGGTTGGGCTGACACAACTATACAACTGTTAAAGTGAACAAACGAATAACTTTATATATGATATTAATTGAACTTACACTCACGCCTGATACGTGTATTAATGTGTGTGAGTTGTCTCTGTTAATGAAATAGTTTCGTCCCGCTGTCTTAGAAATGAAATTCACACCCGAAGTACAGAAACTTCAACGGAAATTTGTTTGAACAAAATCGGTTTGGTAGTTTAGTACAGACAGCGGATTTTGTGTTCGATGCTACGGAACCCTCCAAAGGCAAGTCTGGCTCAATCTTGGCTAGCGGTTTCCATTCACTGCGTGAGGTATTTTAGGGGGGAGAAGACGTAAAGACTACTACTCTCATCAAAACTCAAGCTAGGGAGAGGGGGTATAGGCAAATATCACACAATATCTCGCCGAGGGTATCGAAATTGCCAAAAACACCTCGCGTAAGTAATGAACCCATGTAAAGATGTGTTGTGTTCCAACACCCCGTTATATTGTATAATGTCTGATTCTGCACATAATATGCAATACTGCCTTACAAAATATATCCAAACTATTTGGTTTAATACAAAAAAACTACTCATTGGTACTCAGTAAGTAATTGCTACTTAACATATAAACATATATTTATTTAAATATCCAACTTTGGTATCTACTGTTTTATAACAATGAAGACGAAACAATAATTTGATGTTAATTTGTAAATTTATGCTATTTCATATTTCTCCAGAGGTTTTAAGTGTGGTACTACGAAATACTTTCTTGAATAAACAAGCCTTAAGAAGGTAAAAAAGAACACAGATGAATTAGTAGCACACGTTCTCTAATTATATAAATACACTTATAACATAATGAAGCGATGCTATCCTTAGGATGTGGTAGAGTACAGTACAGACTGCTCCATAGTAGTTAAAGGGCTCTCCTTTTGAGAATTACAAATAATATTATTTGATTTGAATTAAAATAAAATTGTGGAGTATTATTATTTCAAGATGTGGTTTTATTTTACAGATACGAACTATAAATATAAGGCTTTCTTTATCAAACAATATAACACCAAATCGTAGGTTTCAACAAACATAATGGCTCTGATAGAGATACAAATAAACGAATTACCATCCAATTACGAACTGCCATAAAGCCTCGAAAATTCCTAAGCAAGTGTCACTTTTCGAAGTCCCGTGTGACTTCCTTCATTTTTTTTTCAACCACATGATACTTTACACCAAAGTCTTATAATTTACGAGCTCTATTACGTATCAAAAGGGGACATAGGGACTTAAGCATGACTATTCTTTATATGACTGTATCTTATGTCATATACATATCTGTCGCCATACAATGTATCAATTTTATTTGCATTGCATGTTTGGTTTCATGATTGGTCCATAACCTAAAGAAGAGAATATTTGTTTTCGTTTTATAAATCTGAGGCAATATTTCTGGATATGTTCTCAAAAACCTTTCTTTAACAATAATTTTTGTTATAGGCACGTATCGACTTTATCTTATTAACCCCCGACCCAATAAGATGGGAGTGTAACTTTGACGTAGTTATTTTTGTGTGCGTGTGTGTGTTTCTATCTGTGGTACCGTAGCTATCAATTGGATGGACGAATTTCGTCGTGGGTCTCCCTATGTTTGTTAAAAATCAATACAAGCATTTTTTATATTGGAATTTATATTTTCGTAAGAAATTAATTTAAAAGGAATATAGTAAATTAATTTATTTAAAAATTGAAACTACAAAAATCACAAAAAAATCGGAAAATAAAAATATAGGGTCATTGTCATGTTGTTGGGACCTCTTGTTGTACTTGAATTAAAAAAAATAGTTGAAAAATGCAGGTCCCCCGAAAGAGCGACAACAAATATAGATTGCTCTTTAAAGTTTTTTGAAGTATTTAAATTTATATCAAATTAAAAAAAAAACAGTTTTAATCTTACTTACTAACACGGCTATGCAATCTTAAAACTTCCTTACTAAGTTGGAGTTAAGTTACCGCTCTATCTGAGTGCACTAGCCAAATGATTGCCCGTATATGAATATGATGTTTTAAAAAACCTTAGTCCTTCATAAAAAAAAAAAGGTTTAAAATCTTTGCGGCTAGACACACCTTTTGGTGTTGAAACGTATACACTAATGTTTTTTATGACGTTAAATTATACCTATAAAACTGAAACTAGCCAATGACTACATATGATTTCTTTTTAGTAAATATATTATGTTATTAATAACTATATAATTACGATAATTATATTATATCCATATAATAATTATAAGATAGAAGTAATGACATTAGCTACTCTATTATGATTCAATTAAGCTAGAGAAGTAGTGCATTCAAAAAGAAGGCTGAGTTACGTGGGTATATACGCGCTGGTTGTCAATTTTAGTATACGAGTATTAATTATACTGATCTATACGAATTTTATAAAGAGGCAACATTTTGTTTGTTTGTTTGTTTGCATTGAATGGGCTCCGAAACTACTAGGCCGATTTTAAAAATTCTTTTGCCATTAAAATACTATGAAATTTTCTAAAACCTTTCGATCATTACGAAAGTCTGATAATGTAATCAAAGTTTTGAATAAAGATATAAAATAAATACTTACTTCGTTGCAGAAATTATCGATAACTAGTTGTCCTGTAAGTGAAGTGTTATAAGGCTTATGTCATTCTTTGTTTATTTGAATCTATGTGTGAAACTATAGGCTGGAATTGAAAAATTCCTATTGTGTGTGATAGCTACATTTATGAGGAAGTTTATAGCCTTTGCACCATGGTGTCAATAGGGCAAGTTACGCAGACAAAACTGCGAGGCGTCGCTATCATATCACTTATCGGTATCGTACGAGTCATTGTGTCTATATGAAGCCGAGCTAGCAATTAATATTACACAGCTATGGTTCTAATTGTATTACTAATACAGGTTTTGTAAAGAATATCGTAATTCTACTAGGCGTAAGGTCGTATCATAAGGTACGTCGAAATACTCGCTGAAATGAGACGGATAACGATCTGGTGGGTGTTTTGTGTTATATTAAAATCGTAATCGTGCCTAACTTGTGCGATGTTAATTACACTATGTTGCAACGCTTTAATGTTTTTACTCATATTACTCCGTGTAATTATAGATATCGCTGATGAGTGTACAGTCCACTGTGGATATTTTGACCTGTATTTGATACATATGTATATACACAAAAATAAAAAAAATGCGCGTTGGCCCAGCTCAGAAAGCTGGAATTTATTTGAACAAACATTATTATGAATGACGTAAGCGCAGCAAAGCGATACGCTTGACCGGCCACAGTTCAATGTTTATACAATCTCATACCTTATTGTGTTCTTTTTATACCGTGCGCCTAACATTTATTGTATGGATAATAGTTTTATATGTTATTCTACGAAAAAATATTCCACAGTGGACAAAACATTGTTAATAATAGTAAACTGTTCAATTTACAAAATTACATAATTATAACACCATATTCAAAATATTTAAGTATTTTTTTGTTAAAAATACCAAAGCCACTTAACACTTATTTATTTGTTTGGTTAAGCTTACAATTGAAATTCCTAAGATGTGAAATATCTTTTATTGACAAATTTTATTGCAAATTCGACAAATATGATGAGGACGGACATTTAGAACAAAAAAATATCGTAGCACAGGTTTTTGCATATCCGTAGTGGACATCCAACAAGGACGAACGTCTCACAGGCGTGAACATATGCTATTCGTCGGTTCTTTCTTTTTTTTAGTAATTTTATAATTGTTATAGTTTTACGGTCCGGTGCTCGGTTCGCTGATAGAGGGGAGAAATTTTACGTCGTTATGGCGACCATTTCCCGTGACCATTCGTGTAGTGTTCTTTAAGTTGAGGTAAACACTTTATGCATGCGTTTCATGACTTTAGACGTGAAATTGGACTGTGTTACATACACAGAAAATAAAAATTTGGTGGCGTATAAATTTAAAAATAATGTATCTATGTATATCTTGATTGCTTTTATTTTATATCTTTTGGAAATGTGTACACGAGTTAGAAGTTATATAAATAATAAGATTAAAATCTTTTTAAAAACGTCTTTTGCCTTATTCTATATGTAATAACACTGTATAAAGAACACCACTGATAAAAATACATTGAAATATTTATTAAAACGCTTTATAGTAACTTCTTTCCAAAGGGTAAAATGTTGACTACGGGTAACATTCGTGGCGGTAAAAAATTAGTCTCATCATTTTTCCCGGATGCGCCAAAAGAAGTGTTACTTCAAAAAGAAGATAAGGGATACTGTGGCTTGGAATTCAGTCGGGAGACAACGAGAATTATTACTATGCACTTACCGCTAGACCGGGATATGAGGACAGCATAGCATTAGTGTAAGTGTACACTAATCTCATTATAGTAGAGCGGAGACTGGATGAGTAAACTATAGAGCAGTTTGACCAAACGACTGAACGAATGACTAACAAACACTGAATAGTTGTAGTATTATGTACCTGCGGCTGTGCTAGTAAAGTTACAAGGCGGTTCAAATTATTGTGCATTTCATTAATATGATGCAGACGGCTTTACATGATAGAGTTTACAATTTCTTTACCTGTAATTGTACGATGTACAGCGAAGCATACATCAAGGTCGCGATGTAACATGAGATAATATTTTTATAAGCATTTTATTATACTTATGCAATAGTATAATAGGCAATGAAAATTCTCCGGTATGTGGACTAGGGACCATCAATAAGGCCTTCTTAAATCATTTAAAAGATGCGTTAGACAAAAATGATGAAAATACATTTTCACGATAGAGTAGATAGAGAGTAGTTAACTATAGTCAACATTTTGGTTTCTCTCTTGTTAAGCCGAAGAAGAATAATCTGTAACGCGTCTACACAGGTACACATACTTTGTATGCCCGGCACGCAAACCTTCTTACCGTATTCTGGTCTACTCCTATCCAGCCCTGATTTATTTTTCAAAGGAAAAGGTATAAACAAACATTTACTACAGTTTGGTCTCAATTGCGTAACATTTTTTTAACATGCCTCCTATGGGTAGATAAATAGGGGATAATTGCTTATTCACTGCTCATGTCACTGAATGTGTACAACACTGACTCCTTGTTCGTCGGTTTCATGGCTGAAGATTAAACCAACTGCATCACACTATGATTGATACGGATTGAACGGGAAGGTACCTCCCGCACAGAAGATACCTCCGCAAAGTAACGGGTATGCTGTCGTATTTCGTGCGATTTGTGAGTTCCTGTTGTGTCATTGATTTGGGAAGGACGTCAACACTTCTGCAGAAAAATTAAATAGATACCTACTGATGTCTGTAGTCACTACAAGATTTCGCCCACCCGTTTTCCCCCCTATATTATAAATAATAATATAGTGACGCAAATTACAGTTTGTATTGTTAGGTAGCTGGCATGGTAATAATGGAATTGTCAGACAAATATTTGTAAGGGATAATTATACCTGAGAACTATCAGAGGAAGGCAAACACGGCGGGCTATTTATAATGAAACTAGATCTGTGTAAATATAAGGGTAGTCCAAAAACGTATAACTGGAAGCGCCTACGTATTTCACTGCGGTTATTTCCCACGTCTGTGTTTGCTTTGCTAGGGTCGCCGGAGCGAGACGGGACCAACTGTCCATTTTACATTTCACAATTTTAGCTGGACCCCCGCCGTTGCGTGTTTTTGATTAATTTAGAGTTGAAAAACGAATGACTAAATTGAAAATAAAACGCAGATTTCATTTTTCGTAAAATAACATTTTACACATATTTTTAAGCAGTCGGGCTGTTTAAAAAATGTTTCATGGGACATATAATAAAAGTAGATTTTCAACGGAGGGTATTATAAAAAAACATTCAAGTCCACGGAACTTCCCCCACCACGCGGCTGTAACACTTTTTTTTGTGACACACAAAACTTAATGTCTATAAAGAAATTTCACTTTAATATATTTTAATGCAGTCTAAGCAAGAGGTAGTGCCATGCTTAATTGCAGCGGAGTTGGGCCAGCACGACCGGGGTGGTACTTCTCACTCAATTGACACCATTGTGAAGTGACAGCAATGCTGTCGCGTATCGTGTGGCTTGAGAGTGGCCTATTAGAGGCGAGGATTATGAGGATCCCCCCATGTTCCCCATGCCCATGCGTCGGTAGCGTAGGAAGACTCCCTTTGTTTGTTCCTTTGCCCCCATACTAAAAAATGTGAATCACGTCTGACGTAAATAATAATTATCGAAACGATTTTCAGTTTTATTTATTCGCCTGACACTATGGCCCACTGGCGGGGAAGAAGAGATAAGGGCAAAATATCTGCATGGCAACAGTAATCGGTAGTCGTAACATAGTTTCGTTTGCTGGTTTTCCCTAACTACACATGAAAAAAAAATGCAAGCATCGTTACATCCAGTAGTAGAGCTTCGATCGAATCCAGATTTCGTGTGCACCTTCAGTCTTCCGTGTGGGTATCCTTTCGGATCCACAGTTAAGTCAACGTGAAAGTAGGCTATTGTTATGCGTTGTCCACTATCCGTGTAATAATGCCGTGAGAATAAGCATCAACAACAACAAATATGCGACCAATTCCACCAAACCAGGTGGACACACGATTTCCATGCAGCAGTCATGCATACACAATGAAATACTGATGAAAGAATAGTCCCTTCACCCGCCATAAGGTGAAGGGAGTTGCGCCCCCCCCCCCCCATTATGATCATCTTCACGAGCCAAACGTTCACGTCACGCCTTTTAGCTGTTACAAACACTCTCATATCGGGATGCACCTCTCCCATCTGCTGGAGAGAAGGGGGTCCGTCCCTCTTTCGACCCCAAACCTAGCCAACTCCAAATTAATTCATGACAATCCGATGTTGCTCTATTGGGCTTCTCTTCGCTTCCAAAGAGTAAATTCAGGTCCGAGGAAAACTGGATACTTTCTCGCAAACGACGACATTGCAGTAAATTTTTGTGTATCATGCAATGTTTTAACCAAAGCTTGCGTAACACTATGCTTTTATGTAAAACACTTTCAAACACATTCCGGTAATAACACTTAGTAAAATGCGAGCCAAGCCTCGAAGTGGCAGCCTCGCATACGAAAACAAGGCATACCTAATGATGGTCGAAGCAACATAACAAATGTGTCCCTGGTACTATGTTAATAAGGATGACACATTATTATGCAGGGCTGTACAAATATAAGATACAAAATACAATTTCATCATTGGAGAGGAAACTCCATGAAACGTAGTGACTTTCATGCTTTAATTGTATGTGTCCTGCATGCCAGTATTATAGTTAGTATTCTATGATATTTTCTACCCTTCTATATATTATAAGATCCAAAGAGGAAACATTTCATTGTTTGTTTGCATTGAATAGGCTCCGAAGCTACGGGAATGGTTTGATAAATTCTTTATCAGAAGAAATCTACATTATCTCTGATGAACGTAGGCTATGCCTATATCATTGTATAAATTTCTTTCACAATGATCATTATTATCGATAAAAAAATCTATATAATGTAACCAAAAGCGTGAAAAAAATAATTAAAGCAAATACATACATAGCTGCAGAAATTATTGGCAACAAGAAGACGTTCTGTTGTAAATTGAAATTGTTGACATAGTACGTAGTGTTTACGAAGCGGAATAAAAAAATATTATTATTGTATTTTTTTTTATCTGAATCTGAAAGAAATGTCCATGCGAAGCCGGGACGGACTGCTAGTTCAGAGTAAGAAGAGTGCAGTTTTCAAGATATGAGATGTCAAACAGTAGCATTCGCGGTTTGGATACAATCAGTGTAATTTTATCTAGAACATTTGATATATGGCAATAAGTAACCCGGTTGCGGCTTTCTCAATTCAATCACACAGAAAAGAAAGTGATGGTACTACGCCAACTTATATTTACTCCCAAGTACGTATGATTATTAATCATAAATATTAATTACGATGAAAAAGCACACCTACACAGCCGATATGCAGTTTTGCACAGCTAAGACCAATAAATCTAATATGGTATTTTAATTTAAAAAAATCACGCAAAACATTGACATGAATCTAACGGACAGCTGATCCCATAGAGCGCCATGGCATTTGTAACACTTGTACAGACATCAGCGCTATCATTGTTCCCAAAAGAACTAAAATATCGCACAGTGCACGTGACAGCTAATATTCTGACAGTTCATAGTATTGAAATGTGTCAAAAGCTTGGAGCTCGAAAGTTTGGAACTTTCAATTTTAAACATCGCGACATCAGCGACACCGTCGACGCCGCGATGCCACAGTATTCACTAACCTGTTATTTATATGGACTTTACACACGACCGAATGTACGACGCGGCGTCGTGATAATGCACCCTCACTGCGTCAGTCTTCACGCCGCACCGGTGCAATATTCCTCACATTGCACTTTCCTTTACTATTTTCCCGGTCGCGACGGCTCTATTTTACAGCAATTGACCACTAATCTTGTTAGAAACATCGGACTCGTAACTGCGGATTCTGTACCAACGGTACATGACAAATTATACACAAATGTATAACACAAAGTGTAAAGGAACGTTATAGAAGTTGAAGGAAATAATCGATTCAGACTTCGATATAGGATGAATAGAAGTTTATATAATTGTATATTTATGTTTAATAATAAAATATGAAACCAATAATCGATTACTTTTCAACTTTTACTCTCACTAGAAAATTCTAGAAATTTGTAGACAATCATAACATTTGTAAACCGTTTATATACATCTATATAAATAACAGAAAGTGATAAAAACACTTTCTAGTTAATTTAGAATCTGCTATTGGGAATCGTTGTGTTATTTAATTAAGAAATAACATATTTATGATGTAATCGATCATTTTTGTGCGATGTTTATTACATAACGTCTTGGTTCTGATTTCATCCTCAAATCAACGTTACCTCAATTTGTTTTTTGTTGTGTGGGCAATATAATAGATTAGTTAAACTTCAAAATAGAAGTGTGAAGCAACATACAAAAAGAATGCGGAAACGACCACATATATGACAGCTGTTGAAATATTTAGGTTGGTTTTTAGAGTTCTTATGATTTCGTCTTGGATTAAAAAAAATGTTTGTTATAAAATCCACAGAACTTAATCATGAACAGTAACATCTTGGTATCAAAACTCACATCCGATTATGGATTTGTTTCTTTTACATATTGCGCGTAGAGATTACAGGGTATCTATATACATATAGACTTATTGTGTGTGTTTGTGTGTGTGTGTGTGTGTGTGTGTGTGTGTGTGTGTGTTTATTTGTATGTTTGTAGTGTATGTGTTGTTGTTATTATTATATTATTTAACGCTGCAAAATAATGTACTCGTTTTTTCGAGCTAAGTTATATGTGTGGGGTGTCGTTAGATACAATAGAATGATAATAGAAAATATAAAAATGGAACAAAGTATTTTGATTATGCTAATTATTTTATAGATATTTGTTTCTAAAATCATGAAAGGTGTGCCTTCGTCGTTTAACTTTCTAACTGCCGACTAGAAAATTGAAAAAATATTGGAACGACTAGAAAATTGAAAATTAAAACTTTAGTTTTGTAGTTTAAGATATGAGATTCCTTTCGTTTGCTGCTCCGTAACTCTCCACAGGTGTACCAGCTTTTTCCCCATCATGATTCATGTTAGTCGTGGCGGTAGGGCTTAGTAACCTGGGATGAACCCAGGTGAAGCTGATTGAACCTAGTGGGATCTTTACACCCCCCTTATACGAAGAGGGGGCCTAAAGATCAGGAGGAGGAATCGCTCTCGGTACCTCTCTTATAGGAAAAGGGGACCTTAGAGCAACAAGAGGAGGTGCTTTTGCGCACGGGGCAGGGGGCAAGGATGAGAACCTAACCCCATTGCACTATCCCAAAGTCGGTGGGGTTGTCCTGTAGTGCGGGGCAACCCCATCTGCGGAGGTGGAGCTGATCCCTTTGGGAGCTGACTAGCCGTTGAGGTGCTCTGATGATTTATTGTTCCGGGGCACCTCACCAAGGGAGGCGCTGGTGGCACTCGCGGTGGTTTTTTGGGTATTCGGCACTATCACGTACCGCGAGTCCCACACACACTGTACCCCTCCCAGGGCCGGTGAAGGCGCGTAAATGCGCTTCCCCGCATCAACAAAAAAAAATTTTGCTCTAGGCCGGGTTCAAGTGAAACAAGGAGTCTACCTACAACTTCCTAGTGTGTTATACGAAAGTTAGACGATATAATATTGAAATGTATATTGTACATAACTTTAAATAGTAATGAGCTTTCTTTTCTTCGTTCTCCAGAATTATGCAAACGATTTTTAGGTCCCAAATGTTTCTGAAGTTATATTACTTTTGGCGCGTTAAGGACAAATGATGAGAGTAAATTTTTACGATACACGAAAAACCGACACCCTGAAGTTAGCTATTGTCAACATTTTAGTTTTTCTCTTGTTACCTCAAAGGATTACAACTTTTTATCACTCATTTTTTATTCTACAGGACTGTGTATCTATTGTACAATACACTCCTTATTGTTCTATTTACGTATTTAAGCCCGTATTCGACAAAATAATCCGACTTGTTTCCCGTCTTGTTTCTAATATCTATTATCTATTCTATATTCTCAAGGTCAATTACAAACATTAAATAATGGTCTCACTTGTAGTAAATTCGACACAAGTGACACCCTCATGTCTGCTTTTTTGTAGTATAGAGCGGCAAATGAGCAAACTGAACATTTTGACGACTACCGACCCCCGTAGACGTCTGCATTATTGTCATGTAGATGCATTGCCCTCATTTTCTCCACCCTTCCTATGGGCCAACGGTTACCACAAACAGTACGAAACGCGACACAATTGCTCATCACGGCACCACGGCGCTGATACGAGAATTACCTCTCCGGTCGTGCCAGCCCCATTCGGAAGCAATGAAGTTTGCCTCTTACAAAATAGTTTGATACGTTAAAGTGTCAGCATACACGTTATTAAAACCTAAATCGATTTACAAAAAAAAAAAATTGAATCGATACACAAGCTCCACCGAACGAATAAATCTCAACGATTTATACGTTTGATAGCGTCGTGAGAAATCGCCATAAAGTTTAAACTGATAATTGAAAGGTCAACGGCTGGTCCATTTTGGATTTGTTTATGGTCTTTTATTTTTGTTTAGATGTGGGCCACTTTAATGGTGTTTTTCTATATTCTGCTCTACTTTTAGGTTGGAGTGAAATCATATACGCATACTATACAATACCATATACTACCAGCAGTCCCCCCCCCCCCGGCTAAACACGGTTATTTGACAAAATATCGAATAAATTAGTTGATTTACAAAAATCCATATGATCTATAACGTTTTGGAAATTGTTATATAACCCATGGTAAATCAATTTTTAAAATCGTTCCAGTCATTGCAGAGGCTATTCAAACAAACAAACAAACATAGAATATACTAATATAATGTGAAAATATGTAGTAATACAATGAAACTGGTTGCTTCATTGGTGCTTGTCGGGCGACGAGACCTAGATTTTTGGTCGAAAAAAGGACTGATCCCTCCCCCGTCTCTCCCCGGATAGGAGAGATGCATCCCGATATGAGAGTGTTTGTAATAGCCAATTTAACTATTATTATCATAGTCCTCTGACTAGACTGGGCGCAGCGGTCCCTCCTAGTCCTATGACGTCGGGGGTAGTTCGCGTGCAGTTTCTACAGTGGCTTCGGCGCTGGCATGAACGTTTGGAGAGAATCATGGAAGGTGGACCAAATTAGGTCCTAGTGGAGGAGTTGTAAAGAAAAGTTAACAAAGCAATCGATATTGATATCATCGGCATTCACTGTCGCCTGTTCGTAAAATGTAAATGTCTGAAAGACCTGTGAGTTGTAAATTAATACATTAGCTATTTAAATTTGTGCAGGAGATTATCACCAGTTTTCCGCTCATCATTAGACTTTCAACTAGCTTAGTGAAACTTGTCTTTAAAAGGCTTTCCATTGTTATGTTAATTGATTAAATCGTCTTCTCTCTTAATTGCAAGTTGGTTTTGTTTTTGCACAATGTTTTTGCTTTTTAATGTCAATTTTGCATTTTTGAGGTAGTCCGGTCCATTGTGTTGTCTAAAGGTAGAGCTACAAAGATGTTTGGTTATGTCGTACGTACAATATGTTTGAGCGCATTAATTAGTTAAACAACTTTATAAAATTCTAGGATATAAGTGAAATTACGTAGACCTTATTTACAAGAATAGATCAAACAGGTTAATCAACAGTAAACTTTTTTTTTGTATAGCGAGATCCGCACCCAACAGGGTGATGAGTTGTACGTTTTGGTATCTTTGTTTTGACTGCTCTACGCTAACGATTGTTTTTTTTTTTTTT
>JAFELO010001150.1:234969-272570 GCA_017140195.1 Eumaeus atala
CGTCTATTGTGTATCCTAATTATAAAATACATGTAAAGGTTCACAAGAATAAGTTTTGCTCCTGAACAAAATATTGTCCTAGAAAAAACTGGTAATTGTAAGCATATTAAATACTACACTGCTACAAGATTGTAAATGAAGTTTTGAAACATTCATACAGACCACCCCGTAAGTGACATCCGTTGATGTAGTATAAGTTGTGAATGTTCTGTAAGAAGAGAATTGGATCGGCACGTCCGGGAGGGCACACGTCGTTCACATTGTGTATCCCACCGGTCCGGTCAATTTCATGCGTCTTCTTTACACTTGCCCACTTAGTGAAGAAGAAAAGATTAAAATAGAGGGAAGGCAACCCATCTGAATGACTATTTCGAGACATCTATGGGTACCGGTAAGAAGATCAGATCTGCACCGGAAGACGGAGTGTATACGCAGTGGACTGAGGACTTGGTAAAGGTGGCAGGGAGCCATTGTATGCAAGTGGGTGAGGCCTATGTCCAGCAGCGGACGTCGTCTGGTTGATGACATTTCTTATTAAGTAGAAGAGACGTATTAAGAAGAAGAGACAGATAAGTGTAATTAATTTAATTCTTAATCTAAAATAAACATTTTTTTAATTAATTACCGTCACCTTGTCAACTCCTTAAATTTATTTTGACATGTTAACGTCTTGTAAATCGATAACGTTGCATGCCCAAAAATGTATACCGTTACAGTAAAGTTCCGAGCCTGAATGGGCGAAGCCTGCCAGTGTGAGTTCGAGTTGAAAACTTGCACAGGTGTGAGGTGGCAAGTGGATACCCTCATGTGAAAGGTACCTGTAACTATCATCATAAACCAGGGTTTCTCCAGATGCAGCACGCCATTAAGTCTCTCAAAAGTTACGCCTTGCCGGCAGCTAAGCTAAGGATGAGTTATTTAAGTACCTATATAATATATGTACCAATTATTTATAATTATGTTATTTTTATTCAATAAGGAATATTTTATATAAATATAAAATATCTAAGATCACAAGTATGTCCAGGCTGTATATAGATACACGACTGTTGTAATTCTTTGTAAATAAAATGCCCGATAGATGGTGATTTACATTTTTTCAAAGAAATATAACTTTCAGAAACCGAAAGTTGATTGTTAATCAGCTATTACGGACTGGTCAAGAATCGTTATGAGAGTCAGGTCGAAATAGCGATATGCTAAAAATATATTTTCTGTGCATAGACAATGTCGCTTAAATAGAAAACGTTATCCACAACCAAAGATTAAATCGCGTAACACTTATTACACACATTAATGTGGTGATAAAAAAGTAGATTAAGCTACTTACCACATCTTCATCTCGACAGTCGATAATTTCGCTTCTGAAAAGAAGATGTACATTTTTATACAAGACCTTACATGCACACAAAAACACTCATATCTAAATATTACTACAATCATATAACTTGCGTAGAACTAAGGAGGAACGTTAAATAACTAGAGTATTTTATTTAATAATAATATTATTAGATATTCGTTATTATATTTTTTATTCAAAGAGTGAAATTTTTATTTAATCAAAAAGGAACAAATGATTTAATAATTTTATACTAATTACATTAGTATAAAAAAAGAAATAGTTTATTTATATTTAACTAATTCGTTATACAAAATTGCGTTTAGCGGAACAAATTGGCAAAGTTTAGAATATTGTTTGTCTTAGAGGAAACTAAATGTGTTTTCAAACAACAATATCACATCATTACGCCTGCTCTCTATTTGGGTAGGCAGTAAGAACCGAGGGCCACATTTAAAATAATATGTACATATAATTTTCAAATATTTTATTTATCGCAATTTTCATTTATTATTTTATCTGTACCTAACACGCAGATAATCGTCAACATCTATGTACTGGTCTAGATTACTACGACTATATAATATATTTTTTCGAAGTAATTAGAATTAAGCTAATTTATATACAAAAATTTACATTTCCGTTTTGCATTGAAAATTGACTGACACGACCAGAGGCGTAATCCCACTCACTCGTGTGAGGGTTTCTCCTGTGTGAAGTTTTGGTTATTTTTCAAGTTTTGTATGGTTTCAGAGAATCCAATTGGCCATCATCATCATCCTCATCAGCCGCAGGGCGACATCCACTGCTTGACATAGGACTACCCTCAAGAGCGCCATAGGTCACCATCACGAGCTTAACCAAGTCGTCGCTGGCCTATGAGGAGATGCGTAGGACGAGCACAACTTACCTTTTGTTGCATAAAATTCTATGGGCGTGGTTGGTCAACTCAATGACGTATTAATATTTAAATGTACGTAATCTAAGATGGGCCGTAATATATTGAAAACATTTTAATTACCTGCACCTTAATTTCTTTATAACAGGCGTCTGAGCCGTGCTGTCGTGAATGATTACTTGTGTGGGATCTATTTCCTCACATTCGCCTTCGTCGAGATGTATCTGACCGGTTCTTCGTGCTAATATTGAGTCCATGAATGGGCTGTAAATCTGCCCGGAAGTACCTAATATATCATCTATATCCGTATATCGTGAAATATATTTTTCGGCACCCTTTTGATATAAGTGATTAGAACCATTTCTATATAGTAGATTGTTTTCATAAGGAGAATTGCGGCCCCTATTATAGCCTTCTTCCTCTTTAGGAGTTTCCAGACCTTCAGGGCTCCTTCTGTCACCCAGAGGTTCATCTTCAGGTAAGTGTAAAGGAAACGGTGGAATTTGTGACTGAGGGTAGGGTTGCTCTTCTTCAGACTCCGAGGAATCACTTTGATCTAAGGATGTTGGCGGAGGCAATTGCTCGATACCTTCTGGAATGTTTTTTTCACTAGATAACCACCAGGGACGTTCACCTGAGTCCACGTGTCGTATTCGACGCAGCGGTAAAGATCTTTGGTCAGACCCTGATTTGCTTAAGCTCAAACTACTATGGCCATCAGGCTTATGGCTATTGGATGAATTTTCATTACTTGTAAGCCACCAATCTTTTTGTTCACCTGATTCTACGTGTCTCACTTTGAAAAAGCTAAACTTGTCACTTTTATCACTGTCACTCGAGGATTTTCTGGGTGGAGTTAATCGTTCCACGCCTTCTGGAATATTCGCACTACTGTCCAGCCACCATGGCTTTTCGTCTTCAACAAATTTACATTGCTTGGGAGACTTGTTCGAATCGCAATTTTCTGATGGACTCAAATACGAAAGATTTTCATTACATGCATCTTGATGACTTGACAAATGTTCACCGCTTTGTGAAGATGTTTTCTTATCCGATCCTGATTCCAACCACCAGGCTCGTTCTCCAGATTCAATATGCCGAATACCTTTTAATTTTACCACATTATCATCATTGGATGCAATTATGTTACTTGTACTACTTTTATTTCTACTAGATATACTTTCAGATGTCATATTAGTTACATCCTTTCCCGTTGATTCTGACGAGGTTGATGGATCGATCCACCTATTATTATCGCTACTGTCTTGATGTCGAAGCTTAAATAAGTTCGTTACTGGTGCTAAGGCTCTAATCAAAAATGATTTAGCTTCTTCAGTTCCATTTTCGTTTTTGTTTAGAGAAAATGGCGATGATTGCTTACCTGAGACATCCGAAGGAATAGACGTTTCATCTGCCGATGTTCTAGAATTATCAATTACTTTCGATTTTGATACCGTTTCATCTTCACTTAAGGACGATTGTGTCGATATAGTTATACTCGATTCAGGGCTATTGCTTTCTCTTGATTTCGAACTTTCTTGTTTTGAAGAGCTATTTTTTATACTATTAGATGAAGATGATTTTGATTTTTTTGGAATTTTTGTAGAATCATTTGCTTTATTGCTCTTTTCACTACCTGGGTCTGAATCAGTGGAACTTAAAGACTTAGTTTTTTTCTTTACAATTTTTTTTGAACCTGATGAATCAGATGAGGAGTCCGTACTAGTTTTTCGTACTTTAATTTTTTTTACTTTGCATGAAGTTTCACTTTTTGGTGGTTGTGGTGGTAATTGATGACTGTTAGTAATTATTATTTCGGGTGATACTAGTTCCGTTGTGATTTCAGGACTCTTGGCTTTTTTCAATTTGAGGTTGACATTTATAATTATCTCAGGAGTATCATCATGTTTATTTTCTTCATAAATATTTATAATTTCTTCATCGAAGTCTCTATTATTGTTAAGATATATTTTTTCTCTATCTTTATCGTTTTCTGATGAACTTATACATTTATTTTCTTGGGGTATTGGCTCTTTACTCCGACTACGACTACTTCTATCATTATAAGAACTACTACAAGAAGGCTCACGTAAATGGGAATATTGTGTTGAATATCTGCCAGCGTAACCAGTATAGTTGTTTGTGTTTGGAGTATAGTAAGTCCAATTAGTAACGGCAGTTCTAGCTGTACTACCGAACCTACTTGAACGTGTTGAGTCATCGAGCCTATCTGACTGTATTTCTTTATCTAACATTAAAGGTCTATTTTTATTTCTAGTCACAACTTTTTCTATCGTTTTTGCCATATCTGCTCGCCTCATTCTAACGTAAACTGATGACCCGGGTGGGGTTGGTGATGTATGTCTTGTAATAACGGTCACTGTTTCCGTTTCATTATCATTTTTTGATGCAGTTTCACTACTATTATTGAAGCTTTCTTTAGGTACCTCATTTTCTGAGGTCATTTTGGAATCAGTTCGATCACTAACTGCAGTCACAGATTTTACGGATTCAGTTTTATTGGCATCAGCATTATTTACAGGCGAAGTCGAGGGCCTTTTAACAGGTGTTGGACTTCGTAAGTAGTTTGAAGATAGTAGTCGATTGGCGATAGCATATCGATTCACTGTTATTTCGGGCTTCGCTTCCGTTCGTGGTATCGATCGAGTACAACTTGAATTCCGAGGATACACTTTGTAACTCGATGGGTTACTATAACTTTGAGCCTTATCAGTCTTATTTGGAATGTCTTTGTCATGATCTGCTGGGCTTGTATCAACATTTTTATGTTTGAAAAATTTTGTTAGTTTTCTTTCTGGACTTGCGTGCTTGGAAGGTCGAGTTAAGCTATACTTCGATGCTGTTGATATTGGGCTGATATCTCTACTCCGTGCCGTACTAATAGCGGGTACTGCAATTTTTGAGTATTCTTTCTTGTCGTATTTTGGTGTTGATTTGTCAATTGATTTACTATAGCCAGAATAACGATTTGCTATAGATGGTGTTGACACTTCTTCCCTGGAGGACCGGTCGTTTAAAACAGGAATATTTGATGTTTTGTAAGATGGAGTGCTTGTATATTTAGCCGTTACGCTTGTTGGTCTTTCCGTAGTAATACTTGTAGTGGCTCTTCCAGAGTCTCGGTTTCTATACGATGATGAAGAATCATACTGAAAATTGAAAAAATAACTATTAAATATCACTAGTGAAACTAATAAAATATCAAACGTATTATTAAATACGCACCTATTGATAGGTGTTTCATAAAGTACGTACTCAAGCAATAAAATTAAATTCATAATCTCCAATCAACACTATCACACATAAAGCGGTTCCTTTCACCACTTTATAAATAGCTAGAGGAATGCGTGTGCTGAGATAACGCACAAGTAGGGACTTTATTTAACCCTTCAGTCTTGTAGCAGACTGATTAATAGTAGGTGGAGAAGTTGAATGTAGCATCAGTTTTTTTTAATAAATAACTTGATGATTTCTTCATAATAGTGATGTTTTATGACGTTTTTTTTTATTAATGTTGTGTATACACATATGTTATGCTTAAAAACATTTAAAATGTGGAAGTGAAGGGAAAAAAAGCCGAAAAATCACACCAACACGTAGATTTTTACACGAAATACGATTTGTATAATCGAGGTTTGGCATAAATTTACTAGGTTACCTATTTGTACCTAAACTTATTATGAACCTTAAATAATATTTTTATCATTTTAATTAAATTTTAATCAAAAACTAAAACCGATCTCAAAAAGATTCTAAAAAATTAGGACTAAACTAAATTGAACTGTTAATCTGTCAATCTAATTCTGAAAAATAATAATATGTTATTCTTTAAGTTGGTGCCGGGAGGCAATGTTCAAAAAAGTTGCGTAGGTACTCTTAGCAGCTTGAACTGCCAAGCGTACCACAGCTCTTGAGCAGCCCTTCGTAACCAGTGTAGTGACATGAGAGGATGAATAACGATGCAAAAGTTCAAATAACTTTAGACAATTTATACAACGTATGTTGCATAAAAATTTTTTGGGTTACCCTCGATTTCGCCAGGAAACCGTCATAAAATTGTGATTTAGTGACGAGGCTCACCTCGGGTATGAAAATTGGTATGACATTGACTACGTCATCGGGTTATTTTTTAGCGTAACATACATAAAAAACCATAAAAACCTTCTCATTTTTTAGTCAGGAAAGTCTTATTCCCAAGTTTCGACCATACTGTACCATATAATCTACTTTGGGTTAGTGTATGGACATTTAACGGCTAAATTTAATAATAATATTAAAGTAAGCAAACTTACGTAATTTCTGAACGACATCTTGACTGATCATATGAAGATTGGCTTCAACTAATTCTTTAGGTGTTGAAGAAAACCTGAAAAATATAAACATACAATATTAAATAAAAATATGAGGTGTCATTAATGCATTAGTAGAATTAGGTATGCCTGAGTTTGCCAGATTAATTTATTATTTTTCACATACATAACGCCTAACTACTCCAGTTTCGCCCATGAATATACTAAACACCAAATCCTTGAAAACCGCATGAAAATTCGTTATGTAGATTTTGGAAATATCGATCACATACTGACAGCTTTTGGGTATTTTGTTTTATAAAATGTAAAGATGTAAATAGCAACAAAACTTAATATACAATAAGGGGTGGTGTCATGCAACAGTGCCGCTGAGCTGAAGACTCCCCGTCTTGCCAGCTCAACTCCTCTCGCTCACAAGATACCACCTCCGAGTGATGGCTTTGCTGTTGCATTCCGCGCAGTTCCTGAATATCCTTTAGCCTATTAAAGGGGGAATAAAAGAGGGCAACTCATCCGCGTAACAATTATGTGGACGTCTATGGGTCGCCGAAAGGCTCCAACTTCTCGTCTTCCCCCCTATAGTATACATATTATAAAAGAAGGTCCCCAGTAGCTGCTTTTTATAACATAGAAGCATTTTGCCGGCATTTTTTTAAGATAAGAAAGGCTCCTTTCTTGAAGGTCCGTAAGTCCTCCTTTAGTCATTAAAACATATTGAGCGGTTTTCACTCATGGACAGAAAAATTTCCAAGGATAGTTTTAGTGTATAATTTGGCCCAACATTAACAGGTCTCTACGGTGAACCCGAGGAATTACGTTAGAAAAAAAGATACCGTAATCAGTTGTTTGTTCACGAATGACTGGTTTTCGTAAGAGGTTTCAGAGGAGGTACATTTCGCCCAAATTGAGCAGATAGGCGTTATGTAGTGGGTATGTTGTCGTGTTTAGTGCGTCTCGAGAGAGGATTCCGTGCAGATAAAATTGAGGAAATCTGGTTAAAACTGCGTATTCGAAAAATAGATCGAATGCTTTAATCTTCTGAAAACATTCTTTCGTGGGAAGTAATTAAAGTTGTAGATGTAGTGCCATGCATAGTGCATGAATTGGGCTAGTATGACTTGGGAGGTACCTCTCGCTCACATAGTACTGCCTTAAAGTGACATCTTCAGTGTCGCGTATCGTGTGGTTTGTGAGTAAAAAGCAACACCTCGGCATAGTAAATATGTGAATGTTCATGGGCATCGATAGTCGTAAAATGAATCCGATTTCTCGTTTGCCCCATTATTCATTCATGCAAACAATAATCAAATCCCCCAACTACCCTGTATAACATTCTAAGGGACATCATAATATTATTCTTAGTTTATTTTAGTACTGGAGAGAGACTAAATCTTAACGGAATGTTATGCGAGTTCTGAGCATTGATTTATAAAAGTACCAAGACACACGTTTCGCGTCTCAAAACCGTCCGTATAAAAGATGTGTCACAAGTTGTGCGGTTTAAAAATTAAATCATGAGTAAGGTTGGTTGACGCAGAAAGATATGTTAAAATTATGCACTTCTTTCAAATAGAATCTGCTCTGTAAAAACGACCTAAAATCATAGATGTCTGGTTCATTTTGCAAAAAATTATATTTATGTGCACACCACGGATGCTTCAAAATCTCATTTCACCATGAAATCGTGTATCTTGTAGTAAATCAATGGTTGGCGGTATTGATCTTGTCTTTAGGTATGGGTATGTTTATTCTGTTTTAGAATTTCTTCATAAGTATGGACATTTGTTTTCGAATTAAAACTTCTTTGTGCACACTAGACTTGGAAATTAAGCTATTGAATACGTGTCGAGAGCTTTATGAAAACGATGGTAAGAGAAATTGAAAGAGATATATAAGTTAGTGAAGATAATGTTACCGGGCTACTAATAGGTATAATGAGACTTCTTTTTTTGTTACAGGGAAAGATTTGGCCGTCTTCGTAGTGTACGTACGAAAAAGGTGGTCAAAGCAGTAAGGGAAAGAATTCGAAGAAATTCTCTCTGAAGGCAAAAGATTTTACCTCGGGAAACGCAGATAGCACCTAGGTGTAGTCCTAAACTATGTCTCGTTTTTTAAGAGATGACCTTGAACTTGCAGCCTAAAGGAGACTGGTAATTTCTTAACAGATAAATCAAAGATGAAGAAGGTGGTAAAACCGAAACAACTACTGAAGCGGTACGCAAAGGGAGGCTACAGAAAAAAAATTGTTTACTGATTGGTTATACCCAACAATTTTTTTCAACAATCTATCCGAATTCAGTGATGGATCGTTGGAGTGTTACCTATGAATTAGTGACTTAGCCATGCTTTTGTGAAAAAGGTATCAAGACATCGGCACAAGTGTATTAAGATACCATTCTTGGGAAGTTAGTTAGTTAATCCTCTTAGTATCACCACATCCAATAATCAAGTATGATCTTTTCAGCAAGACTCGGGACTAGATGATTAAGCTCGATTCACCCAATCTTGGTTAAAACGAACGTTCCGGACTCGATCAGAGCTGAATACAACCCTTCATCTAGTCCTGACCTTAATCCGCTGGATTATGATTTATGATCAGTTTTGGAGAGTATTGCTTGTTGACATGACAATTTGAAGTTCCTAAAACGAACCATACGATTGGCAGTGACGAATTTCCCAGTGGAAAGACTGCGTGCTTCTATATATTTTAAAGGACTCTGTTGCAGCCAATGGGGACCACTTCGAATAAGCCTTTTATATTTTTAATAGTTTTATATTTGTGCATTAAATTAACACACTGTAAAAGTAATAAATGTTATTTCCAGTTAAAAATACTTTTGTTCTTTGTTACAACATTTAGGGCAAGACTCGGTAGTTAGTGGTAGTACACAGTTGCAGTGCAGCCGAATTGGGCCTGAACGACCATGGAAGTGCCTCTCGGTCCCTTACACTGTCTGAACGTGTCAGCTTTGCTGTCACGTTTTGATAGTTTTCGGTGGCCCATTGGATGAGAGGATGTAAGAACGGCAACACACCTGTATAACAGTTGTGTGCTCGCGCATTTGTGTGTGTGTGTGGGCGCGTGCGTACGTGAGTGCATGCGTGCGTGCGTGTGTGTGTATACTACTCGATTGCGCCTGTCGGCGTCGTAAAATTTTAAAGTACCTCGTTGTACGTAGTATAAGTTTTTTGGCAGCCTATCATACTGTTTGCGCTTCTGAGCCCTTGAATGCCACATTCAGTTGTCCTCATATTCCAAATAAACAGTATACAACTGAAGTAAAAACTGTAGATTTGAGTGAAATTTATTATTTAGAAAAGGAGTCTGCGACCTTTTAGCAAGCAAAATTCAAATATTTTTGACAATTGGGAGCCGCGACATTATATATATACTTCATACATATATAATAAGATATAGTGATGCGGTGTGGACCGCGCGTTTCCGACCGTCGTTGGCTTACAATATAGATTTAGCTAATTGTACATAGTTGTAGTTTATATATTCCCTAATGAAAATTTCACCCTCAAAGTTTGATACTATTTCGGTTTTTTTGATAGTCACAAAAATTGTGCATGAAGATGGGGAAATGTTCAGTGTCTTTTAACAAATACGCATATTGCGTCATTCCAATAGCATTATATATATAATATTCGAGGCACACTGACGCGATCGGCGCTTATCTAAATCTATCTATTTCTACATCTAAACCAATAACTATTTTTATTATCATGCACTAGCAGTTTCTTTAAAGTTTTAAAATAGATACAGTTAACTCGATGTTTCCGGACTGACCCAAATCGATTGAATGAGGAAAAGATGTATGGCCAATTTTTCTTAAATGTAAGCATTTATTATAATATATTTCTATATCCAATCTAATAGCAATGAACTCTTTGTTGGAAATAGATTGGTTTGTTCGCTACAACGAAGCTATGACTTTTTGAAATAAGGTTATCGAAAGCCTTGGAAACAGTTATTAATGACACCGTATTATGTAGACTTAGGCACTTTCATATTCTTTGTTGCAGTATTACATAAAATTTATTTATTCACTTTGATTAATACGTCTTAGTGGACACTAAAGGAATAAAGTAAAACAAAGGCCGTTTAATTTATATAATGTTATAAATCACCGGTTTTTATTTTTTTCAAACTGGATATGTGTATATGTGTGGAGTCTTGATTTCTATCTTCCAATATATATACAAAAGAGGGCGCGGTTGTGCGCGCGTTTAACCTGTTGCATTGCACCTATTGCACTTGTAACGTGCTTCGCTGCGAATCGATCAATACAGCGCGTTGTGTTTCGACAAAATCCACATAGGCCCAAACCATACTCCAACAAACGTATGTTTTACTAGTACGAAATTTGGTTGAAAGGTTTTTCTTCGAAACTGTTGGTACCTACTTTACCACGAAGTCACTTTGAGGCCCATATTAAGCAAGGCTGTGGACGGATAAAGGCTAAATAACATGTAGCTTTAACTTCGACCCATTGACGCGTTGATTGGACAATAGGACAGAGTACAATAATATTAGGAAATTAAAAAAGAAAAAACTGCACACGACCCGATACAGATGAACTCGTCAGTTCTACAAGCATTTTATAGGAGGCGCTTTGTGATGATCAATAAATTAAGTTATTTGTATTTATGATAAAATATTTGGGTTCAGATTAACATGTTTTGAAGAAGTGTAGTCGACCGGGTCATCCTAGTCATTTCAGCTATTTATTTATTTCCTAATACAATGTTTATTTATTCAATTGGAAAATATTGCATGTATTTTTCGAAGGATGTCGCTTGTACGGTTTTACATCGCGATATAGAAACACCGAGGTAGAAACTGAAGGGATTAGAGATTTTTAATGGGATCATTATTATTTTATTTTAAACGTGAATGCCTTGAAGATCGACCGCTGGGAAATGGTCAGTCTTCCTGGCATTTACATAAAATATATCTCTCCTTGTTTAGTATGCAATTTATTATACGTATATATATCGTTAGTATCACGTTCTGATGATACTGAGAATTTTTAACTACATAGAATTACATAGAAGAAGTTTTAATTACACAGATTAGTAGCCGACTGTGAAAGCGCTTCTCGTATGCAACACAATCCTTGTAGGCCAAGCGGCAGTGAGAAAGACTTGCAGTACTTACAAAAATTTGTACTTCTTTATAAAAATATAGAACAACTTTATATGTAAGCAATAATTTTTAAATTAAATGTAGCGCTTTTGTACACAAACCTCTTCAGACAATTGTGAAGATATTTGCTCTCTCTATCATTTCATGAACATACTATAAAACATCAAACATTGATCTTGAAATATTTACAGATACGCGTTGCCACTCGTTGCTATGACTGTTATAATTGAAATGAAATATAGCCCATTGGGTATGTCAGCAAATACATGAAAGTATAATAAACGCGGTCAAGATAAGGTTGTTGCGAAAAATATGTAACTTGAGCCTCCCTGATAGTGTTCGCAATAATAATGTGAGAGAGAGCTTGGGTATCAAAGTAAGTGTTGGTGTTAAAATGTGAAAGGGCAGGTCCGTTTCGGTCGTGCCTGTCCAACTCGGCTGAATACAGCATGGCACCACCTATTACAAATGTTAGATTTAATACATCATGTAACCCAATATAGTGAAAATAAGACATTGTTTCAGAAAGGAAGTAGGCAATTTGGTTTCTAAAATTACGAAGAAAATTGTTAAGTATTATATCGATGTGGAGCATAGAAGCATGAAGCACGTATTGCTGCAAGCGAAGCGTGCTTTTGAAAGTTCAGAATATGGTGCATGCGCCTCGCTGGCTTTCGGCTTTCACGCTCAAATAAGGCATTCATAGTTTCATGAGCGTTTTGATTCGCATTCCACTTCGCAATGAAGGATAAATTGATAATCACTGAAAAAAATTACAAGAAAAGTAGCCACGCCCCACAGCGTCACCCGCAAAAATTTAGATTATTTCCAACATGCGTAGGTAGATCAGTCATTCAACTAGTGAATTATTCAGGACATGTTACTTTATATATGACTTGCTCCAGTCGTAGCGTAACTGACTTTTCAATTACGGTCAGTACTTCTTGAGATTGGCGCGTTCAAACAAACAAACAAAATCTTTAGCTTTATATCATTAGCAAAGATAACAACATGTAGAATTTTCAGATAGAGTACACAAATATAAGGAAAATTTTTTGTTTGTTTGAACGCGCTAATTTAAATTATAATATGTTTATTGGTACAAACAAGCAATCAAGCAAACTCATAAATATTGTTTTCAGATTTATTTAAGTAATTTAAAAATTCATAACTCGTAAACATCGTAATTTTCTTTCAACAGATTTTGGCAACCCGTTTTCTTTTTGGATGGGTATATCTCCCATCATCAGCATATAATAGTCTGAGGAATTGAGGGTAACCCTTTATTATCTATATTTCATAAACATTCAAATGTTAATTGAACGTTTGGAACTGTTGGATATCACCTGATATTACTGAGCTCATAATGGAAGGTATAGTTCCTGAACGGTTAGGATATATATATATATATATATATAAATATAGCCTCTCGGCATATATTTTTTTTTCCGAGGGAAAGTGTATTTACACACCATGCTACAGTCCCTGGGTGAAGCGGTAGGGTGTGTCGGGTCGGGCAAGTAAAACGTACCACTACCTATCAAACATTTCCGCGAGTGCATCCGGGCGCATGGCACGGATCTTTTGGCAACATGATACCCCGGTGACCGGCCGGTCCTGAACTAAGGAGTGATCTTCGCTTTCTAAAGGGTACATCCCGGCACTTAGAGCGACCCGAACGTTGGCGGAGTCCCCTCGGCGTATTTAGAGTAATCGTTGTACTATTTTAAACTACATCGTTGCACTGTAAACTCATCAAATTAGACTATCTCTCACTTCATCTAACAATGTTTTTAGGCAGCTTTTTGTTATCATTGCAGCAAAATTCTACTACGTCACTAAAAGGAAACAATAAGTTAAATTTTAACAAATTAACCGTCTTCACATTATAATGATAAAATGTTCAATTATTTCTAACATTTGAAGTTTTATTTTTTTGTCTAAATATCTTCATATGTCAAATATTTACATGTTGTGCAGGTAACATTCTTCGATATAAATTTATGCTTTATTTTTTATTTATTCTCTTTATTTATTTAAATATAACGTCGATATCAGACCTGAATAATGTAGACTTAATCGGAGAAAGAATTTTTAAGATATGAGTACTTCTAAAGATGAAAAAATGCAAACGTCACATCTTTATAACATTAGTTTAGATATATACATATAATTGTAAGTCACATTGCTGATTATCGACTGGCAACGCCAATAAACTTCCACACAACCAGACGTTAGGCGGATACATTCTCCTTCATCCCCATTTCTCTCAAACTCGACAGGGTAGCCATTAAACAGCCCCGGTGTTATCTGAGCTACGGCTCGTGCCGGCTCGGAATCGGCACTACCTCGTATTAGTTAGGCGCTTTTAAATCTGAGCATCTAACACTAACGTATTGTTTGCTGCCTAGGTGTGGACCAACCGAAGAAATTGGTTGGGCCCACAGATAGACAGCGGTAAAAAAATAATTTCCCTATACAAAGTTTTTCCAGTCCTGGTAGTTTTCTCTCGCGTTTTCGATAGCGCAATGCAGGAATATAGAAATCCAGGTGAGCGACATCCTAACGATACACCAATGCATCTGTTTCCCAATAAATGTTACTAAAGTGGGTTCGTAAAATCGAACGTTTATAAAGTAGGACAAAAAATTACACAACATAAATTGCGTAAAAGTTTAATGCTAAACGTGTTACGACCAAGTATTTATAACGTTATATTACGTCACTATCGATATCATTATTAGTAATTAAAACTAGCTGCTTAATTGAACGTTAAATTTTATAATTTATTTTCGTAGCTATGATATGTAGCTGAAATATGACAGTGATCTGGTTGTATATATTTAATAGTGTAATAAAATACCGATTTTATAATAATCTTGTGATGATAGATTTGTTTTATGAATTTAAGATAAAATGTATAGAGCCATCTATAAACTGCAGCCACGACTAATAACTCGTCTGCGCGTCATCCGCACGCCGCCCACCGCACGGTCAGTAGTAAGGATCTGCTTTGCCTATGAATCCGCCCAGGCTTCACACACATACTTACATACACACACACAAAGAGAAGTGGTGCATTGTTGACGACCGCGGAGGTACCTCTTGCACACCTAATACCGGCGTAAAGAGGCAAATATAGCGTCTGCATAAATATCAGTGAACAATAATTTTTCAAATTTAATAAAATATTTATCTTTGACTCGATGATGCAGCTAAATTGAGCACTTCAAAATGGAAGAATACTTAACGTTATTGAATTGCTTTTGAGTTATGCAATTAAAAGCTCTGATTAAAATATATAGGTGCTCGATTTATGTACAACACTGTTTTGACACTATTGAGCATAGTTCAATTGTTTTGATTTATGGCATAAGAGCATTTACTTCTAGCGAGTCCAATAGATAGGGCGGGAGGGGCGCGGCGAACGCGCGGATTAAAATTTTAATTATAAAATTTAACATTCAATTATAAAACTTCTTTTGTGTTACATAACTGAATCGGAAGGAATCTAAAATTATGTTTTGCTTAAATTATTTTTCATTCTACGTTCCACTCATAAATTTTTGACACAACTTACGAATAGCGTAAGAACCCCCCATTATCAATAACAGGAAAATATATGTACTGACTGTAGCTGGCCTGGTAAAAACCATAGGTTATCATAGATGAAAAGTAAACTTATGTAGGATAAGCTGCTGCACTAATCTGAAGATTGAATAAAAAAATCATCAAAATATAAAAATATATATGTTTACATATATATTACCTACTAATTTTAACTTACTGAAAAATTTATTATAAGTACTTGCTGAGATATCCTGAGGAAAGAAAGAAAAAGAACTTTAAGTTTTTAAGGGTCTATCTGTGTTTTCAGAATAACTAAGTTTTTCAAGAGCAACATGTACTTCCTTATACCTAATACTAGTGCCTAAAGAACGAAGAATGAGAAATCAAGCCCCTCCACGAATATCGACGACAATAATCATACATGTTATTATTGTCATGCAAATATCAGCACATCCCTCCGAATGGGCCATCGGATACTCACAAACTGCACAAAACTCTATATCATACCCGCCAATGTATGGTGGTGCCATATGAACGAGAGGCACTTCCTGAACGTGCCAGCCCAATTTGCCTGCAATGCATTATGGCACTGCCCCTTTCTCTATAAAATTCTTCTTTTCTTGTGTAATGCTAGCCAGATACAATTAAATATCATAGGATACGTTACATTTATTTCCGTCGAAAGTACATTACGAAAATAAATGACCTACTCACAGCTGTTTAAGTGTCAAAGACTTGGGTTCGCAGCGGGTTGTTGCCTCTAGTGAAATGGGGTCGACTCGGCTTCCCGACTACTCTGGCTGGCCCAGTGGTGCCAAATGGTCTACTTTTTCCACTCACCACTAATCATAATTTCTGAAACCCATCAACGAGAGATGAGACGATAAAGGGATATATAACGCACATAATGTAACTCAGAGATAAATGTCACCGTGCCTCCGTATCCGTATAGAAATGATCGTGTAAATTTTCAAATTAATTGCACATTAGGTGGTGCGCTGGGACCACTTAAAGGTTTTTTCTCAAAGGGGCAGGCGGAGCCTGTCGACGCCCATAAACATCCACAGACAAGTTATGCTGACTATGCCCTCTGTCTGCTGCTCCAACGAACCACCGCAAACTTACAGACCACATGAAACACGACAGCATAACTGCTAAGTTGCTGCAATATCGAATGAGCGAGGGGCAGCTACCTCCGGTATTACCGACCCAAATCAGTCGCAATGCAGCAATGATGCTACCTCCTAGAGCGAAATTTCAAACTCAATATTTTTCAAATTACTCTTTATTGACAGATGTAGTACATAAAGATCTTATTACAATTTCTACTTTTAAATCCTACCATATCAATTGTGTACAATTGTTTCTTATAATTAATACTTAAATAAAATTTAGACAAAAAAATCATTATTAATATATTTCATTAAATAATTATGTATAGACGAATAATTGTTGTCTTATAAATATTCGGTATACGTCTAATAATCCTTTTATCCAAAAATATATTTCACCACCAATCCGCCCTGGCTTGGCCCGTGGTTAACACTTGCCGGATTTCTGGCTTAAAAAAATATACACAAAACCTTCCTTAAGAATAGTTATATCCACGGGTAATTGCAAAAAAATGTGTTAAGTAGATTTTGAGAAAACCAATCTCTTGTCTCATATAGTTCTTTTGATCTCTGTTCTATAATAAGTATAGGTTTTCATGATAGAACAATAACTGCCCAATGGCCCTTAGGGGGAAGCGTGATGGAGGGTAACGCGTACCGATGCTAATGGGCGTCGGCGGTAGTCAATAAATGACTCCGACTCTTGCTTTACCGAAACTATTATATAAGAAATAAAATAAGGCTTACAAAATAATTATACAGAAACCAAACAATAAATGTTTGGGTAAAGTTTGATAAACAACAGGCGCGGAGAAGTTAATTTCAAACAACAAAATAATTAAAAGATTCCTCGTATTCAAGAATATTTATTCTGAATCGGTGTTACATTGAAACTGAGTACCAACGTATTTAAATAATTAGAATTAATGTGTCTGTCAGCAATTTCTAAATAAATAGTTTTTTTTTTAAATTAATTAGAATGGCTGGGCTGATTTTGATGGAACTTTAATTAAGGCAGGACATGCGCTATATTTTATTTTAAAACTAACAACGCGGTTACGGGCGAAGCGGGGCGGATCGATAGTAATAAATACTGTGAACTCGGCTATTTAATCACATTTATTCGAAATGCTAGCTAGATCAGAGTAGCGAATCTGACACATACGCATCAAATATCACTGTATCAAATTAGATTTCATCATCATTATCGGCCCTATCGCTTCACTGCTGGACATAGTCCTCTCTCAATGAACGCCAAGACGACCGATCTCGTGCTACTTGCATTCATCTCAGACCGGCAGCTGCACGGAGATCGTCTTCCCACCTGGTGAACGATCGACCAACACTCCTTTTTTCTAAACGCGGCCTCCACTCCAGATCCTCACTGGCCCATCTGCCATCTGTTCATCTGAGTGTGTGACTAGCCAATTGCCACTTCACCGAGCTTATTCTTCGCGTGATGTCGAATACTTTAGTTCTTTGCCTTATGACTTTGTTACGAATTCTGTCGGACAGTGAAGCACCCAACATAGCACGTTCAATAGCCAACTTGAGAACCAGTCCTAAAGTAAGTTTATTTAATGACAAAAAAAATGATTTTAGGGTCATTAATAAGAGGGAAATAAATCCGTATACGATCCACTTTGTAGCCCGTGTGTCTGTCGGAATGTCTGTCAAGACTACTTTTCCTACTATGCAATGATATCCACCAGTAATGAATATCTGCAAAGTGCGAGTTTGATTCGCGAACCGAGGGTTCCGCACAAACGGCAAGTAGGACAGGTACGAACACGAATAGCTTGTCGGACAAGCCTCCCTTTTGGAGGAGTCCGGTCCCTTTTGAGGGACGGGCCAGTCACCGAGTTGCCGAGCTGCTGCAAGATCCAGGGTGCTTCATTATAGGCGGCCGAGCGCACGCGCGATGTTTGAGACGGATGATCCGAATAGCCATTCGGCTCATCCGCGAGTATCACTCACCCACCGGTTCTCACCCAGGACCGAATGGCAGCAGTTAAATTTCCCCGCGAAAGGAAAAACGGAAAGGTAAAACAACATGTAAAAGTTAAATAATAAAAAGCGTATATAACTATTAATTGTCAAGGTTGTGTGGCACTCCGTCCTCACGGCCTGACCCAAAAGGGAATGGGCGTGAAGGTGTGTCATTGTTGCTATTAATTGCGAGTATTGTATGAAAAAGAATATGCATACTCTGGGTATATGAATAACATTAATATTTAGTAAGAGCAGTGCTTTCTGCATTGCAGCCCAATTGCGTCGGCACGACCGAGGTGGTACCTCTCTCTCGCGTTATACTGCCGTAATGAATACACGAAACCTCACAGCATGGCTACCTCTAGCCATGCTGTCGGATTTCGTACCTCACGTAGCCTTACGTTTAAACGGATCTAAGGGTCCCAGTAGTCATCAAAAAGCTTCAACTGCTCGTTTGTCCCCAGAATGTATATGACTTAACGATAATTGTAATAAAAATATCCGTGGATTAATTAAAGCACGTAAATCTAGCCTACCGAAATTTAATATTTTTAGAAATCTAGATATTCATATATAGCATGTATGACTTGCCAAGACTTAGGCGTGATTCGAACCCACGACCTCTGGCGTAACACGCGGACTAACCGCCATGTGACCAACTGAGCCAGCCGGCCGTCGAAGGCCTTAATGATGTTGTCCAATAATTTACAAACACGCTTTATAATAATTATATTTATTTTAAGTACAGGTGAGTGTTGAAACCATGATGACTTCTGTTGAGAAATTCGTTATTTATAAATCTTAATATAAAAGACAGTTTTAGTACGAGTAGTGCCATGCTGCATCGCAGCTGAATTGGGCCGGCACGGGGAGGTTCTCACTCACATGACACCGCCATAATAGTGATAGCTGATAGCTATGCAGTCGAGTTTCGTGCGGTTTGTAAGTGGCCGGCAGTGGCACGCGAGGGTAGGAGGAAATGAGAGCGACGACATGACGACAATAATGCGGATGCCTATGCGCACCGGTTGTCGTCAAAAGGCTCTAATTGCTTGTACTATATATATATATATATATATATATATATATACATACATACATACACATACCACCCCATTTTTTTCTATTTGGCTCTTAGAACGAAGAATATTATTGAGACCGTATATAATATATAAAATAACCCATGCCGACTTGATATCAAAGTTTAAGTTTAAAAGTTAGTATGAAAGCTATATCGAACAGCAGAATTAACTGTTTAGGTTTCGTTAAAAATGAACACTTTCATATTTATTGATGAAAGGGAGCATCAATCATTAGACTTTAAAATACATCGTAGCCAAGGTTTTACGTAGGATGTCGCGATGAACAGACACACGTCCCACAGTGCTCAGTTGTCTCGTTTGTCTCCCTATACTATAAAAAAAATTATATAGTGTATAGCTTGTGTACTACAATAACACGTAATCAATCGAAATAGTAATTTTTGTGCGTGGTTTTGCTTGTGGAGGGTGAAATCATGTAAGGCGCAGCTGCTACTTGTTTCTTACATATTTAGGTCTATATGGTATACTAGCTGTTGCCCGCCACTTCGTCGATGGAAAACAGGCAAAACCACAAGAAAACTTCGTATTCCTACAGCTTATGCGTTATTCCGGTACATAAGCCACTACATTGACAAGTTTCATTAAGATCCATTCTGTAGTTCTCATGTGAAGGTGTAACAAACGTATTTACAAACTTTCGCGTTTATAATACAAGTAGGATTTATGTAATTTTTTAAACATATTCTGTAGAAGCACATTATATTAACATTATATAGCTTATTTTATAGAACAGGTTGCAAATGAGCAATCGGAGCCAAATGAGCAATCGGAGCCGCTTTACGACTGTGGACACCCATGAACATCCATATAATTACTATGCCGATGTGTTGCCCTACTTGTCCCTCCAAATGGGCCACCGGCCCATGTAACAAACCGCGCAAAACCGTTGTGCCGACCCAATTCTGTCGCATAGGAGGATGTAGTTTCATGTACTATGCATGGCACTACCCCCTCCTATGCAGCATGGCACTACCTACTTCTAAGCTCTATGCTCTATGCCTAATAGTCTGAAACTTGTGCCTTATCTACAAAATAACTCGTTCTAATTTCAAACTTGACATTCCATGTACATTATTTTACCTCAAGCTACACACATAGATTCTAAGTAAAAATAAACATAAATAATTGTCGTGTCGGCGCCCTTAACTTTATTTCTATTTTGTAACTGTAGGTACACGTTCTAAAAGCGTTCGAGACCTCGCTTGACAAAAATGACAGGACCATTGGGCGGAATACATATAATGTCGATTTTCATTTCAAACTTTATGCCCCACATAATACTGATGAAATTGGAATAACGAGCTTGCAATATGTAGTTATGGTTTCGTGAACGGCGGCGTATTTATAAATAGCGAAAGCTGCATTCGATGCAATGGGATATCCTGACAAATTATTTTTATATATCCCCGTTTGTCTCTATATCCGTTTGTGGCTAAAACCCGAGCATTATATTTATTGTTTGTACTTGTAAGAGAATAATCACGGTTTATTATACATAGTTAACACTCGTTGCTCCAACTGTTGTTCGTCTTACTGTCATTTTCAATGTACTGCTAAAACGGCTGAACTGCGACAGTACATCTAAATTGAGAATGTGTCACGTTGTTGAAGGTCGAGCAAGTCTCACTATCACTGGAGTATCAACTCTGTTCTTTCAAACATTGACTTATTGCTTATCTATTCTTTTGTGTATGTCACCTTTTTTTTTGTTGACGTAGGGAAGCAATTTACGCTCCTTCACCGGCCCTGTGTGGGCTCCAGTGGTGTGTGGGACACATTACCCACAAAGACCACCGCGAGTACCACCAGTACCACCTTTGGTGAGGCGCCCCAGAACTAGAATTCTCCAGGGCACCTCGAGGTCTAGTCAGACCCCTAAGGGACAGTCCCCTCTTCTTATCAGAGGGGTGTAAAGAGCAGCATTCTCGGTTCATTTTGCCTGGGTTCACCCCAGGCTACTGAGCCCCATCGCCACGACAATTGTGTCTGCCACCGAGCTTAGCAACTGTCAACATTCGTTCAGCCGGTTTGTTATAGACAGGTAAATAGCATAGTTTTATATTTTTGGCATTCTAGAAACTGCTACAACTTCGTTGATGAGTCCGCCATATCACTTCAGCCGATCTCGGGAGTGTACTAATTTGAAAACTGTTTTAAAAAATATCTTAATATTTTTTGCTGTACAAAATTTTAATATAATATAAGGGTTGAAATTTTGCTCAGAACGCTACTGGAAGTTATAAATCACTTTTGCGAACCCATGCAAAACTTCGAGGTTGTAAAACGTAAAAAAAACGCATTTGAATCAATGAATTATAGCGCGGTTCGGTCATTCAGTGAGAAAAAAAACACACTTTTGCACCAGATCCCCTACGGGATAGGCAGAGGATACAGTGAGATGAGTAACGACTTTTACATACTCCATAACTTTGTTGAGCAATATATAATTTGTGATTGTAAAGTTCCTATTGTAGAGAGCTAAATCATCGCATAAATATCAAACATAAAATATGAAAATAAGCCAGAAGCGTAACGTAATTATGAAAATAATTACAACAAATATGAATTCTACCATTTGTCACGCTGTAGTTTTTGATGTCAGCATTAATGAGTAATAAAAAAATATGCAGGAGAATTGGTTTTTAGAGACGTGAAAAATTGCCAACATCTGTCATTGTGTCACTCCAGTAATGACCGTTTACGTAGATCGAGAAAAAATATTGCAATAATTTAAAATTTTTCCAGGATGACCATTTTAAATTACTTTAGGTTATTACTTATCAAATAAGTAGAATATTTTACAGCGTGCTTATTAGAGTATAAAATATGTACGGTGGTTTACAGCAAGTATTTTCGTGCATACTTATATAATACTATTGAATATTTTTAAGATGCAACTAAGGCATTGCAACTATGGCGAGTCTAGCATGCCCTTCGTATATGATACTAATAAATAGATCAGTAGGTTTATTAGCCAATTATGTTATCTCATCTTATTAATAGTATTGTATGAATATCGTGTGAGCAAATTTGTCAACAATGTTCTGATGCTTGGTCAATATTCCCTTATACGTAATGTACTGTACTGGAATTATACCTCGTCTGTATGCATTTATACATGGGATGGACGCGATGATACATTAATTATCTTTTTATAAGGATGACCTCCGAAAACGGCTGGAAATATTGATGTCTTCAGGTTATGCGAATGTTACTTATGCTGGAAATGTTATGTGTAGCTATAACAGAGACCCGACAATGTAGGAGAAGGAATAATTGGATAGTTTTAATTTTTTATTACATCTTCACTGTGATCTGACAGGAGATGTAATAAACTAAAATAGAACAATAGAAATATTCAAAATTTTGTTACCCCACTTACTCGTAGAGGATCGTTATGACACGTGTGTATTGTGGGCTGATGAAAAACGTAATTTATTACACTCTTTGGAATAATATAAGATTCTATTTTAGACTCATGTCATTTTCGGTTTAAATATTTTTTTAATAGTAAGCATAAATTTAGAAAAAATACAAAGATATGTGGTGAGCGTTCCGAAACCGTCCATATAAAAAAATTGCAAGTGTCAAATTTTCCCCCTTGTAAATACCACTTAAACACATGCGCGTAAGGTTGATATTTTAGGAAAATATGTTCATATTGTACACATCTTTCAAATAGAATATGCATTGTAAAAACGACTTAAATTCACACACATGTCAGATTGACATTGCAATAAAATATGTTATGCACAATCGCGAATGCAATACAATGACGGTTGAATATGAAGTGTTATATATTGTATTTTTGTAAATAAATGATAGTATATATAGTATCCGCGGTAGCAAATCAGGGATGACACTATGTGACGAGTCATATGTTAAGGATTCCCTCCTTGCCAGAGTTCATCGTTGTTGGATTTTCTGCCAATACAGAATTTATTTTATAAACGGTTGTTTGGTTTAGTTATTAAGGGTAGATAATATGTTCTCTCTTTATTATAAATGCAAATGTGTTGAGATCTATACTGTAAATATCCGATTCCCAGGCCGGACAAAAGTGTTATAATTTCTTATCCGGAATAGAAAATTTAGTTAAAAGAAAGTGTACTTATGTCTGTCATATGTTACAATCCAGTTTTTGCACTATGCAACATATTATCCATAAATTACTTCATCACAAATTCGGTCACTGACCTAGTGATTAAGTGACCGTCGAACGGCAAGCACTGATGGACCATCATCGGACATGTATTTATTTCCGGTGAAGGTAGTTAGGTTACATATTACAAACACTTTCATATCGGGCGGCATTTTTCCCATCTGCGGGAGTGAGGAGGGTCAGTCCTCTTTTCAACATTAAAACTAGTCTCGTGTCACGACAAGCACTCATGGCAAACCCATGAAGCAGTATTTGGTTTCTCTTCGCTTCCACAGCCTAAGTTTAGGTCAGAAAAAAAAATTGCAGGCAGTAACTATTCGACTCACTATTGATTGAGTCATATATCACAAAACGTGACAACAAGCTCATCACTACACTTAAGCCTAACGCTCAACAGAGGTCCGTCCCAGTCGTGCCAGTCCAAATTACCTGCAATGCACCAATGAGTAATAGTTCTAGTTAAACACAGGAATAGTATCATTAATTACTAACTCTGTTAAAGCTCCAGGGGCGATGACGTGGTGAAACAAAAATTACATTTTTATACTGAACTTGACACACATCTCCAACGGGTTTCTGGCAAACACATCTTTAACGTTTGTTTAAACTGCCCGATGTACACAACTTATACATTGTTTTAATAAGATAAAGGATAAAATTCAAACGAATAAAATGAAACAACAAAAATTCTCTTGAGTATCATTCCGTAACGAGTGTTCAAATGGCGAACTCATTTGACTATATTATAATTGATTAATTGGTAAACAATCGAAATTAGATATAAATACATATATATGTATTACGCTAACTGTTCTCCACCCATATAGGCGGCAATTTACATTTAGTACATATTATTTTTGTTGAATGTATTGATTTCCTAAATTTATTCGATAGCACGATGTTTGTGTCCCTCCTTAAACCAATGGTTTCTGAAGTAAATGATGACTCGATGAACTAATCGCGAAATACATATTCTGTTGTATTTACATTCACAATAATGAATTTTTTATTTACCATAGATAAATGTACACGTTCGTGTGCATTCGTCATAAAAACTGAATTCGAAATGCATGTGTGACCGGCCGTTTTGGCTTTGATTGAGACTGCAGTTATTGCTCAGCAATGTGCGAATTAAGATTAACGTTATAAATAGTGTCGCTTAATTATAAGGCAGGTCTGTCGTCGGATGCTTACGTCATTATTAGTCATTATATACGGCGTCCCCATATCGTGGCGTATATCACGGAATGGCTGGCTTTTCACACCCGCCATCTTTATATAATGCACCCAGTAAATATTTAACATTGTATGTGATAGAAACTTGAAATTCTTATTAAACATTGTTCTATTTCTAGCGCAGCAAACCTTGGTGCCTTCTATCCTTAGTAATTATTAGTTTATATATTAGTTTTTTTGTGTAATTATATATTAGTTTAACAAACATTTTGTATGATAATTTGATGGTAGTTTTTTTTATTTTAATAGTAACATAATATTTGTTGGAAATTACATAAGTTAACAAAACTAAAATCAAATCAAGATGGTGTTGAATTTCATAGTTCATACGCATTATATTTATTACCGTTTAACAGTATTTTAACCAAAAATAATATAACAATAAAATGTTGGTTGTCGTAAAGCTTCTGAAATATCGGAATTGTTAAATAATTAAATAAGTCGCGGTAAAATCCGTAACAGTAGTTTCACTGTAATGAGTAAAATTCGCGTAAACTTAAGAGATCGATATCAGAAATCTTTTTATACTATAAAAGCAAAATAGTCAGATCACTGTACCAACCACACATTGACTGTTGCGTGCAAACATCCAAAAAACAGATGTTATACAGAAGTGACGCCATGAGATAAGATATCTGATACCCGCAATAACCAGAAATTATTTTGTATTTAATAAGAGAAATCACCTGCCTGGCATAGATTTATTGCAAATATAAATCAACACTAACAATAATAAATAAAAGAAGTTTGTGTGCAAATTTTTTTTTAAACTCATGCGCTAATGACTGTTTCAGTGATGCAGCTGGTACGTAAAGATTTGTTTCTGATGATGAGCTGATGATTTTCAAGGGAAGCCAGTGCCAAGTCCGCTTATATTGAAACAATAAATGGGAGCCTATTATAATTAATGTATTTGCATGTAATTTTAGTTTCTTCGTTCATTATTTTTTAATGAAGCACTAATAACAAGCGAGTGGAAATCATAAAGATATTTTGTATGTTACAATAAAAAGAAAACTATATAAAAACTGTATATACCTAAAAATAAAATGGTCATTGAATTATCAATGTATGCTATAGCTTCACTTCTAATTATAATAATTAATCCATACTACAAATGTGAAAGTGTTACTTAAATTGTTAAGTTTCCACGGCTGATCCAATTTTGATGAAATTTGGTATGCATATACGAGCAGTTTAAACCCAGCAACTTCTTGTTCAAAAATCGATCATACGTCTATATCAGAGGTTTGTATTTGAGAAGTTTGAGCAAATAAACTATTTCTATGTCTATATTGTAAGTAGCATTGTACTGCAAGATGCATTTAATATGTGTGATATGAAATTATAAAAAGTGTACACGAAATCTGTATTTTATTATGCTTTATTACAAAAGGCTCTAAACCTACTATTAACAACGTGACGATGATAATTGCTACTGAATAAGAATTCGTCAAACTCATAAGTAAATAATATATAGTCACACAATATCGAGAAGATACAACACAACTTAGCAAATCGACTTAAAAAGTACAACACTAAAATAATATCGCGTTCCAAGTGTACAGATATGAAAAAATACCCCTGAAGAAACCTTACGTAAACATACATTTGCTAGATATTGTTTTAGGCGTTTTAATAAATACACTTACCACTAATAAAACAGAAGAACCACGTAGCGTAGTATATTACACTTTCACGATTGAGACGATATGCACTAAACAATGTTCAGACGGTATAAAAATAAATCACACATTTATATCTACACAAATATATGAACAGTCGTGTATTTCCTTAGTGTGGTGTGTATAAATGTAGTGTGTTTTTGTTTTTGAACTAACTTAGTGACTAACCTGTAAATCGATGTGGTGTTAGAATGCGCGTGCGACGATGGGCGGGCAGCCGTTGACTGGGCGGGCGGCGGCTCGCATCTCGTGTCTCACATGGGCGTTTAAACATTAAGATACGGTACCGACACGACAGTTTTATCGTAGGAGTCTTCATGGACTCTATACTTATATTCTTCATTACTACATTCAGCATGTAAGAGGTCTGCCTCCTCATTTTCCCAGTATGATTTTTAATACTAAACATGTACATCTAAAAGAAATGCCTGAATCATGTGGAAAAAATATAAAAGGTTGGACGAAATGGTAACATTATATACGAGGAGATGTATAACTTCAAACATGCACACTTAAGTAATGTAAATAACAGTGTTGAATTTTAATTTTATTCCTAAACATGTTACCATATTACGCATTTCTCTCTCTCTCTCTCTCTCTCTCTCTCTCTCTCTCTTTCTCTCTCTATAACAAACCTCCAGGAGAGATAAAGCATCATGTCGTGTATGTAATCATCATCCGTTATCCATCCTCTGCTCAATATGAGTGTCTGTGAACAGTCATGGCTTCACTATAGAAAATCTATAGTACTATATTGAATGCCAGCTGATCAGATCATGCTTTGCTGAACCAGTGTGGATGTTAAACGAAGTTTACGAAATATCATTAGAATTAGGTCTAGAGTTTAGTCGTAGTAGACTCGAAAAATATGGCAGACATCGTATCTTCGTGGACATATTAAGTTATTTTGAACGCCCCCATTTAATTGTATATTAGTCCATTACAAAACATGAGCCACTCATAACAAATACAAAAAAAAAAAGAAACCAATCTGATAAGAATTTGCTTTAAATGCCACGATCATCGAGCTTCAAATAATAGAATGTCGGGTTGATTTACCTGTGAATAAACATATTGGTACATATTTCATATTTGTTGATGGACATCCGCGGGGGTCTTGTCTACTTGAAGGTAGTTAAAGATAAGAAGTAATTAAATGAATAGTAATAATAATATAAATAGTAGATGGTAATAATATTGAACTACTCTTAAATTCCTATCATTCCTTCAATACTTCTATATTAATTATAACAATAAAAACGTTTATTACCCAAATAAGTTTACAATGAATATAATCAAAGGTTAAGATCTCCTAGTAACCGTTATACTATAACTGTGTCAGGTGAATCTTGCTCTTACATAAATTTATTTTTAATATAACAAGTTTATCTATATAACATTACACTGCACTGCAAAGAGCGTTAATGGCCGCAGTTCATTATTACAGCTAGTACAGTATAGGCCATTGTCATCCTCCCTGCAGGGTAGTTTTGTTCGGGCTTCATGCCTAACGAAGTAAGCACGGGTCGGATATTCTTAAATAAATTCGGAATGTAAATAAAATGTGAGAACATGTAAATGGTGAATAGTTTATTTAAAATGTTGCAATATGGATATAAATCACTGTTCACCGTAGAGTAAAATAAAATGTTCCCATGTTATATACGCGATAAAAGTAAGGCGGTAACTATAACAGCAGCAAAACTTCTTCAAATATATATCTGTAGTCTGTAAATAAAATATATCCCATATTTTACATTATATATGCACATATCGTGGAATTTCTATACTGCTAATAGAAGCTTACATTATTTATAGAATTTTTCGGACAGGCGTGTGTGTTGTGATTATGATTACTTTAAAATGCGTAACTAGGAAGTCGCAGACAAAACGTGTATACCATTTATTAAGTAAGTATCAACTGGGCACATGCAGCTTACGGATTTATCCAAATGAGTTAATGTTAGTGTTTGTGATGATGCATGTTAACAGATGTCTTTTCTCGGAAACTATAAGGACCATCTTGTTGTTCCAGGTAATTCTTCCGGGTGTATAAATACTTACAATAGTGTGTCGTTAGTGTTTGCTTAATAAAAAAATAGGGGTGTCAACGCCTACGACATTTTGTTATATCTGTCCTAAATTAAGAACTAAGCGTGGGCGTGGAAAGAAAATACTGTAAGGAAAGAAAACTGGAAAGTAGATAATAATTCGTAAACATATCGAGTTAAATAATTGTGTGTCATTTTTTATGTAAACTTCCTAACGGAAAAAGTTGTGGGCATTATCATTACGCAGAGTAGATTTGAGAAATGCGTTACAAATTGTTTCATATTTTTAATTTATTATCCTCAACATAATCCTACTGGAACTTGGACTATCTCTCATTAATAGGATATTGACCATAGTTTAGTAATACTACTATTAGTTTAGTAAGATGTCATCGCACTGTGTCTTTAATTTTTGCATGAAGACTCAATTTATACTTCATTATTAATGGACAGGACATGTCTCCATTCTTTTGTGGATCATCGGCTACGTATGATAGAGCTGTGGTTCATTCGGCTATTTACCACAATGTCAATTATATATTATACGTCTATTTAACTCTGTTGTTACCAATAACCTGAGTCACCACACACGTGTACATGTTTAAAATTATTTACTCGGGATACACTCGTATTATGATATATACTACTGAATGTGGTTCCGTTAGTTTCTTTGTTATTCAATTACGTAAAAACAATTGAACGAATTGTCTGACATCTGGCTCGACCCAGACAGAACGAAATATAATTTTTACTACGGTATATTGAAAGCAGTGGACCGATAAGGGCTGATAATGATGATAATGATGGCGGTATTATTAACGTATAGAATTGTAAATTGGGTCATGTGTTTTTTACATGATCATTCCCAAGATGTACAAATTTGAAATATGTATCTCATGTATAATATAAGGATAAATAAAAAAGGATTTGATTTCTTGGAAATAGTAAATTTAAAAAAAAACACTGCTATCTCTTTCTCTATTTCTTTTTCATGTTTAATTATTAAAATCACCGCAGGGCCTTAATGTAAATGACGAAGAAACTTTGTCTCCAGAAACCTTATAATAAATCTGTTCTTGTTATGGAGTCTTGGCCGGTTATTGAGCGGAGACCATCTACGGCCTACATATTTGGCACAACTAAATGTTTACCAAATGTTTTAAACAGGTGATAATTCTATAGGAGATAAGTCATCAATAAATTTTTACTCATAGTTATGCGGATGTTTCGTACTACTGTAGTGTTATAGTGAACAGCGGATACGCGGATGTTACTCATTATAATAAAGGTATAAGCTAGTTGAATGGATAAACCGCGATAAAATCCTTAAAAGTAGTTTTATTGGAGTCTGTATGTAATTTTATTCTCTTCACGCGAAACTACTGAAAGTTTATTAAGAGGTTTTTGGATGGAATGTGGAACAGACATAGATTTCAATCTGGATGGAATGAAATAACAACAACAACACATCGTCACGCCAGACAGAAAGACTAAAATAAGATACCTTTTATAAGAAAAAATGCTCCTGGGCTCTACAGATGGGGTTGTCCCGCACCGCATGACAACCCCACCGACTTTGGACAGTGCAATGGGGTGATGTTCCCATCCTCGCCCCTTGCCCCGTGCGCAAGTGCGTTAGTTAGGGCCCGTTAATTTATTACGTAGAAAACTAATATTTACGTCTTTAGTGAGTAAGGATTCCGATAAAAAGGGAGTTCGTCTATCATAATGTGTTACCATAGTCATAAAATTTCTCTTTTACGTCTACCGCCATACTAAATCTTCTCTATAAGATTGAAGTAGTTAACTAGGGAGGTAGATTAGATGCTCGTTTAAGAAGGAGACTTTTGTCTTTTGCACAAATAAAATCGCAAAGGGTAGAAATGGAATCCCATGAATTCTAACGGAATTTGTTTTCTTGTTTATCTTCTTGTCGAACCTTTTTTGAGCATTAGTAGTTCTTTGCATTAATCATCTATAGTCTATAGTATGTTAGGCATGATAGACGTAGTCGACTAACTAACATTATAACATTCCATTTACTGATGGATTTTGCTACTAGTATAACCATGTAGTAGCATATACTGCATGAGACTATAAACATACAGTACCACGTTGTTACATGGGTTACTAGTGGTCTGTCCGGTGAATAACACGGATTGGTACCTTTACAAATTATATACTAAAACCTTCCCCGCGAATTGAAAGTTCGGGAAAATTCATTAGTTGATATTTCCAACTGCTGCGTATGATGACAAAATAACGTCGATTAACAAAGTAGCGTCATGATTGAGTTTTATGATCTATATTTTACATCTATTAGTGAGGGCAGCTAGCGTTAATCCTATAAATAAATTTCTAGGGTTTCTTCGTTAGTATATTTAATATAGAACACTGAAATCTGTCCACGATCGTCGAACCCAGAACAACAAAAAAGACGTTTATAAAAAAATATGCTACGGAATTTTGTTACTAATCTCGCGATGCGTTTCGACGGGAATATTTTTGGAATATTAATGGCCATATGATAATAATATTCCAACTTATTTAGTGACTATGTCTTTGTTTGTATTATAAAGTAAATTGACAACTATGCTGTAGCGTTTGGTGTGTGAGTAGCCGGCGGCCCATTGGATTGGGAAGAGGGAAGGAGGCATGACAATTATGTGGATGTCTCTGGGCGTCGGTAGTCGTTAAAAGGTCCCAATTAAAAGTTGCTTATAATAGTAAATTATAAGCAGTTTAACCTTACTTCGAACTAGTATTTTAAATCCTGCTAGTCCAAGCAATATAATAAATGTGAATGTCAGAATGTATGTGTGTTGTTCTAAACAAAAACTGCTTAACTACTTTGTGTAACATTTGCCACATATTCCTACTTGCAGTAAGTTTTATTTTTTGAAATCATTAACGATGTTTACGGATAGTGCGCGTGAAGTGTAGGCTCCTCCGTTGTCAACCAACGGGTAACCACTGGAAAGCCGAGATGTCACCAAAAGCTATGAATATAAATGTTGTTTATGTTGTTTATGAAAATAAGGCCTCAACCTCAGCAACAACTAATATCCCAATTATTACTATAACTATAACAACAACACATACACAAAACCCAGTTCGTTACTAAATGCCACAGAAATTAATTCTTTATTGAAGTTATAGGCAAAAGACGCGCGCGCACACCAATACGAAAAACCGATGCTTTAAAGTTACCTTTTAAGTCAACATTTTACTTTTTTGCCTCACCAAAGAAATATAAGTTCTAACGTTTATACATAAATACACATAAACTTTTTCCGGAGGGACCTGGAGGGGACGCTATTGCATTTGCCATTATAGTTCATCGGACTAGAATAACTGAAACCGATTATTATTTCCAGAGGTTTATATTACTAAACTAGCAGTCCCTTGCAGATTCATCCGCATACTTCCCCCCCCCCCCCAAATCGCATTCATAGGGGGTGGAGTTCTCAGCGATTTTTATACCCCTCAAGGAGCCCTGCCAAATTTCATGTTTGTAGGTCATAATACCAGAATTAGACAAGACTTCATAACTTTATAGTTTACTGTAAAGTTTTTGAAATTTTATGATTTAATCACTAAGTGGTATTGCGCATTATTTATATAGAGTAGCTGACTCGGCAAACGTTGTTTTGCCGGGTTGGGTAAACAACCCTTATCATTTACGTGTACGAAAAGTAGATAGTGACCGATTCCGAAGACCTACAGAATATGCAAATAAAATTTGGTAAGAAACGGTAAATCCGTTTCGGAAGAGTAATGTAACTAACTATGTAACACGAGACTTTTATATATAAGATATAGTCATTCACTTTTAAGAATATATAGTATTAATTTGGTAAGTATACATAATTCAGCATAATAGATTTAATTAGATTAGGTTTCTTATTATTCACGTAGGAGCAAATATGATTGTGACGCTGCAAATAAATCTGATAAGGCTTTTTTTTTTCTTTGTATAGACAATATTTTAAGTCGATACAAATATACGTGTACATCGATGTTTGCAATATTACAAGGTATGGCAGGATGTTTTAAGCATAATTCTTATTTTCACATATGTGTACGTCTATGTCTGGAATCCTACAATTTTGTTATTTTTAGAGGCTGCTTCGGGGATTAATTCCCAATGGCCCGAACGGTGAGATTGCTTTAGCGGCCAGAGATTTAATTCGTAGAGCCCTAAAAGTGAGTCGATCCGATAGATATAAACACTATTATCTCATTAGAATAGGATAATTATTGTATGTGTATAATTATTAAGTGCTTTTCGAACGAATTTCTATTCTGCACTGCGATTTGTTACTGCCCAACGGTTTCCAGGCATGGCGTTTAAATATATAACAAGCAAAGGTAATAACTATTACGAGGTAATTATCAAAATGGTATCATATCAATCAAGGAGGAAATTAATTTGTTTATATTATAGGGGGACAAAAGAGGAATCGAAACCTTTTGGTGACTTCTGTTGCCTATAAATCTCCATACAAAACTATGTCAATCCTTACAACAAAACTACTTTCACACATTTTATCCCGGCTTATTTAATTATTTAACTAGCCCGACGTTTCAGAAGCTTCACAGCAACCATGGACACAGGTCGACTGAGATGACCGATGTCTAGGTGTCACAAATTATTAGAAGCACCCGAAGAATTATAATTATTTAGTTATTCCGATTAACGCAAACTTTTTTTAATTATTAAATCTTGCCGTCTTGAGGTTTTATGTTTGGTTTTTGATTTGATTATGTTTATTACCGGGCCCCAAGCGGAGAGAAGAACCCAGCCATCTTCTCTATTGAAATTTGGATTTTTTTATTTTCAGTTTCCTCATGGATCATCCCTGGAAGGAATCGGTGTTCCATTGGGAGGATTTGTGCTTTATCAAGTCTAATGTAAAGGCAGCGGCCAACTTCAGTATGCTCACAGACAGCAGATTTTGTGACAGGTCGGTGTCGATCCTTCTTCCGTTGTGCCACACGATGGGCTATATCGGATATTCACTAACCGCACGAAAAACGACACAGATATTATCAAGTTAACGGCGGTATAGTCTGAGCAAGAGCTACCTTCCCGTAAATCTTGCCAAAATTTTTTGTTTCATTGGTACTCCAATTAGTTTTGTTATGTCTCATCATATAACACGGCCGTAAAGGCTAAGTTAACCCTGGCGTTTTTCTAGCTTAAGCATTTATTTGAGTGGAGCTTGTACATTTTCTGAGCTGATAGATTGTTCGTAAGATTGTAAGGGTTATTGGTGCAAATATAAGCACTAATTTCCTCTACTTGTATAATCAACTTTAGTTATGATATTAAAATAATTATTAAAAAAATATCTAAAATAACATCGGACGATTTCATCTATTAAAAAACGTGGTTTTGTATTAAGAAAATTTATAAATTTTTACTTACTTTATAGTAATTCTATCATATAGGTACGTATTTATAGGTACGTATTTATATAGTAGAGTCCTTACTCTTGTATCGACTAGTTCATTGACATTATATTATTAAACTGTGAAACTGACTTATGGACAGCTTCTTTTTTTAGGAAGGCAGGACTAACGGCCAATCGGAGCCTTTCGACTACTAACGATGACTATAGGCATTCACATTATTGTCATGCCCTCTTTTCCTCCTCCCCTCAAATGGCCGACAGACAAGAAACGCCGTGAGTCCTATGTCCAGCAGTGGACGTCGTCCGGCTGATGATGATGATGATGATGATGCTCATGAAAGCGGTCACTTTACACCGGTGATAATAGAGAGTGAGGTATATCACCGATCGTGCCGGCCCAGCACCGCTGCAATGCAACATGACACTACCTCTTAAACTAGTCTTTTTTTTTTATAAAAACGACAGTAGAATAGCGCTGCAGGATTTTTTTTTTTTATTATAAATATTTAAATGGTCTAACAAACATTAATGGTACTATTGAACAAAATAAAATATTTTAAGTAATTTGAGTGTAGTTTATTTTATTTGTAGGTTTCTTCAGAACCTAATCGATAAGTTGTGTGTATTTATTGATAAATTGTTCCTTATCCATAAGTACAAGTATTATCAAAATCTATTTGATGACGTAAATGTAGATCTCATCGATGGCCAAGATTCCATATGTACCCATTCGTCAAATGACGATAATATAATATTCGATGTCGGGCACATCACCGCGGGACAATGTATTGCTTTCTACTTAACAACTGCCAAATTATGACGTTAAGTGCTACATATTAGTTCTATAAAATATTAGCATTTGACTCATTCGTTTCATAATAAAATTAATTAGTTGTCATCGCCTTATAAATAAAATTGAATGTGGGCGTTGGTATTATGAATTCGTATACTACTTATGTACAATGAAACTCTTGAATGGTAGTTGTGCTGGTGAATCTCTGCCAAATGTGCAGTAGCCGGTCCGGAATGGATGCGAGTAGCCGGAGATCGGTCGTATTGGCGTTCATTGAGAGAGGCCTATGTCCAGCAGTGGACCGATAAGGGCTGAAAATGATGAATGATGATGATTCATCGCGTACATTTTCACTGTATGTACTACAAATAATGGCTCACCTCTTTATAATTCCATTACGCTTGTTTAATCAATGGTGTCACACTGATATCAAAGCATTTTCAGGTAAGCAAGAAACTCATGTTTGTATCAGTCGCTGTGGCATGAACAATGTATCAGTCACGTTGGCATGAACATTGTATCAGCTACGTTGGCATGAACAACATATCAGCCACTCTAGCCTGTATAATATATCAGCCACTCTAGCCTGTATAACATATCAGCCACTCTAGCCTGTACAATATATCAGCCACTCTAGCCTGTATAATATATCAGCCACTCTAGCCTGTATAATATATCAGCCACTCTAGCCTGTATAATATATCAGCCACTCTAGCCTGTATAATATATCAGCCACTCTAGCCTGTATAATATATCAGCCACTCTAGCCTGTATAATATATCAGCCACTCTAGCCTGTATAATATATCAGCCACTCCGGGTTGACAAAAGTAAAAGGATTAGGATCACCAACAAGATCTCTTTTCTAGTTTTCGTGTTGGTGTTAATGTTATGTCGACAGGAAGAGTTGCAACGGGGAAGAAGGAATCTGAGGCGTTTCTCTTTCATAGGGGGACAAACGAGCAATCGGAACCTTTTTACGAGTACCGACGTCCATGAACATCCACATAATTACTATGCCGATGCGTTGCACTCCTTCCTTCCATGCGCTGAGAAAATCAATTTATTTTTAAAATAAAATAAAATGTTCTTCAAGTAAAATTTGCTATCCAGTATTTAGAGTGCTTTCTATCTAGCTAGAGTAATATTCCACTTATGCAACCAGCTAACCTGATGATTCTTTAACATCTTCTCCGCTGTCTTTCACTTTCCTCAAGATATCAACATAGACATTCATTTTCATTTTCTTTTCTACATGGAATTCCCCCATGCAAGCTCCTCCTTAATCACAATCGGAACGGACGCTGACAATCATAACTCTTCATAATACATCTCCGAAGTTTGACGAGATAAGAACTAAGAGGGTTTGACCAAATTTGCTCCTACCTCCGGGGCTTAATCTTATATGAAAAACTCTCGTGTCACAATGTTAGTTACCTTACTCCTCCGAAATGGCTTTACCGACTTTTTTCCAAATGTTATATGCATATTTAGTAGTTTTGAAAATCGGCTACTATCTATTTTTCATATCCCTCAACTTGATTGGGGTTTTTCACCCAATGCGGCAAGACAACATTTGGCGGATCAGCTAGGATTATATATAAAATTATCGTGTCATAATGTTAGTTACATTAGTCCTCCGATACGGCTCACCGATTTTTAGCCAACCCTTTATGAATATTCCGTAGTTCTAATACTCAGTTACTATCTATTTTCCATATCCCTAAGTGATAAGGATTGTTCACCTTACCCGGCGAAACAATGTTTGTCTGGTCAGCTAATGTATAGACCTAGTTTTGTCATAGATGTTGTAACAAAAAAAAACATTCTCTTTATTGCTAATAAAATTTGTTACCTATATATACAGTGTGTTTAATACAGAAATGTAAAACAATTAAAATTACAAAAAGCTTATTCGAAGTGGACTCCATTCGCTGTAATACAGTCTTTTAAGCATTGAGGCCAGTTATCAATAGAAGCACGCACTCTTTCCATGGGGAAATTCTTCACTGCCAATCGTATGGATGTCTTAGGGACTCCAAATTATCACGGCGTTTGGAGCAAGCTGTACTCTCTAAAACTGACTATAAATCATAATCCAGTGGTTTAAGGTCAGGACTGGATAAAGGGTAGGCTTCAGCTATGATCAAGTCCGGTACGTTCGCTTTAACCAAGGTAATATATTATTGTTGGAGGGGCTATACTTGGATACTGAGTAAGGTGTATCGAGGGGCTTAACTACCTTCTCAAGAATGGTCTCTTGACACACTTGTGGCGGTATTTTGATGCCTTTTTCACAAAAACGATATGGCTCAGTAACTCCTTCATCGCTAACACCCCACCAAACCATCACTGAAGTCGGATAATGTAAACTTTGCACTCTGCAGACTACTTGCAAAGCTTCCTTAGAGCTTTGAGTATAGACGCGGTTATTTGTTTGTTAAAATGTTGCTCAATTGTAAAATATTTCTCATTCGTAAACAAAATTTTTCCGTGACCTCCATTTGCGTGCTGCTTCAGTAGTCGTTTTGATTTACCACCCTATTCATCTTTAATTTATCAGTTAAGAAATGGCCAATGCGTCTCTGATAGGCTGCAAGTCCTAAGTCATCTCTTAAAACACGCGGCATGGTTCTAAGTGCTATCTTCATTTCCCGAGATCAAATCGTTTGTTTTCTGACAGGTTTTCTTCGCTTTTCTTCGCATTCTTTTCTTTACCGTCTTTAACAAGCTTTTTCATATGTGGACGGCCCGACCTTAC
>JAFELO010001151.1:7131-17826 GCA_017140195.1 Eumaeus atala
TCGCGCTGCCTCCCTATAGCTAAGTCGCTGGGACTCTATGAGAGTGATCTATCCCGGGGAGAAGGCGACTCTGCACAACCCAGTCGTTTCCGAGGTTCACAGGATTAGGCCCAGTACCCATCCTTGCGCGACTCGTCTCGCCTCCGCGAGACAACGCACGCGACTCGCACCTGATAGTATTTGAGCGCCTCCCGTATAGTGCTACGGGGAAGACTGTTGAAGGCGTTGGCGATGTCTAGTGACACGGTCACCTTCCCCTACGCTCTGCGTTCTCCGTCAACGAACGACGACGCCTTAGTGCTCCGGTGACCGACCATCTGGCTCGGAACCTATATTGGAACTGTGAAAGTCTTGGTCCCGAGGCATCCTCCAAATGCTGAACAAGGCGGGCTGCCATCACTCGCTCAAGGGCTTTACATATGTCATTCACGGTGGGTTGTACGGTTGTTCTGCCCTCCTCAAAATCACGGCGATACGCCCGTAAATTGGAGACGCACATTGTCGGCCCTGAGGCGCCTGGCCTCTCCGGCCTATATGCGGCCAACGAGTGTATCCAGCACCTCCCTTACATTTCCAGCAACCCTTTGTATTTAGGCTGCATTCCCCCTTTAGGTTTGTGCTCTTCCCAGTGAGGTTTAGTATGTCCTCAAGCTTGTTCTCCGCTGCCTTATTTGCTCCTGGGCGCACAGTCTTTCCACTTCCAGCAGCGCGTCCTTCTTCACTATAGCTTCCTTAGAAGAAAGCTTCCGAATGGTCCCTTTTACCAGAGAAGCAGAAAACTCTACCTCGCTATCCTCCTTTATACCCACCTTCAGTGCACTACGCGCCCTCGTAAGTCCCGAAGACAGCCTCTTTACCTTGCCACGCTTTGGCGGATACACACTAACACTAAAATTCATAAACGCAAGATCAAATCGACTCGGTGCGTACAAAATGATGCCCACCACGTGTACGCACCCTACATCCCCCTAGATCATCCAACAGGACCATTTTTTTTGTTATCGGAAATAATTAATTGGTCCACATAAACGACCTGGAGGTCAACTCGAAAACTCGAAAAAACACCTACGTACATACACCCCCAACATTAGTGCAAGACGACGGACTAGTGCGAGACTCGCCAGACGACTGCGATGTCTTTACTTTACGCGAATGTTACTCATTACAAAAAAACTATTATTACGGAGTCCACCCGTGACCATGGTTGCTACATAGATTTTGAAAACACGGACTACTAAAATAATTAAATAAACCGCGATACAATCAGTACAAGTAGTATTATTTTAATTCAAAGATTCTGTTACTACCTGTAACAGAATCATTCGTACATACAAGCCAAGCGTGTAACAAATTATAATAATAAGTGACCATTGTACGTAAACTTGAAAGAGTTGTTTATTTACTAAAGCATCGGAAGGCTCCCGGCCTCATGATCTAGTAGCTTGAAAACTATCTACTATTTGTTGTTTTGTGATGTTGCGATGTACAAATAATTATCAGCTTCAAATGAACAAAGAATTGAAAGTAGAAAGTTGTTGCCTTAATAAACTTAATTGATCACTAGATGGAGGTATCAGAACAAGCCCGCGGGAGACAATTCGTGCTTGTGATTTATATTAAATTGTTAATAAATTGCTCAGCTCTTTGATGGTATTAAGTATTGCTGAGAAGAGCAGTTCGAAGTCTAGATACTTACGGTCGGCCGGCGCGTCGAGCTAGAGGTGAGCGGCCCCCAGCAGGCGTCCAGCGCGAGTGTCGCTAAGCCGGAAATTGGAATTTACACTGTAATAGGTTACGAAGTGAAGACGTAACATTTATTTCCAGTTCATTTTCGATTACTTACAATCCTGTTTCGTCTGTAATATAAATTGTAGGGCTAATTGAAAAGAGAATAGTGAAGCCTTGTGATGTTACGTAAATTAAAAAGAATTTATATATCGAGTGTCGTTTGGTGCTGTCTTATATATTTAGATTGCGCCTTGGATGTGGATGTATTCAAACAATACCTCTTCTATAGTGTCTTAGCGCATACTTATCAGTACACTAAGCTCCAGTATAATGCCTCCCAATTGTCGGGTGCTTGTCACCAGCGCAGCGCAGATTACTAACCAGAATAAGGCAATCTAAACAGCCTGTACCTGGTTTCAAGATGAAGATAATATGTTTCGTTTTACCAGAATATTTAGATATCTATGGTTTTAATATTTGTCTATTCAAATACTTTATTCACAAATATATTATTATTATTTATTAATAAACAATTTTAATCTATAGTTCAACAGTACAGTACAAAACATACAAAAAAGAATAGTACAAAGTCGAATTAGTAAGTATTGAAATAGTAAGGCAACGCTGCACTGTAGACGAATTGGGTCGAGCAGGTAAGCTACAAGCGCCGCGGTTCGGAAGCCGTACATTTAACACAACAACAGTGCCACTTGTCACCGGCTTCAATATACTTAATTTATTCATGTCAAAAGCGACTAAACGTAAGCAGAAACGAGCAAATAGAGAATGCTCCTGTCCGCTTCATAGTCATGTTTTTCCACGGTTCATATTTATTTGTTTATTAATATATTTCAATTTTTCAATTATCTGTATTTACATCTGAACCAAGCCGCACATACAACAAATTTTTTATTAATTAAAAATGGTAGGTTATAACATTAAGAAGTATGAATAAGTTTTCGGTCTGTCATAGCCTGAAGAGGCTTGATTGAATCAGCAGAACCAGATCTTATTGCCCCAATTTTTAAGTAAATTAGCACTATTGTGCGAAAAGCTTAACATTGCCATTAAAATTATTATTCTACCGTCAAGTACTTGGGTGTTGTACCCATTATTTTTAAGGACGCATAGGTAACGCTAATAATTGGCAAGATAGGTCCTAAATATAGGGAAGAATGTACAGGCCGATTTTTGAATTGAGCTTGTTCACTAAAATATTTGAAAGGTGGATAACGAAGAGGTGAATAGTTAGCTTAAAGTATCCTTAACGCTCTACAGCATGGATCAACTACTTGCAATCTCCTTCTTTGTAATTACTTTTTATCCGAACATGTGGCCGGAGGTGCTCAAGTAGATGAGATTTATACACATCACGGCAAGGCCTTTGATAGAATCGATCACAATGTACTATTGTGTAAGCTGCAGATAGTGAGTATCCGAGATGATTAAACAGTTGGTTTGCATCTTCCATTGACAATAGTGTAAATGGTGGTGCTTCATGGCTACACACGTCGTCAACAGTATCTATTATATCCCCAGGTATCCCACAGGATTCAACTTTGGGTCACTTTGCTATTTAACATTTTTATAAAGGATATCTCACAATGCTTTACGCACTTCAAGGTCCTACTACATATATGACAATTATTTCTCCTATCCGCACTTACATGGATGTGTATAGCTTTTGGCATGATTTACATACATTCGAAACATATTGTCAATTTAACAGGCATGATTTAAATGTAACAGTTTTCTAAATACCACAAAAGGCCTTGGTATCATATTTTAACTCTAAACTACGTTTCAATACCAGCTAGACTAGATAGTTGCTATAGCTGTAGGTCTCATCATGCTTCTGCATTCGGTATTTAAAGTCATAACAAAATTAAGCATATTATTTTTTACATTTGTACGCAGCCACCTCGAGTATGCGTACGGAGTTTGGTATCGCGTCCACGCTATTTACGTAAATAGAATAAAAAATATCCGAAAGCGTTGTCAGCATCATTTGCAATTTAAGTACAGAACCTTCGAGAGTTGTTATGAATTAAGATTCAGACGTCATCATATTCTGCCATCGTACGAGAGCTGACTTTTTTTGCGATGTGTTTTCAAATTATTGAGTATGACAGTGGATAGTCCTGAATAATTGTTAGAGTTTGGATTATATATACTAATATCATATACACAGAAAAAATTATATGAATTTATATGTACGATTCGCAACTACGAAGTATGTATAGAGCTTGTTTACTATTAGTGTTTGTAAGCATTTTAATTTAGTATCCAGTGAACACGATGCAGGTCTGTATTACGCTAGTATTTTCAAATTTAGACATCTACTACTCGTATTACAACGATATTTCTCATATTTTTTACATTTAAAACAAAATCCACTGGTCACATCTAATGCTATTGCAATTGTTATGCTGTAACTCTTGCAAATATTGCAAAACAAAAACAAACCGTCCGTCGGCTCGCAAAACGATTCAATTGTTCCCAATCGTTTCAGATCAAAGGACTCTACAAAACGTACACACGTGCGGTAAATTTACACTACTCGCTGTATTGAGCAGTTCCGATTTGTTCTTACATTTTCCAGGTCCGCAGATTATTTAATCAGCGATAAACAAGCCAGACCTATCCCAGACGATCCAAATAATAAAGTCGGATAGCGATGGCTTAGCATCGTTCAGCTGGATGGTTATAACAATAGTGCGGGTATTGGAAAGTATCGCCGAATGCACTGTTGTAACTTGGTGTTAATTGTTTTCCCGTCCTCTGTCTCTTTCAACCGGCTCAAGAAGCCGTTGCGTCACCTCACGGATCACTGTTCCGTACCATTCCGTACATTGGGTCGTAAATATTTTTTATTATTACACTAAGAGATTTTTTTAAGTAAAAGGAGTCAACGAGGAAATAGCTCTTTTTGATGACTACTGACGACTATAAACAAACGCATAATTTTTATGCAGCCGCGCCGCTCCCCTATTCGCGCCCATCTCACATCTAACAGGCCATCGGAATTTCAAACCTCGACATAAAAGGCGACATTTAGACCCACCGGTCGTGTCGGCTTCATTAGGTAGTAGTGGCACAAACTCTACGTAAAATTTAGATTGCAAAGGATGCTAATCATCAATGAATCGATGCAATTAGATTTTTGTGCGCGCCTTTACTCGCCTCGTAAATTATTGCTTCATCGAGCCACAAAACAGCATCCACTGACTTATTCTGCACAAAGGTACTCGCGCAAACTCATTCTGGATTTAAGAGCACACCATTTTGTGACAATGATTGACATTACTCACATAGGACAGAAGTACTTGCAGTATATTCTTCGCAAATATTTTGCAAGTTTTCAAACTGCGATGTTTTTTCTTGTTAGTCTGTAATTAATAACGTTTAAGAGTTAACCTGAGCACAGACACAGAAACATCTTGCCGACTGTAAGACTTTCATGAGGGTTACAAATTAAATCTGTTACAAAGTATTCCTGTAACGCTTGTAGCGTGTCCGTTAGGGTACAAACTTTTGGAACTGTTCTTACCGTTTTCTGTGTACATACTCGTACATGTCTCCGTAGGATCGTTAAATTCGCTGTTGCAGTTTTTAGCGTAAAGGGAAAGAGACAAGAGGCAAAGTCACGCCTCACGATCTATTATTCCTAAATTTAATCCTATCCAAAACTTATTGGTTGTAAAAGTTACTAATACTCACAAAAAATATTTTTAAAACAGTTTCAAAGTACTTATTTCTGTTCAATATAAAAACAGAAATAATAAACAGTGTTTCATGCACTCTATTCGCTTTCCTCTAAAATCTCTGTTTTCAAGTAAACATCGCCGTATGGCTCGAGTTTTTCTTGTTGACTTAGTCGATGTTTCCATAAAAGTGTCGTCAGAGCGGAAAAACCAAGAGTGTTTTGGCGCCTCATTACTTGATAGTTTTTTTGTAAATGCACACTAACTTATTTTGCGAAAAAATTTGTCAAAAGTGGAATTTCAATTTATCATGATATCTATTGTCTATACACAAAAGTTGAGATGTACTCGTAATAGAATAGTTTAGTGAACATTTTCTTCAGATAACGTCGATGGGCTCATCTCATAGCATTGAATATAGTATAATAGTTTGACAAACGTTAAGAGTTAAGAGACTTGATATGGTATTGCTTTCGGTGTGAAGTTTAACAATCCCAAGGCGAGCAAGTTCGGCTACCGCTCCCTCAAGCCGCCGCAAGTTGTTATAGTGGAGATAACTGAGATAACTGCGCGTCTGCTACAAATGCAAACATAAATTTTATGTATATTCCGCGATACACGACCGCGAGGAGTCGCATGTGCTCACAATAAAAATATAGTTGAAATGATTTAAATCACGACAATTCATAAAGATTGGTTAAAATCATAAGGCTGGTTGTCGCGTTTCTTTTACTCGCAAGGTAGATTCCGTGTGTAAACATTTACTAGTGATGGTCTTATCGATTGTTCATTTGCGAATCACAATTTGTATAAAAGTGTTAAGCGGCTGGGAATGGCTTCGATTGCAGTAATAAATGTTGCAAGTGACGGCCCTTACAAGGTCCGGCCGGTCAAGGCGGACGCCCGGGTGCCGACCGCGGACCGCCACAAGCCCGGCTCCGCGGAGGGTCGATAGCCACCGACGCTCTTATCTGTTTTTTGTTTGTATGTTTCACCACACATTTATTCTTACAAATTGCTTTTCGTTTGTGTACTTTTATATATCAGCCTTTTTATTCCAGCCCTCTCTTAAGTACCACAAGGACTTGTGTTACAGGTAGTAGACAACACAAATATATGTTTAGTATTATTTTTATAATTTTACGAATTTACATTTTTTTTTATTCTAGATATACATGTAATACGTTTATAGACATCCCTGATCTACGGAATTTGAACCCGCGACTCTCGGGCATAACACCCGGATTAACCTTGGCGGTTAGTACGCCGGTACCGTTGGAACTAAAGCTAACACGCTCGTGTGGCACAGGTACTGCGAGGCAGTGTCTGCAGCGTACACAGTACCAGTGGCAGTGAACATACTCATACACGTCAAGTGCAGATCACACGACAGCTCATTGTCCAATGAATCGACGGGCTTCGAATGAGCCCTTAGTAGGAAACTCAATTTATTGTTCTGTCTCAGGACAGATAGATTAAGATATGATTCATATAGTTTTTCTGTGGAGCGGAACATCGCTCCTTTTTTCCAAAGTACGCAAACGTTGACTGGACTGTTACATAATTGTTTTCATAATATCTTGTAACTGTAGCCACAGTAAAGATATTATCTTTGATGTAACTGGACTGAGTAGAAGCAGCAGCACGAAAGACGTTATCATAAGATAATACAATTAAACGACATATCAAACCCCAGCCCCCTCTTTATCTCCCCCTCTCGTCCCAGCCACTGATGGGACCCTTTTGTGTAACTTCCACTTACTTGTGACTAGTGACGGCTCATAGTCATCGATATAATTTTGTGTATTGAGTTTTGTGACTTCCATTGTTAGAGTATATTTGCGGATATTATAGATAAAAACTAACTTAGATATTACAGAATACAGAGATACGTTCAATACAATTAATTCAATAATTATAATCTACATACATTACGTATTATAATTATAATCTACATACATTACGTATTCGCCTATGCACATATATACACACCATAGATTCACACGCACATACAAATCCCCAGACATACATACATACGTACCTACACATGAAAATTCTATCGATTTTATTATTTACTTTAATTAATTAATATGTGTATGATGTTTAAGTAATGTTTTGATAGCAGATAGGCCAGTAAGGTCCTGGAGTGGAGGCCGCGATTAGGAAAAAGAAATGTTGGTCGACCGTTCACCAGGTGGGAAGACAAAATCCGTGCAGTAGCCGGTCCGGGATGGATGCGAGTAGCAGGAGGTCGGTGATCTTGGCGTTCATTGAGAGAGACCTGCGTCCAGCAGTAGACCGATATGGGCTGATAATGATGATGATGAATTGATGTTTTAAATTTAGCCATTGTTTTAGGTTATTTTATATTTTTAGGTAGCTTATTGTACAATTGTGCCCCCTCCAGTACTGTTTGTTTTTCCACAGTCAGTTCTTGGACGGTGAAGGACATTATTGTTCGTATTTCTAAGTTTCATCTTTTGTACTTCATGTTTTCTGTTAAAATCAATTTCGGTGTGTATTTATTTGTTAACAATTTTACGAATTAAAACATTTGTACAGAATGTATATGATATATATTAATTAATTTTGCTTCCCTATATATTTTGTTACTTGATGTTAAGTATTTGTATTGAAAAATGGTTTTTATAACTTTATTCTGTGCAATCTGTTGAAAATAAATGTGAGTGTTATAAGCCCCGTTATTATTACTTATTATTTTACTGACTACTTCTGTGGTAACAGGCGATAACTTAAAATATTCTGATGGTCCAGAAAGCGTAATTTGTATTATCTTACTGTAATTTTTATTGTCGTGCACCTCTTATAGGGTGCAAGTCCTATTTCATCTCTTAAAGTGCGTGACATGTTTCTAGGTGTTATCTTCATTTCGCTAAATAAAATATTTTGCTCAAGAATAAGATTTCTTCGAAATTTTTCCCTTACTGATTTGACAACCTTTCTTGAACGACCACTATGTGGGCGGGCAGACCTTCCTCTGTCACAAAGAGATGGGGTCTCATTGTGCCTATTAACAGCCTGGTACACACACACTTGAATATCACCAAGTGTATGGAGAGTTTAAAAATTGCATATGGCTCTTTATCACCGACTTAATTTTAAGATCGCAAAATATTCTACAATGTATTGGCGCCAAATTGAGAAAATACAAGGAAATCGTAAAATTATTCAGATGAAATATTTTTTATTTTTATTGTAAACAGTATTTATAGCCAGACTAGTTATAAAAAAATACATTGATATTAATGACTCAAAATTTTGATAAGATATTTAGCTTTAGTGACATTTTCTATGCTGTTCCTCAAGCGTGGGTCTCACGATGTCTAAGCCATTTTAACAAATCTTAGGATTTGTTCAGCATCACGACGGCTAAGAGTTCGTAATGAAGATGATAAGACGTGCCCAGACAATTGAGGGTATTATTGTTCGGTAATAGTTCTTTTAGTGATATAATTATTATTTACAAATGTTCTTGTTTACTCCTTTACTTGTGCTGTAAGTGCTTCTTGCAAACGCAAAGTACCCTAGAGGTTTTATTAACGTGATAGAAAATCTGTACATAAATAGCATATTTTTATTGCATGAAACCGATGACCGTAAATGAATTTCTAATTGATTCCTAAACGCGTTTCCTATAAAATACTGATGATAGACATACAGACGGATATACCGACGGATTGGCACACAGATGGACGTAGAGAATGATGTGTTCCAATTTTTTCATTTGGTACTTTCAAAGAAAAAGTAAAAATCCTCACAACCTATAACCTGAATATGTCCGGTGTGACACGAGTTTACTCCCTAAGAACGAAGATGATTCTAAACTGAAAGGTGCACGAGATTTCAGCACACTCGGCTACATACGCTTTGCGTTGCTGTTTCACACAAAGTTTCTCTACATCTGTTTATATGGCGGGCTCAGCGGCTCGTGCGGCACAGCGACGCTCAATGTCACAAGAACCCATCTGTTGTATCTATATTTATCGTTACAAGAACTACGCTCACTCCTGCTGCCGTCGTGTCGATACAACAGCGGCCTGATTCCCATCACTAAGGCACTCCATACACGGCGCGGCGCGCTCATAAGCCCTTTCTAAATGAATATTGTTAACATTAAAGGCTCTACAATACAAGTACAGTATTTTATGAGCCGAACCGTCTCCGAATTAATTCGATTCATGAATGATTTTATCAACGTCTTTTGTGTATATTAAATGTAGTTAAAAATAATAAAGCTTACTGAATTAATAAAAATACGTTTACTAGTAATAAGGCATTAATCGACTATAAATTAACCAACGTAGCAATTCTAGTTCAGAGCTGAGAAAAGCCGAAGCTATACATCTACGTGTCCTTTTTAACCATAATAATTTTTAAAATAATCATGTTCACGTTTATCGTATGAGGAGACAATCAAGCTGACAGAGCCCGTGAATTAAGTTTTTCGAAGGGTTCCGTTATTAGGGATTTTGTTATCTTGTTTGTTACAGTTTTCGTTGTCCCATAACGATAAAATTAGGCAAGACTTGAGCTATTACTCGTATAATGCAGATAAGATATAATTCCAAAATAGGTGGTTTAACGTTACGTGTATGACAAAAAACCCTCGTTGCAGATTTATATTTGTAATTTGTTTCATACAACACGAATGCATACACCCGCAAATGTTAGTGTGGATTCTGTTAAGTCTTGTTGCTCTCCGCTTCCTTTTTTGTAGACTTCCTAATTCCTATTATACACCGTGATTTTTTGGTCGTTTTCATATCACAACAAATGACTTTAGAATACCTCATAGAACCAATATTTGCAGATAAACCAAATGTAATGTTACCAAAAAGAAATTGAATTTTTATAATCATTTGAAGTCAATGGATTTCATGGCCCAATGTTTGTTTGTATTATGTATACGTGCATTCGTGTATTTATAATGTCTTTTACAAGCTTTAGAAAATGGATCCTTGCGCTTGAGAATGTGCTCGTGCGAATATATATTCAGACAATAATGACAACCCAAATCCGAGCTAAACTGCCACTAGCCGCGTGCTGGGTGAGATTGTATGAGCTTCATATATGCACATTCACAAGGCTCTTTGGTGATATTTAAATCCTCTATATTAAAATTTTAGTACAGTGTCATGAATTGTTTGTGTTCAATCAGAGGGCACGTTCTACTCCCTTACGATACACTCACAGGCTGAGTGTTTACCGTAAGGAATTTATTCGCATAATATGCTTATACATA
>JAFELO010001151.1:17866-36346 GCA_017140195.1 Eumaeus atala
TGTATCTCTTGCACATAACATATTTATATTAAATAAGTAAATGAGTAAAGTTAGAGTTTGTCAAAGCTATGTTGTGGAGCTCATCGACGTTATAACCTACAGACATAGCATGTCATAATTACTACGTACAAACGTTTCAGACAAGTGGCGGAGGGGGAAAGGAAAGCGTGAAAAAATAGGATATGACCAGCCTGCTTCTCGTGACTAGTGATGGGAAGTATAGGTAGTGCTTGTCGATAGTATATTGTATGGTGTTTGTTGAGTCTTTACTTGGTTATACTACGCTGATACCGCAAAGAACTTAGATGTGTTCTTTGACTAAAATCTCTCCAGATGCTTACTTCAATGACATCTATCATAAGGTTCACTTCTCAATTTAATCTTTGAAACGTTTTCAATATTCTTGCGTTTTTTAAGTAAAATTTCACTTGCTCAGGTCCAAGTTCAACCGATTATTGATTACACACATATGATATGTTGTGTGCTACAAATGAACCTTAAAAAGAGTTAGAGATAGATATTTTTGGATTGAGGAAAATTGGTCATGTGTGTCAGGCTCGTAGAGTGTGCCAATACAGCAACGGATAAATTATGGAATTTTCCGTTTCCTCTTCTCTTTTTAATTCCTATTCTCCTTCCTATTGACGTTCTCGCTTTTCGCTTAAAATTAAAATAATTTAATGATATTATGTAAAATGCCAGAAATATTAGTATGTAGAAGTAATTGAAATATCAAATAAGTCCTGACATCAAAATCTAAAAAATATTTTTTCGATCAAACTAAATTAGATAAAAATAATTTAATTTTATTGCATGTAAGTGAGACCAGTAACCTGTAATACAATATTAATTGTGCATCCTCAAGTTCTCAGAATATTCGAAATTGCTTACCTAAAGAAACATAAATTCCATTATTATCGCATAACAACATACAATAAATATTGCTATGACAATTATTTTTAATATTTAAACGTCCAGATATGACCCATTCCAATTGCGTTTTCTGGAGAACAAGACCGTTCGTTATAGGTATCTGGCCATCTTTAAGTAAATCCCAAAATATGTCTGCTCCTATAATGAAGAAATTCGGGATCTACTAGAAATATTCCATCCGGGATACTGAAATGTGCGCGTGGTATAACGCGAACTGAAGGTAACGAGGAGGTTAAACTGGATACTTGATGCGCGTATGATAAGTGTCTAATATGAATTTAAGTTCAATATCTCGTTTGGCGTGCTTTGTGGTTATGGAGCCTCCAACACCCGGAATTGGCTGACTGGACTGTATAGATTGTATGTTCAATTTGTCGCATGTGAACCTTTTTCATATGTAGCAATTTGTCACATAGACAATAATACTGCGCTCGCTCTTACTGTCCTGAATAGCACGGGCTTTGAGATAAACTCGTAAACTATACGGAAATATTAATATAAAAGTTGTAAATAAAACAGGCTACAAAGATGACTGCTTGCTATGGACGTCTACGCATGCATTGTATGCCTGTTTATATTGCACGTGCGCGTGAGCTGCTACTGAGCAGCCTCTCCGCTGGGCCGCGGCAGTGCTGCCGATATCTCTCTGTACATCTCGATGTGTCAAAGTGTTGTGTTTTACGTAACACTTCCTAAACGCCCCGTACTCACAACCATGTGTCCGCTGCGTAGACAATTTACGCATAATTGTATATCACGAACCGGCTTCATTTTATCCTCCACTCTCAAATCTAAGAATGCTTGACATGAATATAAATGATGTTAAACGGGACTTACATCGGACATATCATAAATGTTTTTAGGTTAACACGTTCGCGCGCGGTACGTCGGTGGGCGATAGAAGATAAAAAAACTAACGCGACACTACGTCGATAGTCGTTCAAGTTTGAAATCTAGTAATCCACCGTACGTCGACGTGCGGTATTGTTTCCTATTAAATATTAGCGGGAATTTTTTTTTGTCCCCGTACGAACCCTCAGAAATTTGCTAGTGTCACATTGAATGGTAAAAACTTACTGGAAACGGACAGCCATATCTCCACTACATTAACAATTGTAATACACACTGCACACAGACACAATATCCGTCGGCGGTCGCGGTCAATAGACTTTGGTTCACTCGTTCGGTCATTGCGCATTTGCAAGCGAATTGGAGTGGGTGCGTGCGAGTTTTGCGCGGTTTCAAGGTAATATCCTTATAATAAAAATATTTACGTGTACTTGTGTATATTATATGTGTTTAGTGTGATTTATTACACTATTATTTACCAATCGAAGTTATATGTTCGTGTTTTTACCCTTTAGATGGAATCCAATGACCCATACCAAAATTTATCGCAATCGGAGCATCAAACTGAGCAAGAATCTCAGCAAAACGAAAATGTTAAGCCTTCTACTAGTAGAACTGAGATATAAAGAGATCTACTCGTACTTACTCATAATTCCCAGTCTAATAGTAACAACGAGCCAAACAACGACGACTTCGAGAGTCAGGATTGGTCCTCTCCACTAATTGACATTCCAGAATTTAATTTTGATTCATCAATAGAAGGCATATCAGTAAACAAAGAGAATGTAAACAATCCTCGGGATATGTTTGATACTGTTTTTCCTAAACATTTCGTCGATTATATTGTGCAGTGTACAAATGCCTATGGTAATAAGTTGTGTTCTACTAACAGACCCCACACCAGACATAGTCGAAGGGCTGTATTTCGAGAGACCAATAATGAAGAAATATTGAAATATTTGGGGCTATGTTTGCTGAAAGGACATGTTAAATGCCCTAAACAACGTAACCTGTTTACCTACACAAATCATTTGTATTATCACCCAATTTTTACATATGTTATGTCTGCTAGAAGAGATGAGCAATTATTGCGTTGTCTTTACGCTTCTGAAGTTGATGCTAAGGAATCATGAAAAGTAACTACGTTTATTGACACAGCTACAGCACATTTTCAAAAGATTTACAATGCTGGTAAAAATCTTTCTTTAGACGAATCTTTACTTCTATTCCGAGGGCGATTGCAATTTCGTAAATATATCTATAATATATATAAATCTAAAAAGGCTCGTTACGGTATCAAGTTCTATGAGCTCAAAACGTTGGATGGATATGTCTTGAATATTTACATGTATTGTGGTAAAGAAAATCTAGAAGAAAACATTTCAAAGACTGAAGACCTAGTTTTGAGGCTAATGCGACCTTACCTGTTGATGGGACACCATTTATATATGGACAACTTTTAAAAGTCTGTTAGCCTGTGCAAGAAATTACTCGGTTTGAGAACTCACACTGTTGGAACGTATCGGACAAATAGGAAAGGTAATCCTGACAGTATTGTAAAGAAAAAAATAAAGAAAGGTGAACACGTTTGGGTCCGAAAGAACAATGTTCACGTATCTAAATGGAGGGATAGTCGCCCTGTCCTGATGATTTCTACAAACACTCATCCTACAATGGTTGAAGTACAAAACAGATTTGGAGAAAGAAGATGAAGCCTCTTGAGGTGGCGACTTATAATAATCATATGTCAGGAATTGATCGCTTAGACCAAATGGTCTCTTATTATTCAAGCCCTAGAAAAACAATTCGTTGGTATAAAAAAGTATTATTTCATCTTTTAGACATATCAGTGTGGAATGCATATTTTTTGTACAAAAAATACAAAAAAAAATAATGACAAAAGTTATGAATTTATTATGTTTAGAGAGGAATTGATAAAAGACTTGATAAAACTCGATACTAATATAAATGTAAAGGACTTGGTCAACAAGAAAAGTATGCATTACAACAGGCTACACAATAATATGCCAGCAATTGAGCGTAATGAGAGATCTTTAGATAGAATGAAGGGCCACTGGCCTGAACGACTTGAATCTAATCCTGGCAGCAAGAAAAAATATGCTTTTTTAAAATGCCGTGTTTGTTCCAAAGATGGAAAACGCGTAGAAACTAGTTACCGTTGCAAAGGATGTCCACAAAAACCTCCACTTTGTCCATCTTGCTTCGAGGCCTGGCATAATGAAATTAATTTATAATAACATAATTACCAGTAATTTCTAAGGTCATTTTGTTTACTAATTTTTTATTATGAAAGTTGATTTATTATGAGTAAAAGTTTCGTACCTACCTAATTATTAATTAACATTATTATTGATCTCACACTCCTAAGATTGTTTTGTTATAAGAAAGTTGATTTATTATAAGTAAAAGTGCCTTACCTAGTTATGGTTTCAAATATTGATACCTTATTCTTAAGATTAATTAAACATTTTAGTACAAAAAATATATGTTTTATTATTGAACGCCTCAAAACGTTAAGGGGCAGAACACCTACATGATAGAAAGAAATCTGCCAGAACGCCCAAGGACGTGCGACGCCTGAAGACGTTCTGTCATTTGGTATGGTATTGGTAAGCGGACCTACGCAAGTACGCCTATGGACTTAGTATGGAAAAAACGTGTGTCAAAATGCCAAAATTTGTCATGCATTACAGCGCGTGAACGTGTTAAACTCTACTTCGCGGTTTTTCAGTAAAACCATTGCGGTGTTCCTGAGGATTAGTATGCGAATTATGTAAGTTACTTTTAGTGTCCGGTATGTAATTGCGGTACGCAACGTTTAATGTTTGATGTACGTCCGCCTAATCTTATAAAAAACGATAAAAGATTCAAGCTTTAATTTCCACAACAAAGACCCTGTGTGCGGCTCCCAGTCGCGCGTCGTGGTAACATGTAGTTTAGAGACAACCATATGTATACTTTATATGTCCCAAGACTCTGTGGGCACGTCCAGGAGTTTAAGAGTGCGTAGATTCTTTAAAACCGTCTGTGTGAGCTAGAGCAGGTGATTCCTTTGACAACAATTGCATACGAAATAGGGCCCGAACGTGATTATTTATCAGTAACCTGCTGTTATTGTATCACTTCAAACGTAACTCCCATGCAATATCATAGGTACTACATTTGAATCCTCAAGTGAATCGGTTACCAATTCCGCAGTGTCGCAAATATCATTGAAATCTAGCCAGGTCTCACTTGAATCGTCGAAGGTGAGCAAAGGTTTAAAAGGTAACTTGACGTGTACAGAGTTTCTGGTCGATTTTTTGTGAACCCCAACGTCATCATCTAACCCCTGCGTTGTAGCTTGTAAGTTTTAAACTCATGGCGTATATCGCGCTAACTATCCAATTTATAGTCTGGAGCCGACTCCTTTTTACTTTCTTGGATTTTAGTATATTTCAAACACAAACCAGCTCCTGCGCGCAGGCGAAGGTTAAACTTGCTTAACGGATGAATCCTGACCCTCAAACGAATCGATATACTTTTTATATGTACTTTGCAAGCCTTTAATGACACCTCCTTCTCTAATTATATTATTAACATTTAACTCAGACAGACTTCTTTAAGGAACCACTATGTGTAGTCATCTTGGCGTAATAACGGAATCAGAGTTCTTACAATTTATTCGCGATGCTTTAGTACTTAGCGCCAGGTGTTGAACGCCGCACGACCGGCACGTGGGCGGTCGCCTGTTCGCGTGCCTGCCGTGAGTCCTGCAGCTGACCGTGGGAGCAACAACTACTACACATAAATTCGCGATGCTTTAGTACTTAGCGCCAGATGTTGAACGAAGCACGACAGGCACGTGGGCGGTCGCCTGTTCGCGTGCCTGCCGTGAGTCCTGCAGCTGACCGTGGGAGCAACAACTACTACACATAAATTCGCGATGCTTTAGTACTTAGTGCCAGATGTTGAACGGAGCACGACAGGCACTTGGGCGGTCGCCTGTTCGCGTGCCTGCCGTGAGTCCTGCAGCTGACCGTGGGAGCAACAACTACTACACATAAATTCGCGATGCTTTAGTACTTAGCGCCAGATGTTGAACGACGCACGACAGGCACGTGGGCGGTCGCCTGTTCGCATGCCTGCCGTGAGTCCTGCAGCTGACCGTGGGAGCAACAACTACTACACATAAATTCACAAGAAAATAGGTATAAAAACTGAATTGGACAAGGTGCGGTAACTTGGCAGGTTCACCTAACTGAAAACATTATGCTGCTACCGATGGCGATCTATAGCCGATTGCACGCCTTTTACTCAACTTCTTTTGTATTTGGATGAATCCAAAGAACCACCGAAAAATATTATCAGTGTCATTGATAATAGTTATAGGCCGAAAGAACCATTTCTTTCGTTGCGGCGAAGTTTTTGAAGAGAAATGCGTGAAATTTAAATTAAATAATATATTAAAGTGCGTACTAACAAAATGTAGAAAAATACTTTTAAACTAAATGTCTTGAGATATTTTAAAAATGTAATGTTAAATAAAGAAGATGCGGCGTCCTTTTTTTAAGACATGCGCCAAAGTGACTTTGTGAGTTGCGTCAACACAAGTCCATACAAATCGAATGTCAATTTTGTATGCTCGAACACTTCTGTTACATTTGTATATAAATGTCCTTACATATAAAATGCTTTTAAGGTTTATTTTCACTTCAATATAATGAGGGGTCAGCTCGTGTCGGCAGTCAGGGCCTAACTATGAGGGTGTAATAAAAGGTGAACAGATTAATATTCAATTACCGGACCCATGAGTATACATTTAAACCCGTTAAATTATTATCGGAAATTCAAACTCTCATTATTGTAATAGTGGGTAAAGCGCAAATTAATAATTAAGTTCTCACGGGCTATACTTTATAAATTATATGACTAGTGAATATTACCGTTATTGTACAACAACAAAACGATTACAACGAAAATGTTGTAATTGTACTTGTGTACCCTTTGCCGCCAGTAAGTTTTATATAAATCAGAGTGGAAATTTATGACCACAGCTTATGCTGCAATTGCGTGAGCTGCGGGAGCCACTTTTGACATTTTGAAAGGCAACACATGACAAAGTACAACATAACTACGCCATAGGCAACTCCTATATAAATTAATGGAACTAAAATAGCTTCAGGCTATATTAAATTCGAACAAAGTAGAGCCTCCTCTTAAGTTGGTAACTTTGTTATCTGATAGGCGTCAAACGAGCAGATATATAGTGACTACCGCCGCCTATAGACATTTGCAAGACTAGGCGTCTTACAGATGCGTTGCCGCCCTTTAAAGTCCTCCTTTCTTGAATACCCCTAAGACGTATCTGATCGGAAATAATGAGAATGCAGCTGGTTCCACAGTAATTGTACGCGGTAAAAAGTGACGTTTAAAGTGATGTAAATTTACCGACCGGTGGTAGGCGTGAGACTTAGAGTTGGGTCGCAACGTCATAAATGGAATTCTGCTGCTGTCTTATAGGCATTGAACTCTGTATTGCAGTGGTCCGACGAACCCAAAGGACTATTGATGGAAGCGACTAGGTAGCGAGGGAACGAGTATGGTCTTCCAGGGCTGGGATTCGCGTGGGCGATGATACAAATTGTATCAAATCATATTCCAAAGCAAAGTCATGAAAAGATCTTCCCGCATGATCGGTAGTACGTAAACAAAGCCAATTGGTGTAGCGGGCGTTACAATTACCAAAGGTCGCGGTCTCTGCGGTTGGACTCTGTGCCAGCAAGGAATCAGTAATCATTTCTATTTGATCTCAAGGAGTCGGTCTATTTCGGTATGTCCGTTACGGGTTCAGTATAGGTACGCATAGACGCCGGGGCGTCATCTCTATCTATACGAAAACAAAGGATGGACAGACCCTTGTCTTCAATATCATCTCCGAAAAGAACACGCGCTCCAGCCCATGGTATAAATATTTTTTCTAATATTGATGTTTTTTTATTGATGTTTGATGATTGATAAAACTACTTTAATGGATTCTATCGCAACCATGGTCACAGGTCCACCCAAGACTATGGTTGCTGTAAAGCTTCTGAAACGTCGGGCTAGTTAAATAATTGAATAAACCACGATAGAATCCGTAAAAGTAGTTTCATTGTAATTGTTCTAATTTATACCGTGGAAGGGTAGGGTATGAGGAATTATCCGGAGAAGATATCTGCGATTCTGTTACAAAAAATAAAGCTGGCTTTGATATCTCAATGTGATGGTCGACCGCGACGAGACTGGAGTGCAACCCCTTGATGTTGTAAAAATCAAGGACTAGAGCAGGCAGCAGGGGGAGTCTTCGATTTTGCCTTTCGTCTGCTACCAGTAAAACAGTCACAGAGGACCAATTTCCCCTCTCCCCTCAGGCTCTGGTTATGAACCTAAGCATGGAAGACTAGGGAGGAATTCTTCAGCTTCCACGTCGCTGGTACCCGGGTCTTGGAGTAATCCATTTTTAAACTGTGTCGCCATGATATGGGGGAGGGTTGGGCCTACCGGAACTCTCACAAACCGATCGAAACGCGACGTTGACGTTAACGTATTCACGTCGGAGTCATGTGAGAGAGAGGTAAATATGATCAACGTCCCAAATAAGTACCCGCGCCATTCGATTCCTCATTCTCCGCAAATCATTCAGGTTTTGACGTACATTACGTACCTGCAACTTATACACTTCTGTGCAAACTGAGCCATACGCGAAGATATGTTACTTAATAATAAGATATATATTTCATGTCGGCTCTTACTAGTTAAACGAAAAATAGTGTTACTTAAGTAAGTGTTTATGTTAAACGTGTTACAGTTCTTTCCATTGTCTCGCAACTGTTATACAAGTTTCAGGACTCCACTGCGAGGCACACGCAGGAGTGTTTTGTACATACATTTTGTTATGTCTTTATCACTTGTTGAGTGGTTAACAATCATAAAGTTTTCTCTACTTTGTTATAACACAATAATCTAACGTTTCTTATTATTATTTTATATTGCCTGAAGGGGAGAAGCGAGCAAATGAGACTTTGTGACTGCCGACGCCTAAATACATTCGCATTAGTATCATGCAGAAGCCTTGCCTCCCTTTATTCCTCCTAGTGGAGGAGTAGAGGGATCTAGTGGCCTGTTATTAAAGAAATTATACGTAACATAATTACGCTACGATCACGTCAGAAGTCGTAAGCTTAACATAATTACGCTGCGATCACGTCAGAAGTCGTAAGCATTTTGTCTTATTTCCTGTGCTTGTGATCTCTAAATATCCTAACGAAACATACCTAATGAAAGTTTACACCCTGACCTTTTTTCTGTGCAAATACATCAAACTCTCCATGAGTATGGCCATAATTAATGACGACAATAAGTACATGTTGCCATTAAAATCATTTATTGGTATACTATTGAAGACTACAAGTGTACAGTCAGTCGTGTGTATCCGGATCTGAAGTCGCGTAGAGGCTGGGAAACATTCCTAGGGAAACGTCGGCATCACGTCGAGTTCCTCGGAGCTGCGACGTCGCGCCCGTGCCCGGACTGCTCTGCACTGAATTAATACACATTTCATAGCATCGGCTACATATTCTGTTCAGGCATTTCATATAAAATATTAGATAATAACAACTCGTTAATCTCAATATTGTACATTTATACCCGTCAGGTATTACCTACATTTTGTATACCTGAATAAAGTACTCGTAAGATGCACAATGTGTTTTGACACGCCCGACGTTGTCAAACAGAATATTATAAAGAAGCGAACTATAAATATTATTGTTATCAAACAGATATTACACAATGATTGTTAATAAGTGATTGTTACAATTTTATAAAAACATGATTGCTTAAAACAAAGTTTTGACTTTTTTTCTAAAAAAGTATATGTTTAAATTCTTTACTTATATTTGTTTCGTCGGCCAGATTAGGGTTTATTTTAATATTATGTGCATATGGTGAAATTCTGTGTAAACACATCAACTAACTTCATAATATACATGAAGGAATGCATTGTCACTTCTTGATGGAGATTTATATTACGGTAACTTTATAATAAAACTACTTTGACGGGTTTTATCGCGGTTTATTAAGTGTTTTATAATCCCGATACCTCAGATGCTTTACAGCTACCACGGTCACAAGATCTGTAACCTGTAAACACATCATTTGGCCCCTGACATTACAAAGCACAAATCCTCGCGGAAGAACACAGATTTCGTCCTAGTATGATCCGTGTGTAGAGACAGTAATAAATAAACTAATTTCACGTGTAAAATTTTCTGAAAATAATTTAATTAGTGCTCAACTTACACTGGAAACAATGACAGTTTTTTATCATTCCTTCCCTATTTTTCAATACAATACATACAATTGTGACGTATAAACAATGCAGTATCACATAACTTATCGATAAACAGAAAAACGAAAGAAACATGTAAGGAATAGTATTTTTATGGAAAAAGTTATGTTTGAATAAATTATTGTATTACAGGTTAGTCGCTTCACTTACATGCAATAAAGTCAATTTTTTTTATCCGATTCAGTTCGTTTGAGAAAACAATTTCTAGATTTTGATGTTCTTGAGTTTTGAAATACTACCACATACTAGTATTTCTGGCGTTTTTAATTATAGACGTATTGTATCCCTATGCATATGAGATAACGAGATAAACCTGCAGTCGGAATCTAGAAGATACCGCTACTATAAACACCTGCACAAATGCTTACCCACAGTTACTTAATCCGCTACCTGGTACCCACAACCCACGCGAAACTAAAACCGATACGAGAGGCAATTTCCGAGTAATGATAGCCACTTCAGTTGCAATAAAGCATTGGTACATTATAGACAGCTGAAAGCATTGTACCTGTTGTCAATAGGAAGGAGAATAGGAATTAAAAATAATATTGAAGAGGAATCGGAAAATTCACACAGTTTCTGCGTTGTTGTATTGGCACACCCTGCGACAAACACATGATCACTTCCTCAATCTAAAAATCCCTATCTCTAACTCATTTTAATTTTCATTTGTAGCACACAACACATATTATGCGTGTAATCAATGACCGGTTGAATTAGGGCCTGAGCAAGTGAGATTTTAGTTGAAGAAAGCAGGAATATTGAAGACGTTTCACAGAGTAAATTGAGAAATGTAGAAGTGTCATTAAAGAAGGCATTTCAGGAGAGGTTTGAGTCAAAGAAGTCGTCTAAGTTCTTTGCGGCATCAGTCTGGTATAGCCTTGTAAACGCTCATCAAACACCATACAATATACTATCGACAAGCTACCTACATTACTGGTCACGAGAAGCTGGCTGGTCATATTGTATTTTTTTACGCCTTCCTTTTCCCGCATACCTCAGCGACTCGTCTGAAACGTTTGTACGTAGAAATTATGAGCTGCAACGTGTACAGTTTATAACGTTGATGACTGTAGCATGGGAATATTAAACGGATGTGTGTTACAGGCACCTACAGAAAACCTTAAACATGCAATACGTATTACGTACGTATATTACGTATACGTATTGCCGCCTTTATACACAGTTGAATATATTCATCGAAAGTAGTACAACCAGCAGCTGATATCCCTCAGGCTTTGATGTACTTATTAACTAAATATTAGTATTGATTTTAATTTTATTAACTACTCCTATTACATTATCAGCTCCCAGTAGTGGGGTACACAAATAAATCCCATTAAGGAAGACGAGGCTTTCTAGCCCTGTTTTTGAGTCCCTTTTACATAAGTAAATAAACACCGTTATCAATTAGAGGCTTATTTTAGCTTCTGTCACCTGCTACCTTTTATATTTTGATAATTTCGTGTTCTTAAAAATATAAGAAGAAAATTAGTGCCGTAGCAAGCAGGAGCCCGGTCGCCTCCGGGGCTGGGATCGACGATTATATCATATTTTTTACGAGTTTCAGCGTCTCAGTTGCGAGAGATACTTTTATTACAATATCATAATTATCAACATACAACCACTCTTCTGGTACTTACATCATATCTGGACAGAGTAGTATTCCAGGAACAGTAGTTCCTGGAGAGATTTTCTAATTCGATATGCAGTTCTATATCTTAGTTGATCGACCATCTGTACATGTACAGACACCCATCGCCTGCTTCTTTGCACATTTTAGTGAACAGTAGCGCCACTCTGTATTCTAGAAGAAATGCTCACATGCTTCTCTCGCAAAGTGCCAGCTATACTGTCGCGTTTCGAGCGGTTGGTTAGATTTAGGTAGCCCATTGAGGGGAGGAACTAAGGAGAGCTGTAATGTCTGAATGTTGTGGATGTTTGAGGGCGTCAGTCATCAAGACTGTCAGCTTTTTCATCACTTCTGAATAAAAACAATACAGCTCGCTCAGGTCAGGTCGTTGCTAACCGTTTTTGGGCAGCAATGGGAATACACATTATACATGCAACAAAATGGTATTGAGAAAGGTAAATGTTTTCATCTCTATAGCAATTAGTGTGTCTCTTATATACAAGTAGATACTTATAAGTTCTTCCTACTTAAGTTTACTGTTATTCATATGATTAACACGATCCATCATTAAATTTTTGATTAAAGCTTGAATTGCAAATATTATGTCGTATTGCCGTAGAAGAAGTGTGCCTATCGTGTGCATCGTGGACATATCCTCCTAGGGACTGCCGCTGATAAGACGACGGCCTCTATGCCAGCTGTTTCCTGACCCCCGCCGCACACTTTATGACTTTGTTAGTCTGCTCTGCTTCCTGTCCCCGCGACCCTCGTCCCCGCTCCCCGGGTTATTCCAGTACTAATTAATACACTAACCGATGTTATGTCTTGTCTATTATCGCTTAGATATGCTGTTACTATGTTCATATTTATTATAGAATTAATAAAGGTATAGATAACATTGTGCTATGTTGGTTTTATTTAATATTGACAATTGCTTTCTAACGAAATCTCATTTGCTGTAAAGTGACGATGCGGCCGAAGATATAACTCCCCAATCGTGCTGATGTTAATTCGGTTTTGATTCACCCCTACAATACCGTGGGAAAAACTAGCAGTCGGTTTTTCCTCCTTCCCTCGAATGAGCCTAAGGCTATTTATACATAGAGTATTACGCGAGCGAAAGTTTCCTACCCTTGTTCAATTCGGTTGCAATGCCACACGGCACTCCTTCTTATTAAACACGTTTCAGGATGAGGAAAAAACTGACCCAGGTAAGCTGTCTCAGCTTCTTATTGGCTTCTTTTTAAGACGATTCGCCGTGCATGAAGTCTGTGGGTCACCACCAGGCTTGCAACTACACACAACACCGCCTATGAGTTATTTGACCGGTCACTCGATTGAGTCCAAGGCCGGAAGTTGCAGGTCTAGGTGACAGCAGCACTTCATACATGACCGCATTTGCTCCTTGTATAGAATAAGAAGATGTGCCGATGTGAAGTGCCCCGCTCTATCTACAAACTGAAACTGCCCAGGGATGAGCTCGCGTGCGTCGTGTGCTGAGTGCGGCGCCAGCCCCGCCCACACCGCCCGGTGCGTCATCGCCTGGTGCTCTCTGTGTGCAATAAGAACAGTTTTACACTTACGTTACGAATAACTTCAAATTCCGAATGCGTATATCTACACCTACGCACACTCTCACACTCGCCGCGTACACTGCGCGGGGAGGACTCGTATAAAGTTTGAAGAAAAGTGCTGAAAATGTAACTCATTAGTCTAAAAAAATATTATGTTAAATTAGTGTAAAAAAATAGAAATAAAATTTTTTGTAGTTATTAATTTTATTTATGTATTAAAAAAAATGTACTAACTTTTTGAGTGAAATATTCGGATATGTACATTGATGATCAAAAAGAAAAAATCAGAGGAAACTGTTAGTCTTTATTTAGTATATTTTGTAATTTTATATGTATATATGTATATATGTAAGAGACTGTTTGCTTCTATAATAAATAAATAAAAAAATCACACACAAAGCGTACAAGTACCTCGGTTTTATTGTGCGAGTCTGTAAGCCGTTTTCAGACATCAATTGTTTAAAAGTAATATACTACCAACACGTTCGAAGCATTCTCGAATACTGCTGCACCATATGAAGCCCCCAATATATAACTCACATAGACAATATCTAAAAGACGCAATCAGCCTTCCTAAAACATCTAAACTATCGATTATTTAATAAATACACAAGCTACGAGAAATCCTGCAAAATTAACACTGTAATGGCGCTTAAGTGAGATCGCTTCTCGAACAGTTTTTCCTACATAAAGTATGCCACGGTGCTACTGACAGCATCGAACTCACTGAGCAAGCAGTAAGACTGTGTGCCCCCTCCACCCGCACCAGACACACACCTCTGTTCTATGTGCCGCGTACGCATACTAATTACTATAAGAACTCCATAATATATCGAACTCAAAAATGGCTCTCTCTAACAGGCAGTTTAGCACAGTTGACGTATTTCATGCAACCAGTAACATATTTAAAACATCAGTCACAAACATATAATAACCAAATGTTTCGGTACACGCACACACACGCACACGCACACACGCGCACACGCGCACACACACAATCTATTACAAGGTACTATATACTATACTGTTCAACTCTCTGCTATGCATACCCTATAAAATGTGAATCCGTAATTGGGCGTAAGTTACATTCATGTAAATCAATGTAGTAACTGACTTTAAGGTCTGTGGTTTTTGTGATAAATAAAAAGAAAAATCTTGGTTGCTTAATCTAGCGACAAAAGAAACAATCTAAAAAGACGACAAGCTCGATGATAGCATCTGATTTTCTATAACAACTTCAAACATAGTTCTTTTCCTTATAACTTAAGGAATTTTTACTTAGACGCACGAAGTCTAAGTCTGACTTGGCTAGTTCTCATATACGTCTTATTATCAAATTCCTAATCAAATGGTCATGGAAGATCCCTATCTTCGATTTCTGGTTCCTAATAAACATTTTGAAAAGCCAAAACTTTAGACGCCAAGTTTCCAATAGAATAAAATAATAAATTATTTCTTTATAACTTACGCAGGCTATAATATGTTTGATACAATATGGAAAATAGCCAAGTGAGACGTTGGTAATTTTAAACAATGAATTTGAACATATTTTTATAGTAATTATTTTGTTAATTTTCCAAAAATTTGCAGAGCTGTTATGCACTTATAACGTTGATATCCCTGAAACTGTCCCTGAAATTTAACATTCATCAAAAAAAGAGTGTTCAGTTTATTGTGGTTCTAAAGAAGACAAAATAAAAATTAATGTAGTCGGTCCCTGGTCTTTAATTCTTTATCAACATGGAACACAGGTTGTGGAACAATGAGTGTGTGTACACGCAATTCTAAGAGTCGTTAGAGCGTCCGTCGCTGCGGCGTCGTTGTTTTTCCTTTTTACAGCCACTACCACGCGTCTACTACCCATTACATTAGTGTCCGTGGTATTCCGTATGTCCGTGGTAGTGTCGTGGTATACATCCACTGAAGCATTAAAGGCAATCATCAACTGTATAATATAATAAAAAAATCGTTTGCAGTCGGTATTAAATAATTTGAAGAAGAAGAAGAAAAACTAAATTGTTTAGAGAAGCGCAGATCGAAGTAGGTACGAGGTCGGTCGGCGCGGCCACACACTTGGCGCCGAAGCCTCCACAGACTCGCGCCCGCAGCGTTTGACCCGTCCACCTCGCGTTTTAGTCACTACTCTCCAGTAATTAATTACTTAATGTTGATATTAAAAAACCCTTTTATTACAAAGACATAAAAATGACCATAAAACTACTTTTACGGCTTTTATCGCGCTTTATTTAATTATTTATCTAGCCCGACGCTTCAGAAGCTTTACAGCAACTATGGTCACGGGTCGACTGAGATGACAGATGTCCTGATGTACCAATTTTTAAAAAGTACCCGCAGAATTATAATTTTAGTTGATTTAATACAAAATGTTTAGGTAAAAAACTGTGAAAAAATATCAAAGTAAATCGTTATTCAGCTGCAGAAATTATTGACAAAGAGAGGTCTAAACAGACTTTGTTCTGTCATAAAATATTTAATATAATAAAAAATTTAATAGATGAATTTTTGCCATATTCGATAAAGTTTCCGCACGAAGCCGGGACGGACTGGCTAGGCTAGTAACATGTAAAACTTTAATGCTACGCTATTTACTATTAACGTGGCATGGCATGCTGCAAGCGGCCACTTACTTACAACTATCTGGGACTCTTGTGTTTCTCTTTGCGTTCGTTCATTTTGCATATGAACCCGACTGAGCGATAACTAGAGGCGCCTTTGTTTAGGACCGAGCACGACAGCAGAGCCATGATGAACATACATACAGTGCTTACAGCTTACCTGCTCAGTAGACAAAATTCAACACCATCTGCCACTACCTGCAGCTGCCACATAGCAACGCACGGTGAGGCGGTCGCGCTGCAGCCTGACAAGCATTACTAATTCATTGACGTCACAAGTTTGAATATTAAATTATAACGAGCGAATTTGTTAACCTCGGATTGTGATTAATAAGATTATAGATCTCCATAGGTTTACTAAGATAGGGGCAGTTAATGAGGCTTGTAACAAGTGTCTAAATATATTTAACTCGCATGTTCCGCGGCCTCAACATGTAATGTATCGCAGAGAATCGGCCGGGATAACAATTCCGTCGCTCCCTTAATAGCACTCGAGGGCCAGACGATGCAAAAATAATTAAAATCACCTGCATTTGCGCCCAGCGGCAACTCATAAAATAAAATGAATAGAGTTAATTGGTACTACACTGCAATGAGAGATTAAATTACAATAGCAGTACTCCGACAAGTACACCACATCACAGAGCACGTGTCCCCCGGGTGAAGAGCGCTCTCGGCCAAGTGCCCCACACTCTACTCCACTAGACGCCAGGAAACGTCCAGCTACGATTCTGAGATTATGTTTGTGGTAGTCATTTATTATTCGTAGTTAAGGCTCATTTTTATCTTTTTGTAACATTTGGTAAATTTCTTACTTTCACAAAATTTTAAAATAAGCAAATGGAACAATATTAACTGATATGTATAATTCCTAATTTCGGTTAACTCTTTCATTACCCCAGTTCGCCCGGGATCCGGAAGTCGTGCGGTAAACAGCGACATGCGGTTTCCCTGCGGAGAGGCGCGCGGCGGCTGCAGGTGCTGCACACCCACTAGCCTGGAACCCACGAGTGGACGTATTGCGCTCCATCGCTGTTCCTCAGCGCTTCATGTCAACACACGTCAGCTGTCGCCAATGATCAGACAACCCGCCTGAATGTCTAATAATTAAGATTTTTTATCTGAAGTAATGTGTAATGTGATTACTACGTTTTATGATACATTTACTTTACAGTTTTGTACAGGATTCATCTGTTTGTAAAATGTGAACGTTGTCGAGCGCCGCAGCGTAGAGATAATGTCATAGGGGGACATACCGAAACACGAACTACCGACACCCATAGACATCTACATAATTCATGAGAGACAAAATGAGAGAAAACATGAGAGTAACCCATAGACATCTACATATGTCAATGGGTTACTCTCCTGGCTTTATTCCCTCCAATGGACCACCGCCTACACACAAACACGAGAAATTGTCAATTATTATTTCAATCGGTGTTATGATATGAGCGTGGGATACGTTCCTCATAGAGCTTGCCCAAGAATTCGGCTGCACGAACTGCATGGCACTACTCATGTGACTTACAGGCAGAAATGTCTGACCAGTGGCGGACTGCTGGTGCCAGAGGTGCCCCTGGTTCCCCTGTTGTCCCCGTTGCCCCTAGTGCCCTTTGGCACCACTGGTGCCACTGGTGCCCCTGGTGCTCCTGGAGCCGCTGTTACCCCTGTTTCCCCTTTTGTCCCTGTTGCCACTGGTGCCAATGGTGCCAATGGTACCGCTGGTACCACTGGTGCCCCGGGTGCCACTCTCACTCTTACCCTACACATGGAGGAAGTGAGAGCGGAACGCAACTAACACGTCGACAAGGAGCTACTTTAGGGTTCGCTAAATGTATATTTATCGGCGAATATTCTATTTGTTTGTTTGCCCTTCCCAGGACTTACCACCACCCACTACCCGCTGACAGAGGATCTAGTGATGGTGCGGTCTGATTGTAAACAGAGTGTGTCGGAGGGATAAAGTCTAATGAATAATTTTATGAAGTGTCATATTTTGCTAGCATATAAAATGTTTGCTGAAACTTCCAAAAAATTATAAAGAAGCGCGGCAGGAAAATAACATTACAACAAGGTAAATCTTGACGAGATGTTGTATTCGGTACTCGCGACGTGTTCGATGGAACTGCGTTCCCTCTCAGTCCGCCAGCCGGTCGCCGGTCACAAACTATTGCAACTTCACGATTTGCTCGCATCAATTAATATTTATTGATATTTTTCTGTTAGAAGTTACATATTTTACTAGCGCTACGATTCAATGATCATTATGTTTATTCACCTGTCGAATGACGTGATGACTCTAGCGAACACGGAGCGAAACATGGGAGATGTACGGGGGTTTGCTCACCGGCTCTGTTCCCCAACGAGCAATTCTTGACGCCCTACACATTATTTAAGTGCCGTTATTTCACTCTCCCCTTTCTGGGGCCTGACTCCACAAATATAGAAGTTGTCATCGGC
>JAFELO010001151.1:54084-67436 GCA_017140195.1 Eumaeus atala
GGGGGGGATAGATGGAGCGCAACGCATCGGCGTGGTAATAATGTGGATGTTCATGGGCGTCGGTGGTCGTAAAAGTGCACCGATTGATCGTTTACACCCCCGTTGTATATATATATATATATATATATATATATATGTGTGTGTGTGTGTGTGTGTGTGTGTGTGTGTGTAATTTTGATGCGTTTGGCATGCAACAACAATTTAGACGTGCATATAAAATGTTGGCTTTTATATTCGAATTAATTTTAACTCCACTTAAAAATGTGAAAATACTTAAAATAAATTATTTTTTGAGAGTAAAATAAACATTGGAATATTGTTAAAGATATCTCTATCGTAATTATTGAATTTTGATTACAATACAATTATTAGTTTTAGTGTAAAAGAGTTATAAAAAAATACACTGGCATACCTTTAGCATTTATACTATTAATAAACAAGATTAAAATGCTATGAGGACAATACTCAGTGTTTATAAATTAATGTTTATGTGGGTAACTCAGATTTCTCATTTAACATCAAAAGCTATCATGTTTTCCTTGTACCTATTTATTATTACCTACTTGAACAAATATTTACTTACCCGCTCTATCTTTCTCGCATGAAAACAATGAACGTGTCAAGGGAACTCTTTTAAACAATCATCAGACAGTAGTGGTCGGCTGAGCCTCTTAGTACGCACAGTAGACCTAAGTAAACGGTTTCCTTTCTCATTAAAGCAATCAGGACTAAAATGACCACCACATTCAAAATTAAGCTGGTGCCATTTCCAAATTAGCCTAAATCTTCATCGCCTGTAGCTTTTACTCATAATCAACACCTGGAATCGGAATTCTATTATTATTTTCAAAAAAATCGTATCTGCTTTGTATTGTCTTTGTCTGCGTGTAGGTCATTATATAGTACCTATCAAAGTTATTGCCGTTGGAAAAATCATGATTATATAATCAAAACTATTATTCTCACGTTATATAACTTAATGAATTTACGATATGTTTTACATACGAACCGGTCAGTGTCTAAAGGAAATTTGGACAGGTGTACTTTACACTTGGGCAACTTTCGTAATTCAGAAATCACACAATTCCTGTAATTGCAATGTTGTATATTCTGCATTACTATGAAAATTCAGTTTTATTACTTTTTTCAATGAAAATCTTTGGAAATCCTGAAATTATGTAAACATCGAGCACGCTTGTCATGTCACAAATGGTCCATAGATTATACACGTACACTGAGAGCCTACTTTAAATACGATTCTTTTTTCGGTAATATTGGTACGGTTTGTCATACATTATGTCTTAGTAACCGTATTACAAATGTATAATCTTGTCATTGCTTTGACTTAGTACAGTCACAAAGATTTACTTAGAAGTGTCGACCTCTTGACTCGAGCGGTGGCTCGCTCGCTACTGACCTCTCCGTGGGAAACACACTATATATAAAATGTGTATTTACGATTACACCTACAAACAAAGGCAATGCACAATCGTACATTGCAAGAACTGTTAGATTATGTATTTTAAATAATAATAAAGAAACAGAACCATACAACACTACATAGGAAAATCTGGAGGAATTAAGAAAGCTTTAAAAAAACTCAGGGAAAATTCACTAATTGGATTCCATGTATTAACAAAAAAAGGAATGGCAAGAAAGAAACAAAACGATCAGACATTATAAAAACACCAACGACCTTCCATAGCAGCTTATGAAATGGTGGCGAATACTATATAAATATACAATACAATAATACTATAAACTTATACAATACAGTGCTATACAGTGCGGCCTAAGAATACCCTCACCCTCAATCCAAGCCCAGGGTGACGTACGTGACGTCAAAGAACACTAGTCTCTTAACAACAAAGAGGCTTCAGCGAGATGATTGTTTGGTGTCCTATCTGTTTCATAGTGACAGTGAAATTGACGGGAACACCAGACAGCGCTCGCACCTAGTGATGGCGGTACCATTAACCGGATCGGCGACAGGCAACAGTGGCACCGCGTCAGTCCGAAACCTATTCGGCGGTTATCAATCCGCCTGCTCAGCGTGGTAATTATGAGCATTAACCTCAAATGGACGAGAGCAGTAGAATTCGGCCGGCCCGGTGGTCTCACTAGTCCTGGCCACGGTAATGACCACGGTAGCGGTGGAACAAGAGGTTCTAAGAATCTAGGGATGGATACTACCGGTTTGACCTTACTACGTATAACGGACGCTCAGACTAGATAACCACTTGGTTGAACTGGAGGTGGGACTGGGAAAAATCCGATGAAACGTTTTGGGGCTATGTAAAGTTCGAAGACAAGGTGAGGATACCATAACTCTGCCATCAAGTCACCTATTCCACTTCAGATTTTAATGCTAAAATGGGAGTACGAAATGGGAGTAAAGAAATCGAGTCTGGGACGACATGAAGTCAGAAGTCGAAATCGTAACGGGCAAAGGCTGGTAAACTTCTTTTGGGAGGAGGGCCTCTTCTTAATGAATTCCTATTTTATGAAGAAGCCCCATAGGAAGTTGACATGGCAGAGCCCCGATACTGTAACAAGGAACAAGATTGACTTTATTTTCATGAACCGAAAGCACGTATTTAGGTAAGTCTCTGTGACCAACATGTTCAAAACCGGAGGTGATCACCGATTGGTTAGGGACACCCGTGCAGTTTCAAGAGAAAATAGCTCCGGTGAAGGACGGAATTACAGTCGAGCTTTTTAGAGTAGGAGGCGAACCAGTGTTAAGAGGGCTAAAAAAGATTTTTAATTATGTCCTTCAGAGGAGCGTACCTCCCTAGGCTTGGCTTGGAAGTGACATTATTTTGTTTTTTAAGAAGGCCGACAAATCACTTCTTCAAAATTACAGACCCTCTTCACTTCTTGGCCATATTTACAAGTTGTTTTCGAGAGTCTTGGTGAATCGTCTCATCACAAAGCTCGACGAATTCCAGCCACCGGTGCATGCGTGATTTCGCAGAGGATTCAGCACCATGGACAGCATTTTCAGCATAAGGCAAGTTATACAAAAGATATACTAATACAATCAGCCGCTGTACCTTGCCTTCGTGGACTATGCGAAAGCTTTTGGACTCTGTCGAAACCTGGGATGTTCTGGAAGATTTACGGCGATTTTAGATCGATTGGCGATACGTCGATATGCTGAGAGCATTGTAATACGTTGGCTTTGTGTCCGTTCTGATTCCGGGAACTCATACAAAGCCAATCCAATTGCGTCTAAGAGTACGACAGGAGGATGTTATTTCCCCGAAAGTGTTCATTAATGCTTTGGAGGATGCCTTTAAGACTTTAAGCGGGGCAGAATGCGGCATAAATACTAACGGCGAATACCTCTCACATCTTCATTTTGTCGACGATATCGTTGTGTTGGCCGAATCGTTGGAGAGCTTGCAAGAAATGTTGCATAGCCTAAATGGATCCTCCCGACGTATTGGATTAGGATGAACTTGGACAAGACAAAGGTCACGTTCCACGAACACGTTCTCCCTAGGCCGGCCAACGTCGATTGAACGAACGAACGTGCTATTCTTGAAGTCGTAGACGAATACGGCTACTTCGGGCAACTATTGCAATTGGGTAGATATAACTTTGAGAATGAAGCCGATAAAAGGATTCAGTTGGGTCGGGTAGTATTCCGAAAGCTTTGTCACATTCTCATGTCACGTATACCGCAGAGCTTGAAGACGAAAGTCTTCAACCAATGCGTTCTCCCCGTGATGACCTACGGGGCCGAAACATGGCCTCCTAATTAAGGATTTGTTAGTTTGCGTGCTATGTTGGGCGTTTCCCTGTTCGACAGAATTTGTAGCGAAGTCATAAGGCAGAAAACTAAAGTATCCGATATCACGCGACAAACAGGCTCGCTGAGGTGGCAATTAGCTGGTCAAACACTCAGAAGAACAGATGGCAGTTGGGCCAGTAAGTTGGTTCTGGAGTGGTGGACGCGTTTAGGAAAACGAAGTCTTGGTCGACCGTTCACCAGGTGGGAAGACGATCACCGCGCAGCTGTCGGTCTAGGATGGATGCAAGAGGCACGAGATTGGTCATCTTGGCGTTCACTGAGAGAGGCCTATATCCAGCAGTGCACCGATAAGGGCTGATAATGAAAAGAAAATGATACAACACAAAGCTGAAGCCTTTGAGTTTCCACCAATAATAGAATCCGAAATAAAATATGCAGGTATGTCCCAAAAATAAGAGAGGTCCTGGTGGAGATAAAATAACAAACGAACTTCATAAAGCATGTTTGAACACATTTAAGAAACTATTTTAAACATTTTCAATAACATTCTCAAAATTGAAATTATACAGAAGCAGTGGACATCTTCCATTGTACTTCAACATAAAATGGTGATAAATGTAAGATTAATAACTACCGACCCATTACCCTGTCCTGCGACTTGTATAAAATATTTTTGAAAATAATACTATACAGAATTACTTCCGTGCTAGATGAAAATCAGCCAAAAGAAGAGACTGATTTTTGTAAGGACCATATACCATACAAAATTGATGACAAATTGCATAAAAACATTTTTTCTAAACATCAGAAAAGTTGATTACATTGACCAGCACAATATCTGGGACAAATCATTTCTCCAGTAAAACAAGTGAGACCAGAAACAGCTGTGCTTGGAAGAGGGTTTGTTCTCTCGAAGAGGTAATGAAGAATCCATGTGACGAATCCATGTGTATAAGACCAAAATATTTAACACCTGCATACTGCCATGTTTAACCTACGGTTCTCAAGTGTGGGCCTAAATAAACAAACAGAAAATAGCACCTAAAGTCTGTCAGAATGAAATGGAAAGGGATATATTAAATATTAGACTAAAAGATAAAATTAAAGTAACCGATACAAAGAGCCAATCTAAATTTGTAGATGTATCAGTAACAGTAAAAAGTTGAAATGGATGTATAGTAAGAAATAATAGAAGCAAATGGTCAAAAGATGTAATGACGACAAAAAAACATGCAGGAACAAGATGGAGTAGAAAGGCCACCTATAGGAAAGTATGGAAAACCCTAGGGGAGGCCTTAGGCCAAAGGGCAACGTGATACGTAAAACGGTACCGATGTCGATAATTTCTAAGATATAATAATAATAAGTAGAAAAAATATATGTATTTAGGTTGAAATAAAAATATTTTTTATAACGAAAATACAAATTAATGAATAATAATTAGTGTTAATTAAATGTGCAATGTTACAAAATAGTCGATAGGATTATTTTAATAATGGAGCTGCAATAATAAATAGATAATTAATTAATGCTTAAAAAAGGATAGAGTATTATTATGTATAATTATTAAATAATATTTGTTAAACCAAATCTATGTGTCAGAAACCAAATGTATTTGATTTGATAGGCTGTTACTGCTACAAGTATAAAAGTATACTTCTTTTAATTTTACGTGCCAGTTCAGTTCGTTTTTAGAAATGGTTGCTCGTTAGTTTTAATTAAGCCTCTTTTCAACTTTTTGTCGGTGTAGCGGCGCGAACAATAAAATAAAACAGTCACCCAAGCTCGTAGGCTGTGCCTGCTGAATGATTACTAATCTAAAGGAATACAAGACGAGTAAAAATGAATGAAACCTGCAAATGAAACAAACTTTGAAAGGAAAATCGCAGAAGTATCCACTTAACGTTATAACGTTTTGTTAATTTTTTACCTTAACTACATATAAAATTAGCATTTTAATAAATTGGCCACTCACACCACAAAGCAATGGTTTGGTTTTGATTTCCTAATTTAAATAACATTTCAAATTAAGGTTCATTTTTTGTGTTTCAAATTTTATAATTTATTTATTTTTCCGCCATTTAATTTTTCTTTTTTTATATAAGATAAAGAATCATCTATAGACAAACCTCAAAGTATTAATGATATATGTAAAAGTAAGCACCGTAAGCTTTTGTTTTCATTCTGAAAAAAATGTTTCCTACCTTCAGAACTAAACTCGTGGTCGGTCGGAGACCCTCGATGACAATGAATCCATCGGAATTCGTGGAATCCATCGAAATCAGTTAAGAGATATCGGGACGCTTCGGTTTTAGTGACGAAAAAAATTTTATTCCCTTATACAATTTGGAATGGTGAAACGCACGACACGAGGGGCGTCGTATGTTGCGTGACATTGGCCAACCGCCATATTGTGACGGTTGGCCAATGTCACGCAGGGAGGGAGTTTTGCATCGTGTGGTTCAGATGGTTGCTAAATCGGAGGAGCTACAATTTCAGCGCCTCCGACACCTACCACACTGCCTGAACAACTCCAACATATCACCATTTTTTCGGCATTTGGATAATTTCTTACAAGGGAAAATTTGTACTCCAATCCGGGTTCAAAACATTTGCTGTTTCTGGCTGCCATAATAATATTATGACATAATGTTTTTCAGTAAAAGTAGGAATGAATTACCCTCATTTCATTTTAAATAAATGTTAAAGATGTTTATCACAGAAATAAATATAATTCATAAATGAGCTAATGCCTGGGTGGGATTCGAACCCGCGATACTCTCTTTGAAACACCCGGAATCTCACATGCCGCACCATACGCGACCGCATTGCTAACAGTAAGCGTTATGTGCGCGAAAGATACCTTCTCGAACGTGCGAGAGCAATGTAATTTACTATGTAATGAAGTATGGATATAATATTTGAATTTCTTTTAACGTGGCGCTCTCGCCGAGCCGTTACATCATATCTGCTGGCGAGCGGCGGCAAGTATTTTACAATTACGTTTAGTTTTGTTCCAGGTCGTTAATTTAAATAAGTCGAATAAGGACCATTAAATAATTTGGAGAACTCATTTAACTGAAATTAAGTGTTAAATTAAGAGAGATGGAACATTTATTTTGTTATGACTATGAGATTGTGAGTGAAGACGGCAGGGCTCAGTTGGTGACGGAGCGGGCACGCCGTGAGTTACGACAGCTAGGCGGGTTACGACAGCGACGCGGGTTACGACAGCGACGCGGGTTACGACAGAGACGCGGGTTACGACAGCGATGCGGGTTACGACAGCGACGTGGGTTACGATAGCGACGCGGGTTAGAATTGCGCTTAGTTATGGATGTTTATATTAATTTATATAACAATTATATAAATTTTAAATGACAAAGAAAATTCGTTGTCTAGTACCTATTCCATAAGTCCTTACGGGAGGTAGAACCCGTCTAGGCTAACGTAGAAAGATTAGTCTACAGGTATTATAATCATCATCATCAGATGGTTCCTTGCTGGACACAGGCCTCTCCCACAGAGTGCCACAGGTCACGGTCACGAGCACTTGCATCCAGTGGCCATTCGCCACCTTAACCATGTCGTCAAGCCACCAGATAGTAGTCCGCCCCGCACTGGTATTATAACAATAACTATAAATCAAGTTATGAGGACGTGATGGGCTGGCAGTAAGGGTGCTTCAAGTAGTAAGCACGGACCCATCCGAGCACCACACTTAAGCAAGCAATCCTGTTCTACGCTGATTCAATTCAAATTCAAAGGCTAATTGGGACGGGACATCTGGTGCATCTCCTTACTGCTGCTAAATAATGAAACCGCTGTAAAATTGAGACATTATAAAGATTGATCGAATCCTATTGTGGATCATAATGTTTGCACGGTGCAATAGAGTTTGATGTTGTTATGAGTCTGAGCGATGACGTCTACACAGAACATCGGGTGACTTCGGCAAACAGACGCTGTACGCTTAAATGAATAAGCCGGAGCGAGGAAAGAATTCCGACCGACGAATTGATATATATTGATGAAAAAAGAATACCCAGAACATTGTTAAGAGCTTCTTAATACAGAGACTACACCTTATACACCTACACACAGTCTCGCACACGAGGAACGCCGACTGATTATTATTATTCATGTAGTTTTCCGTAGTTCGTTGGAATGTACAATTTGGTAAGGCAGCATACCAGCCCGTGTTATTCACGGGCTGGTATGCTGCCTTGCCTCGATAGTAGTTCATTGTCCTGTAGCTTGTTCGGGCGGCCGCGTGCTGACAATCACAATAATACATGTACAGGAGGAGCGAGGCCGGTGCTTGTACAGAAAACAGAGTGACGGTCACGCTTAGGACGAGGAAATGTTGGTCCACCTTACAAAAGAGGTCCGTGCATTAGTCTAGTCTTGACAAGAATCGCGTAGAAATTGGAAATTGGCAAGGGACACGTTGGAAGGCAGGCCCCTGACTTTCGACATTATTTTCAACTGACGATAATACGACACATATGCATATTTGGTGTAGCTATTTGATATTGAATTTTCAGTCACAGCGCTCGCCTGACGTTTGTGTGTGTATTAATACTAAAGTAAGTACTACTATTAAGATCTCTAAGTAAAAATTTAATTTGAATAGATAGTTTGTAGTTATCTAACGGGTCTTAACGCGATATCTAAAATACTAACTTTTTGGTAACTGTCTTGCTCGACGTTTCGACCGGGTTATACCAGCCGTGGTCGCGAGCCTTGTAATAAGTATTTTAAGTATCGCGTTAAAACCCGTTAGACGACTACAAAATGTGTACTAAACGTGAAAGTTTCAAACAATTATTAAATAGATAATTTTATATAAGTGAATTAAATAATGATTTAATATATCAACTATATACTCATATACATTTGAAAATGACTCAACCAATTTTATTATACCTATTGTGAAGTTAAATTAAGACCGTTAAGGTACAATTTTATGACCTTCAGCTCGGTCAGACTGTCCAGTGTTAGCAAATCCTCCACGGCAGCGTGATACCAGTTTATTGATGTTAACTATATTGTAATAAAAGTTTTAGGGGAATATTTCTTAATTTTTAAAGTATTGCATAATTAGTCACACTAGTGTTATTCACTATCTACATGTTCTATGTGTTGATAGCATTTAATAAGGGTTTTAAATTACTTTGTTATTTATGTTAAAACATCCGGCTAATGATGATGATTCAATAGTTTGTGCCGTAAATAAGTATCATCCTAGATAAGAGTGTGTCTGGACAAGTGTGAATACGAGCAGAAGCACACAACGCGCGCTGTATCTGGGAGCCGCGGGTATCATCGACGCGGTCAACACAAATAGTCATTTCGTTGGCAGAGCAAGTCGTTCCAGCGCGCAGACTTTAGTAAAATAACTCAGAAATACGACACACGCGTTCGCTTAAGGAGCGGTTTGATAAACCCGACGCAGTGCTGACTGCCTGTTTATAAGGACACATCACACCAGCACCGCCGCGCTGAGCTAACAGTGACATCTGCTAGCTACTCCTTACTTATAACATAATAACATAAGTCTAATATATTTATATATTTTAAGGTTTATCTGCCAAGTTCAAGACTCGGCACGTGAGGCTAGCAATGGGAAGTTTAATCAGAATGCCTCGAAGAATGTGCGAGAGCCTGAACACAATAACAGCCTCCCAGCGTGTTTCAGGTCTCCGCTAGTAGAGGTTAACAAAGGTAAACTTCTTTTGTTAAGAATGTGCGGGGTATTAGCCTCCGCGACAAGGAGGTAGGGCAAGATAAAATCAACTTTAATTACTTTCCAAAATTTGCGAGGTTTGTTCCTTCATGACGACAAGACAAAAGCCAAAAAAGAATCTTTAAATATTATAATAATAATAATAATAATATCTGTGGACTTATTACACCACGTCTGCTCTCACTGGTCTAACCAGTCCTGTGGTAAGTACCGTAAGGACTTGTGGTGTAGGTACTAGACAACGGAATATATACTTAATATTCTTGTAGATTTCAGAAATGTTTAAGAATTTTATTATAGAAATACAAATAATACATATATAATCATGGATGTTTATATATATAAACATCCATGATCTAGGCGGGATTCAAACTCGCAACCTCTGGTGGAATATGCGGACTAACTGCCACGTTACCAACTGAGCCGGTCGTCAAAGAACCTTAATACTTTAATTTTCATTAAAAAGAGAAACGAAAACAAAACACCTAAACGCCTTCACCACATGGACTTAACACTGAATCAAATTAATCCAATGGACATTTAATACAAACTGCTAATGTTCGCACACTTCTCAGATTTAGCATATTTTACTGGTGTTTCGTCGTGGTTCGCTAACAAGAAACTAAGAGGCGTTCAGTTTAAACCCAATTTTAATACGACCCCCTCCGCGGTACACGCGGTACACGTACGTCGCAGACGTAGCGCGGCGCGGACCCACCGAGCCAAGGTGAACTCTGACACTTCGGGCGAAGTCAGTCGCGCCGAGTGCCTGATCTACACAACGGAGTAAGTAACATTGACTCGTAATAAAAACTGCATTTGCTTTCTACTTATCGAGTATCACTTTGCATGAGACTGGATACATGGAATGATCACAAAAACATCACAAATCGGGTAAATAGTACCACTAAATTTTCCTGGTAATTTCTGTTTCACACATTAAAAGCTTATAATTAATAACGACGGTATACCATAGGGGCAATGCAGGCGACTTGAATTATACTTGCAGTGCGGCGGCGAGACAGAGCGGCGCATTAGTGGAGCCTTCGAGACTCATTAAGGGCTCGAGGAAACTAGTATTCCGGCTGCTGCCCCTCGTATGTACGTCTGATGAGGTTTATAACAAATTTCCAAATTTGTTATAAACCTCATCAGTTGCACTATTATAAAAATAAAAGAACACACAACAAAACAAAAAATAAAGAGTGCACTTCCGTCTGCGTACCACCTATGTAAATAATTTCAAATTGTGTATGTATATTTTTTCGAAGGGATATATCACACAAAGTTACTGTGTCGTTTCGACTTGCGTAAAACTGCGTACATTGATTGGGTGGGATGAGGTATAACAGGGCAACGTATCTTCAAACGCTGGTTGCGAAGCGTTTTACGGGCGACTGTAATATTTATAAGCCAGAGACTCGCTGTACTCTACTGAATGTTATAACACCAGCTGCTGACCTGCCGGTGATCTACCGTCAAGTGACAACTTCAGTCATGCATTTCGTGAGCACCTTTTTCCTCTTAGTTCGCTCTCGCCTATATGGCAGTGGACACATCAGCGGGGCCGATGTGTCAGAGCGCTGGTGGCTGATATTTAAGGGCGCAGTATAAGCACACCGCATGGTTCACTTTAGTGCCGCGCTCGATATTATATGGAGGCGCACACTTCGCTATTCATATGAAGCTCGTCTCGGCGGCCTCGGCGTGTTGCTACTCGCTGGGAGATGAATTTTATTATTTTTACTACCTCCTCCCTTTTCCTCCTTTTCCCATCTCATGAATATATTAAACTAGTCGTTGGATACTTGTCAAATCTGCAGTGCATAACAAAATCGTGTAATGTATAATACGGAATAACCTACTAAAAGTTGGAATCAAATCTATAGTTCAATTCACATAAGTTAAGTAATATGAAGATTAATATTGAAATGGTATATAGAATATTCAAGTAATAGCGTAAATTGATGTCTTAAGTTTACGCGTATATTACTCATTACAATAACTTTAAAATTACTATTTTTCGCGGATTCTATCGCGGTTTATTGCACTATTTAACTAGCCCGACGTTTCAGAAGCTTCACAGCAACCATAGACCACCCGTGGCCATAAATGTAGTTTCATTGTAATAAAAACGTAAATGAAAGCGCGCATATGCGTTATATAAACTAAGGGCAATTGCAAATATGACAACCCTACTCACTGCGTCTGTACATATTTGCATGTCCCATATCATGGGAATGTCTCATCTAAAATTAATATGGCATAATGTCTGGAGCTACTCTAAGGACATATTTAGTTATATTTAATACGAACTGTCCTTCGGTTAGAAAATTGTTGACCGATTCGCTTTTTGTGATGTTATTTATATTTCGATGTCTTACGAACTCATTATTTAAATAAGCTAGCTTGATTGTTAATAACGATATGGATGCACATTATTTCAAATAGCCTGTTGCTAGTAGTGAGAACCTGTAATTGGCTTCAAAATGTTTAATCTGTTTTCATGAGTCTTGTAAGCTGTTGGTTTACCTGTAAAATAGAAAATTAAATCCTGTAAAATAAAAGTATTGACAGCGTTCAATGCGGAACAGAAGTACATAAAGGCAATCTGCAAAATAGATAATAGAGGCACATGCGAACCATTTTGCTAACTTAAGAAATCTTAAATTGCCATAAATATATATACACGAATGTTCAATTTATGTAAAACTAAATATTAACAACTAAGAAACATGTTTCTCTGCTAGACATAAAGACAGACTATAAGCAAGAAATGCTAAAAATAATTACGGACATCAAATTGTTTAAACTTAAATTTAAAAAATTCTCAGTGGAAAAATATTATTTACTAATAATATTTTTAAAAACGAACGAATATTTATCGAAAAATGCAAAGGACCATTAATGTATTGAAGTTAATAAGTACCTTTGAAGCTATGTGAATTGTCTTCTGTGTTCGGTTCTTCTGTAGTTACTGTGATAAGTTTAAAGTATATAAAGTTGTAAGGTGTTAAACGCAAATTGTAGAACGCAAAATGATACTAAATAATATTATATGCCCTGAGACATTTAATATTATTAAGTATCATCATTTGTAGGTACAAATTTACAATTTTTATTGCAACTGCAGGTGCAATTGCAATAAATGAGTTTGAATCTTTTTTAGTACAAAATAAGACAAACGCGTAGATTTTAATAAAGTAGCACCGACCCCATCATTTACACTACCAGAATTTCTGCACGTTTCTCCTACTCAGAAACTTAAGCAGGTAATGGCCGACACGAAACTCACTTAGAGCAAAACCCCTCGCGGCACTCTCCAATTCAATTCGACAGCAACACTCGTGTTATCAGACTAACAGGCTTCATACGTCGGAAGATCTATGTTTATATTATCCTAAATAACGTAGCACACAACCACGAGGAAATCCGTTCTTATATCGAGAGCCATTGTTGTTAGTTCCCGTCATATCGAGTTTACGACGCCGTTCATTTTCCTCTTACTTCAATATGTTAATTACATAATAACAAGGGGTTCCGTTGTATCCACATCTTTCTATATACCTAATATGAAATTAAGCGATCTTCAAATCGAACGCGAGAGGAACTCGGGCTACCGGCGAGTCGTCGTGGACACAAACAATGGGCGGGTTTTACGACGAGCGGTTCACTATCGTTAGTTCGGTATCGGTTCTATAAAATAATGTGCCAGGTTATACGCGTGTTATACCTTATACAATAACATACTCATACGGAGGATACCTGATTGTCTTGGTTTGTTGCTAATGAAGCAAATTATATTCGGATTTTACAAATCAAGTTTAAAAGTCACTATACTGT
>JAFELO010001151.1:81469-95668 GCA_017140195.1 Eumaeus atala
GTGTGTGTGGGCGTGCATGTGTGCGTGCGCGAGAGACTTTAAGAGTCCATATATGGTATAACTATGATAATCCATTACAAATTTTGTTAGCGCCACTTACAACGCATACACTCGAGGTAGACGACTCGGGCGTGCCGGTATTAGTATTTAATGCAGCGCGACACTACCTTATAAAATAACTGCTGCACTTGTTAGTCGTTACTACCATTTGAGTAACAAAACGGAATCCTCACTTGCTTCGAATGAATCAATTCGATTTTTCCTGGATCAAAAACACACGCTCACATCTGTATAAATACCATTATGGAATATTGCCAACCAATATTCACAATGTATAGAAAACTGACATTTGAACAGTCTGTACCACCGCAACTGAAGGAGCTGCCCTCTGTATCCCTAGAGGAGGCCCAGTAGTAGGAGGCTTTTGCGCACGGGGAAGGGCGAGGATTGCAGAAGCATTGTCCCTCCGCACTCACAATCATGAACAATTTTAAAATAGGTACTAATCTTAAAATAGACACAAACAATGGAAGCGATACAGTTATTAAAAAAGTTTAGTAAAAAGTGAGTGTATGAAGAATCCTCACATTTGCACAACCAAAATTAAAAAATATTTTACAAGAAAAAGCAAAGGGAAAAAAGCAAACGCGACCAATAAGATCCCGTTCTCTTGGCTTCATGAGCCAAGTAAAATCAGGCAATATATAAGCTCTGTTGCAATAAAATAGAATTTAACATCCAACTTTCACACGTAGCATATATTATTCAAACTCAAACATTACTGATACGGTCTATCATATTAATTGCCATACAGATCATATAAATACTACTATCAAAATGCACACATAAGAGAATTAGGACATTTTAACATTAACAAAGACTTTTCGAAACATAAGATATGAAACATGGCGTCGGCAAAAAATCATGAACTCACCCTTTTATATTAAATAAAATAATTGTTCATGCCTCTCAGGAAAGTATAGTTTTCCGGGCGGAAATGAAAAATACTATTTGATTATCATATTTTAACGAACGATTCCGACCTCCTCGATAAAAAAGTAAGAGTGTCACTTCTTCGACACGGAGCACACCTTCAGTCTAATAGTCAAAGATGACAGATATACTTTTTTGTAAAATATTTATCTGGCAAAATATCATTGCCAAAATTGTAACCTCATCTCGTTGCACTGTTCCAGAAGTGTCGGGTACTGACTCGAGTCGTCGAGATGCCTTGATGATTTGCGTTGCCGCGTTCCAGGACACCTCAATAATAGCGGCTCTCATTTGTATGGCTTTAGTGAGTATGCGGAACTATAAAAGGCCGCGAGCCCTACACGCCACTGTATTCCACCGCCGGTGGCGACATCTGGATTCCCTGTGTCATAAAATAAAAAAAATATAGCTCCGCTCGGCTCGGTTTGGCTTGGCTTGGCTGGCACATCGCTGGCATGGCATTATGTGATATATTGTAAATGGTATATCATATAATTTAAAAAGACTTCAATCGAAGGTTCATAACAATCCGTTAGCATATGATCGGTGGTGGTATCCGAGATGAGAGTAGAGACAGGTGCTCTTTTATTGAATATGAAAAATCCCAGTAATATTATGAGTGCCGTCGGCAATAGAGTGCACGGAGCAGCCCGAGGCCGCCGAGTGACAAGTAGTGCCGTCGGCAATAGAGTGCACGGAGTAGCCCGAGGCCGCCGAGTGACAAGTAGTGCCGTCGGCAATAGAGTGCATGGAGCAGCCCGAGGCCGCCGAGTGACAAGTAGTGCCGTCGGCAATAGAGTGCACAGAGCAGCCCGAGGCCGCGGAGTGACAAGTAGTGCGCCTGCTCGTCTCCAAGCTCTAACTGCATTCCAGCGCTCGGCGCTCCGGAACTCTCTTTAACTATTTGTAGTTTCTGCGCCCAGATGCAATCAGATTACAACAATTTTTCCAAGTTTCATGAAGTTTCGTTCGGGCGTGTATTTGAGATGTTTTTTTTCTCATTCGGACGTCAAGTTGTTACTATGATGCCTTTACATTGGGCATGACGATGAACCTAGAAGTAACTTAATTGATTTATTTGTTGTTTAGCTCATTCAATGCTTAAAGAATTTATCAAGCGATAACATTGTATCAGTTAAGAGTTCTAAGCTATTGTGACTAAATTTTGGATATCGAAACATCTTGGTTGTAGTAACATTATCATTGTAGCGTGCTCGGGTGCGCTTTAGCCTGCGTCAGCTCTCCCGCCTGCGATACGCGCCAGGTAATGCCGCTCACGGGCACACGCACCGGAGCCCCTCGAAACACGCCGTCACATCTCACCATAACGTTCCCAGCACATCCTGCAGTGATGTATAAATTATAACATTTAATGGACACGAAGCAGATATAATAAATTATAAAAAGGTCTCTGTGCTCGTAAAAAAATTGGAATTAATTTATAATTAAATATATCTCTCTTCTAATTGTTTGACATCCATATTACTAAATGTGGTTGTATAATGAGCTGATATAACAGCTACGCAAATAAGCGCTATTTACAGAGACACCATATTGGTTCTAAGGTAAGAACATTTAATAAGTTTGAGATTTTATGGGACCTAACAAATTAAAGACCAACTGAAAATCTTGTAATAAACGATGCCATTTATGTATTGGATTTATTACCATCACACGGGAAAAGGAACATCGATCCATAGCCAGTAACGTGGAATAACGATCCTGCTCTATGGATCGTCAGTGGATATAGAAACGAACCAACCGACGGAACGTAGATGTGCCTACACAAACTCAATGAGCCTCCTCATCTGTAGGTATCCGACAGTGGGCGACAAAGGGCCGACTGAGAAAAAGTACATCTATTGGGGCATTATGGAGCCTTACTTATACCAGTTGTGAAAGTATTGTACGCTTATGTGCTCGATGACTGAAGCTCAAAATATTATTGTATATTACATTTGATTCGTTACGTCATATTCTATTTACAGCTAAAGTTGTGAAATATTTAGTTAGATAATCGTTAGTTACACTCAGAAATAGACAGACAAAACAATGACAATTACTTTATGACAGATATCCGTTTTTTTGCATATCTTCAAAAAATAGAGAAAACTAGAGTACAGTTAAGTAAGACTTATGCAATTTTTGCAAAAGAACGGATATTTATACAACAACGTTAGTAACATTATTATTTTCGTTTTCAAAGCTAGTTATAAGGGGCTTTGATTTTTCTGTATAAAGTAAATATTGTTTGTAAGTAAAGTATAATAACACATCATCATCAATCTTAAGGTTTGTTGAGAATGAGATGTAGCGAGCGCCTGGGGATCTCCCTTCGGGCGTTATTATCATATTTACAGCATTTACAATTTATACACGAAGTGGCAGCACTATTGTTGTTATAAAATTAACAGCTATTTCATATATACCACGGCTCCACATACTGTCTATTGCGTCTGCATTATAAGGGTATATAACAATAGAATTGCGATGCGGCTGTTAGTCTAGTACGTGGTAGTGTCGTGCTGCGTTTTAGTGTAGATGTATCAAACGGTAGCATCAACAGCACGACTGGACGATATGAACAAAATCATTATGTATTTCTGCTGCTGCTGTCTGCTGACTGCCTGCTGCTATCGCGGATTCTCAATTTCATGTAATAAAAAATAATCTCGTAAGAATTCAATTATATTCGTATTTTGTTTCTACGCTATTACAATGATGACAGTTCTGAGTTCCGATAGTTAAAGAGTGTTTCAACGCATTCTCCGGTGTGTGGAGGTTTATATTCGTATGAAATTGTTTAGGTTCTATTACGCGCTCTCATTGTTCGTGTTTTATTTCCGACACGAGCAGATCCCGTCCATGTACCGAATTGGAGAAAAAACGTAAAAAGAAAGAACTTTGCTTGTCAAACTTTACGTCTCTGTCGACCCAATTGATCAATTGACAATTGCGTTTAACATAATTGACAAGCAGACTGTGTGATTTACTTGCTTGAAGAGAATCTTGTTCGTAATTATATTTGCCAGCGAATTTGAACGTATAAGTTAGTGTTCGTCAATCACAAATTTACCAGATGTCATATTAGACGTGGCTATAATATTAAAATGTGATAAAATAAATCAGAGCAACACCGAGTAGAGTGTATATGTACTTCAATAAAATGTAAATAGACATGTGATGAGATGGTACTAAAGTTTTATGTATTTTTAGTTATTATCCTTGCATCACATTATCATACATATTGAATGCATATTTTATTTCATATTCATTCAAAAATATACTTCAGTCGTAATTATTTACCTTATGTAAATTTATTTTACTTTTAAAACTATATGATAAATAATTTAATGCATCTTATTCATTAATCGTATCTATTTTTAATGATCAATAAATTATTGTTGTAATAAAACTGTTCTGGCAAGCATGGCATCTCTATAGTATTAATAGATGTAGGAATAAATTCGGATTTACTGTTATTCGCTGTACGGACGAATGAATGGACTTTTGTAAAGATACAACGCACCTCCCGCTGGTACGGAACCCTCGGCATGATAGTCCGCCTCGCACTTGGCTGGTTCTATTTAATATGACTTGTCCGTAGCTCGCTACAAGTCGGATACTCACTGTCGCGTTGTCACATTGGAAATGACTTCCATAAGTAAGTGTGATAGATTGTGTTTATGTGTTCCTGTAGTTATAAAATTATTATAAGATAAAGTACGCATCGGCATACAAATACAATACAATACAAATACTCATTATTGAACACTTAAAAGAGAATACTTTGTATTCTGTTATAAGTGTTCAATAATTAAATTAAAAAATACTTTTGACACCAAAAAAAAGAACTACAAATTCAAGGGGAAGAAAAAAAAAATTTACGTAAGTATGCAAGGGACAGACTAATTGCTTAAAAGCAATTTCTTCCAGGCTGCCTTTTGTAAGTTACATCAAAATAACAATCACAAAATATTAGGTAGTAATATGGTAGGGCTCATTTAAAAAAAAATAATACAATACAAATTTATATATTATACAAATAGTATAAAAACAAACATGCATAAAAATATATAGAACATAATACAACATACGATATATATATATATATATATATATATATATATATATATAGTGAATTTTACGACATATTAGTATCTAAATGCTAACGTGTCTTAAATGCAAGATTCGTAGTGATCTTTTACACGTTTTTTGAATATGTGTGATGGCGAACTTCGTATACTAATTGGTAAATTATTCCACAACTGTGAAGCACGTACTGTAGTACTGTAAAAGATTTGCTGTAAGTGGTAGATGAATGAGCTGGAATTTTTAGTAAGAAGTTATACTCTGAACGCAATTAAAGCTTATGCGTAGAGCTTAGAAAAACAAAAAAAGTAGGATTAAACAGTACCTGATGCAGCATGCACAGCTTGTGAGTCTCCCTGCGCAATGGAAAGGGAAGCCATTTGAGTTTACGCCGATATTCTGAGACATGATGAAACTTGCGAAGCCCAAAAGTAAATCTTATACACATGCTTTGCAATCTCTCAAGCTTATCCAGTAGTTCCTCAGAGGTATCAATGTGACATACGTCAGCGTAGTCCAGGATAGGAAGGAGTAGTGTTTGTGATAGGATGATGCGGGTGCTTAGGGGAAGAAAATTTCTTAAGCGTCTTGGAGAGCTAGTGTTCAGAATTTTATTTTACTGATTTGTGAAATTTGCGGAGCACAGCAAGGAAGTTGATCGACTAGTACAATACTCTCAGATTTTTCATTTCCTTGATATGGCGTATGCTAACATCATTGAATGAAACATTAGCTAATTTAGTCCAATCCATCTGAGAAATTAACTTTGGGGTACCAACAATGATAACCTGGGTTTTATCTGGTTTGATTTTCAAGTGGGGGGAGGACCTGGCACGGCAGCCGTACGGTAGAGACATAACGGCTGCCTTGCGCCCAGTCCACGAGACGTGGACGCGCCGTAGGCGCAAACCCCTCTCCTCCCGTCTGACGCAGGTGCTCGGACATGGTTGCTTCGTGTAGGACGGCCCGCAGGGAGCCGACAGCTTGTTGTCACGATTGTGACGCGGCGGTGGATTCGACCCAACACACCCTCTAGGTGTGCCCGAGATGGGCGGCGCTGCGTCATGATCTGACATCTTGTCAAATTCGAGCATCATCGTCGCGATGCTCGCAGCGACGAGTCCTACCAGGTGATGACTTCCTTCTGCGAAACCGTCATGTCCCAGAAGGAAACCATTGAGCGGGTGAGAGAGGAGGCTGCCGACGCGGCCTACCCCCGACGACGACGAATGGGGGTACGAAAGAGGCGCTATCTACAGCGCCCTCAGTTTTGCCCCTGTGTTCCGTGTCGGGCCGGGATGGGAACCCGTTCCACTTCATAAAGACACGGCGTCGTGGGGACTGCCATAGCGTAGTCGGACTGTCCTCGAGGAGGTGAAGTCTGGCCTTTTCGCCGAGGCCAGCCTGTCGCTGGTGAGGTCCTGTTACCTGCAGATCCGGGACCCTCCATTATTAGCGGCTGAATGCTCCCGTAGAGGTTTAGTTGGTTCTGCTTCTCAATGGCCGAGTCCAACATAAATCAGGGGGTCAACCCGGGCTCCCAGGTATCATGCGTAAATGCATTCTCCTTCGTCACCAAAAAGAAAGGATTGACTTTCAAACTATGAGCATTGCTCCAGTTGAGTATCCGGTCCAATTCACAATTAATAATGCCAAAGCCCCTATCAATATCTCGGAAAACCGAATGGGTGTAAAATTGCAAGTCATCTGCATAAAGATGGTAGAAGGAATAAAATTTATGTGTAATAGAGTTAATAAAAATTACAAATAGAACGGGGAAAACACGTCACCTCGTGGTACCCAGGCAACAATATATTTGCTGCTGTCGTCCAACAAGATAAGATCGAAGCCAGTTTACAACAGAATCAGATACATTAAAGCTGCTTAAAATACTCAACAGAATGTCAAAGTCAAAATTATTACAAGGCTTGCTGAAATCAAGTAATGTCAGTACTGATAACTGTGACCTATCAATGCCCTGTCCAAAGTCGTTTGAAATTTTAACTAAAGCAGTGGCCGTACTGGAGCGGTAACTAGACTAACAATGGTTTAATAGGCAAAATTTAGGTGTTCTCATTTCCTACCGAAACGTCAAAACCGACCCCACCAATAAAGTTCTATAAATCACCAGTCATCTTGTCAACTACTATTCGGATGCACTTAATTTAGACATTAACTTTCTAATACCTGTGCTAAATTCCCTAAACTGTATGGGTTATCAAAGATGCACAAATTAAATGCACCACTACGTCCGATAGTAAGTCAGATTGATTCACCTACCTATAAATTGGCACAACATGTGGCAAGTGTTGTCGCCACTACGTGGTCAGACCAGCGCTTTTGTAAAGGATTCTTATCACTTTGTCGAAGAGATTAACATCTTAATGACATTGTAACGATGGTGCGCTTTGATGTACAGTCTCTTTTCGCATGCTCGCCAATAGAAGAATGCACTGAAGTGGTGTTAAGAAAGCTTAACGATAATAATTTGCCTTTGGAATATTCAGAAAAATTGAAACAGTGCCTCACTTCTCGCTATATGTTGTGGAATGATCAATTTTATAGCCAAGTGGATGGTGTCGCAATAGGATCACCCGTATCTCCCATAGTTACAGGTATATTTATGGAACACTTTGAAGAGGCTGCCCTTCAAACTGCACTCGATTCCGTCCAAGGATGATATGAGAGGCGATTAAAATTAGAAAGCATCCATATTTTAACAGAGAGGATGGTTGAGTCTTACCACATGTTTGGGATCCGGCGATAAATAAAATTAAGTCAAAAACAAAAAATGACTCATCCCAGCTGCAAGACACAATAAGCTCGTTTTGTATGAGTCGGACTAATTAATTGTTAATGATTCTGCTGCATATAAATACCCAACCAGACGACTAAAATCTTCAGTCTGTTTTCATTCCTTTGTAAATATATATATATATATATATATATATATATATATATATATAAAGAAAATTCAAAAAAAAAACAAGTAATAATAATAATAATAATAATACATAACATTTATTATATATTATATTCTCATCTATTTACACAATAATACACAAAAATAAATATATATCTGTCTTTCGATGATAATAACAAAAGTAAATGTAAAAAAAGGAAAAAAAGGAGAAGAAGCTGTCATTTGATACTGACATCGGAGAAGGAAAAGATAAATGACAGATGTCAGGTACCAGCTGAAAATACATTCAGCTTACAAAATTAAAAACAATTAAGTCAGCTAGTTTACCATTCAAAATCAGCAACAAAAACATAAGCTACAGTTAGTAATGGAGCCACACTTTAAATATAATTAATAAGCACAAGCGAAAGGATATTTTAGAGCAATTATGCGAAACCAGATAAAAATGCAAATAGATAAATAGCAACACTAAACCCATAGCACATAATAATTAAACTAAGTATACATTACTTAGCAAGAAGTGTAACAATTATTGGAAAAACATACGGCATATCCAAGTGATCACTTTCAAGGGTCTCCTCGTACGAACTGAAGCTATTATGCAATCAGTGCTCTTGCTGAGAGAGCTCATAGGTTTTTGTGGGGCAGAATTTGTAGACGAAGACAGATTTGGCCCAGGACCCAAGACGGCATCCAAGTCAACTGTGCTGGCTACACAGTGACGATAGCCATCCTTTCCATTCCATAGAATTTAAATCTATGATCCAACATTTGGAGATACTATATCGTTGACAAGCAGTGAGAAATATATCATGCCGAAATTTTAACTTGCTAACCGGACTAGTACCTTGCAGAGCTGAGGAGGAAGATTCCAAGTCTTTTTCAAATTTAATGTTTCATATTATAATATTCTAAGTATAATAATTATATTATTTTCAAATTAAATAAAGCAAGAGCAAATTTTTGACCACTAGTATTATTCTTATGTCATAGTAATTATTCTGTTGTTCGTGGGCGTCAGTAGTCGTAGAAGGGCTCCGATTACCCTTTTGTCCCCCTATGCTATGAAAAAAAGAAGAAAAAAAAGTATGTGGCCCTGCGGCGGTCCTAATGTGTCTTCCAGATGCGACAGCAGGCAAAGTGGACATGAGAGACGAGAGGAGTTGCGCCGGCGCGACCGGGGAGGTACCTCGCGCTCACGTCACAGCTCCGTAAAATGTTCAGAGCCGCGTTTGGAGCCGTGTGTGAGTGGCCGGTGTCCTATTGGAGGGTAGGAGGAAAGGAAGGTAACGCATCGGCATAGTAATGATGTTGATGTTTATGGGCGTCGGCAGTCATAGACAGGCTTAAACCTTAACGTAAAGGCGTAAAGCCTAACAGTTAAAAAAAACGCAGGAAAACAAGTCTGTGGAGTGGCACTTTTAGGTGCACTACAACACTTCGGGGTCTGGTTGGGTCTACGAGACGTTAACGGATATTCCAAATGACTACCATAATTGAAAAATATAAGGATAATATAACATTTACAAATCAGGTTAATATCATATTGAAAGAGTGTCATAAAAACTTCCAATTCGTCAAAGAAGTAGGTTGAATAAATGTTTTCTATACTTCTAACCTAGTTTAACAATATCTACTGTTATAATAATAATAACAAGATACACGCTCTCATACTGAATTGTCTTGAATTCATCATTATCATTTCAATTATCTGAATTCATCATTGAATTATCATTCATACTGAAAATGCTGCTTGTATTTGATATTCCGCTTACGGTCAGGTGGTTAACTCCTATAAGGTCGACGTATGAGCGCTGCACAGAAATGGGATGAAGCGTCGCTGAGACATAGCCGCTTCAACTTCATGTTTCAATTTCAAGAGCTATACTACTCAAATGATGGCCAACCTCTATCTAATTGGAGTACGGCACAACTTGTAAACCTATAACATCAGTGAAACTTTACCAGATAGTTCCTAGGAATAAGCCTTGTGTAGAGTGTAAGAGGTATTAAATGCTCAAGACGTCTTTCTATGTTAGAGGAAGTAAAATCCGTTCTTAAATGAAACCGAACATTGCCTTGAATGTCAGTCTCCACTAGGGTTTCCAAATGTAAGAAAATCTGGTGAAAAAGTGTTGAAGCTATATACAGCCGCCGCAGAGCACTGATTGAATCTATGATGATATTTTATAACCAATAAAAGCCACATTTATTTACAGTCCGTGACAGATTGACTGCCAATGACAGATAGTCACATCAGTCGCAGTCTGTCGCAATTAGTCGCAGTCAGTGGCGCATCACGCGCCAGCCTCGTGCTCTTGCGGAATTGAATCTTCGTCGCCGTCATAAAACAAATATATTTTGAAACATTGGATCCTGCTCGTAAACTCTCGTAACCCGTAATGTCGCTTTATTTGTTTGTGTGTCGTCGTCGTCCGATTATCCCTTCTCCTACGTATTTTATCTGATGCCCGTCGTAGCATGTGCAACCGAAGTTGGTGAGGAGTTATTGTCAAATGGAATATCAGGTGACAAACTTGTGGTGGTCATAGCCGTACAAAACAGCTGCCGGTAGCTTTGCAGAGAGGGAGCACCTCTGTCAGCACGTAGGTTGTATATAGTATACGGAGGCAAAAGTTTAGTTTATATTTAACATACCAGTAAATTTAGGACGATTGTGCAATATGAGAGATACACTAACAAAAAGTTTGCCGAGTTTACCCAATAGCTTTAGTTCAAATGACATGTATAATCTATTTTTCTCATCATTCTCTTCAGTACTTTAATCAATATTTACATCTAAAATATTCTTATTTAGTAATAAATTAGTGTTTAATGACTGGGCAACAGCAGAACTTCACTAAAATAGTCAAGTGTTATATGAACTGTATGCAGAGAGACAATATAATAAAAAATCAGAGAATATGTCAAAGAGTTTTTCAAAAAGTTTAAAAGAGATTGTGAAAAAACCAAGACAAAATATATAAGTACGAAAATTAAAAATAGCAATAATATTACCAAAATGACTGGGAAAATTATAAAAGAGGAAATAGGAATAGTCAAACAACAGAAAAAATATCTCTACGTAGGAGACACAACAATAACATCATATTTAGAAATAGCTACTGCTTTTGAAAATATTTTCACTGACATTCCTACTTACACTACAAAATTTTTGAACTACTCAACTGCGGCTTCGATTTCTTTCCTTAAGCGCAATGTATCTGAATGTGTAATGAACTTTAAATTCAATCATGGTAATGCATCTGCCTTAATAAAACCTTTAAATCTATTAATTGAAAAAAAAACAGATGACCTGAAACAAACAAATCATTAATGGATTTAATGGCAACAAATTTAGCCTTGATATTTAATAATTGTATATATAATGGCGTGTTTCCTGACCTAATGAAACAGAAAAAAATACTTCCATTATTCAAATCATGTAACACTTTGGACCCCACAAACTTTAGACCGATTTCTATTTTACCCACTTTCAGCAACATTTTTGAATAACTTATATTAAAACAACTAATGAATCGTTTTTACAGCAAAAAAATTATTACATAACAAGCAGTTTGGATTCACACGCAGTCGTTCTACAACTGATGTGGGTTTAGAACTAATACGAAATACTTTTAAGGCTTGAGAAGAGTCACGTGATGCCCTAGGCGTTCTCTGTGACTTATGTAAGGCATTTGACTGTGTGCGGCATGTAACATTGGCCGGGAAGCTAAATCACTCTTTAATTGATTCGTACTTAAGTGGTAGAATTCAAAGGTTAGATGTGAATGGAAAATGATCTCCGGGATCATTTCTTAAAATCCCACAAGGATCTATTTTAGGACCCTTCCTATTCCTTGTATATATTAATGACTTACATCGTATTGTTAACGATAAGCATGGGATAGCATTGTTTGCAGATGACACATCAATTATTTTTAAAACTAACTGGCGTCAACATGCCATCGGTAATGTAAACAATGCTCTATTTAGAATAGTAGAATGGTTTAATGTCAATAATTTATTATGAAATGAGAAGAAGGCGAAATGTATTAAATTCACTTTGCCAAATGTTATATCTAATAAGACTAATGTCTTAATAGGGAAGAAATAGAGCTAGAAAATAAAACTGTAATAATATATGGAAGGCCTCAACCGAGACCGACCGACTCATACCAAGACTCCTGGTCCAGCGGCTGATGATCATCAAATGATTACCAAGTGATAAGCTTTATACTCACAGGCCGGAAAACTTGTACGGGGTCGTGGAGAGCCTGCGGGTGAATTGAGGGGCGGATTACCTTTTCATACGCACAAGGTGCTCAACTTTATAACTGAAAATTATTTGTAAAATGTTAATTAAAGAAAACAGCCAAGTCCGAGCTCGACTCAACAGAACGTTTCGCGAGTGCTTAATGTGACGGAGACAAGAATCGGGTTCGAATAATGATTAGCAATGGCGACTCGGGAATGTGCCAAGTAATTTGGTAGTGCGTCACTGCCCGCCGCCCTGCCACAGGAGCCGCCCGTGGCTGGAGCTCGGAGGCTCATGGGACAGCTAATGGCCGCCTACTAAAAGCGCTAACGATCTCTTAATGACAATAAATTACCGATACGCCCTGATGTCCTAATCTCCTTTCGTAACACTCTTAACTTACGCTGATGTTTTTTCTACACAACTCAGTAGTCAATCACGTGTAGCTCGCATGTTTATCTATACGTATTATATATAGAACAAAACTCGCGAGGACTGTCAGTCTGTGTGTGATGTATTTTCCTAAAATCTACTGAACGGATTCTGACACGGCATTCGCCAATTAACAAAGGAATTCCCTACGTAGGTAGTAGTGTAAACGTAACAGCTCGGGCTCCGTTGTTTAATTTATTACAAATATCATAAAAGAAGCACAACTTATTACTTAATTTGAGATTGAAGTTAATTAATTTACCTACAATCTCAAATAAACATCAATTGGGCTTAACATTAAATAAAGTTGCGAGTGATCGGTTTAGCAATTGATAATATGTCAGATGGAAGTGATGAGGAAGCGCAGATTATTATGATGAAGAGAACTTTGGCGGCTCATTAAATGCATTCCGTATTGAGCATTCTCGAGCACAGCAACGGCCCGGCGCTGCGAGTTTCAAATAAATGCGGCTGCCAAAAGGAAGATGTCCTCAAATGTTGAAATTGCTACCGCCTTATTTACATAATACACCTGATTCCGGACAAAATTCACAAACAAAAGTAAAGTCATGTTCATACAAATTGCGTCTACGATACAAAGCCTATATGTATTTATTGAAGTACATGACCATTGCCGTTTTCTGTCTTTTTCTGAAATTAGCAATTAAATACAATTTGTGGTTCCATTTTTTGTTCATTGTTGAAGTCCGTTTAATTTTTATATATTACTATTTTTAACTTATTATTGCTGGATCAAATGATGGGTTTGTTATAGTCATCGTGTTATGTACAAATTAGCCTTGCTCAACTACGTCTTTGTTATAAAACCTCATCGTTTTTATTAACACGATCCAGAAATATTTTCTTAAACAAATTATATTTCATAACGTTGCTCTTTTACAAATTTACATATAAATTAGTAATATACAGCATCAACATATTGATGTCTTGAGTTTACGCGAATGTTAGTCATTACAATAATAGTTTTACTTTTACGGATTTTATCGTGGTAGATAATTAAATGAACTGCGATAAAATCCGTAAAAGTACTTTTATTGTAAAAAGAGCAACAATTAATGGATAAAAGTTATATTAATTAATAATATTGATGAATTGTAACGAAATAAAATAATTGTAATTTTTACAACACCTTTGTAGGAATTATGTCTTGTCACATTTGACTGTTAGACGAGAGGTGTGATCGGTATCGAAGTGATGCCACTCTTTTTTAAACGTAAAATAATTAAATAAAATTTATATTTCATTAGAAATGGTGAGTTCTTGATTTCTTGCCGATGCTATGTTTCATATATTGTGTTTTAATATTAAAATGTCTTATTTCTCTTATGTATGCATTTTGATAGTAGTAATAACAAGATCTGTATGGCTATTAATTTGATAGACCGTATCAATAATGTTTTAGTTTGAATTGTATTTTCCACGTATAAAAATTGAATACAATGGAATAGTATATTGCCTGATTTTAGTTGCTCATGAGGAC
>JAFELO010001151.1:96029-117404 GCA_017140195.1 Eumaeus atala
TATAAGATGACTTAAAAGTATACAAAATAGTCAATTCTTTTGGGGATGCAGAACAGATACAGGACGATCTTAATCGCATACAGTCATGGTGTAGCACGAAAGCCATGACTGTGAACAGACGCAAAACAACCTTTCCCTCTTCATATTACCTTGCTGGTACCGTCATCTCGGAAGCTGACCACCACAGATTTAGGGGTCATAAGTCGATAAAAACTTCATTTTAATACTCACATTGACTCGGTAGTATTAGAAGCCCCCGAGATGCTGATTTTCTTGAACCATATTACTAAAGACTTTTTTAGGTCTTTGAAAACTAAGATAGTTCTTTATCAGTCGCTAGTCCCTAGTCACATGGAATTTGTAATCACAGTTTGGAACCCACCCACTATTAAACAATCTTAGCGCCTTGAGAACGTTCAACGTTCCTTCGCTAGGCACTTAGCTTTGTGTGGTCCTTGTGTTTCATATAGATGTCCCTACGATCAAACACTTGCGCATTTTAAACGTACCTAGCTATATAATCGCAGGAAGGTCCGTGACCTGGTGTTCCTACACAAAGTACTAAATGCTCCCGAGCATTGACAGCGAGCATTTATTTACACGATTGCCGCTAGCGCTCCTTTATAATTTGCCCAGACACCCCATTACTAAATTCTTTTCTACTTCTTCATGTAAAACCAACTTGGGATTTCAGTCGTCTATTTTAAGAGCATGTAGAGAGTACATCACGCTTGTCTCCAAAATTAATGATATTGATACTTTTAATTATTCAGAAAATCAATTTAATAAATCATCGCTGTTATCATCAAATCAGTCTACGTAACAACATACGTTCACTTTTATTTTCTTATCTCTATTCAATCTTTGTAAACTGATGTTGTCAACTATATATTTTTTATACACTTTTAATGCCCACCCTATAAACAACTATTTATTATTTGATATAGGTAATTGAATTACTAGACACCTGGATTGTACTTCTATTTTTATTCGTAATTATTGGGTGGGTTAATATATTACATTGTCTTAATCCTAATTTTACTATTTTATTAATTTTATTAGTAATCTTATTTCATTATATTTACTACTATTTTTTTGACCCGATGATTTTTTATTATTGCATGTTAATCTAATGGATGTTTGTTATGATGTCTACTATATATTATCACACTTTATGAGCATTTTTATTATTAAGATCTTATGTTGTTAACTCAATTTCCGACCGCATGATATTTCCTTTGTGAATGACGTGTTCTCCTATTATTTGTACACTCATCAGAATAATCCACAAATTGTTATTAATCAATATTTTAATAATGAGTGCAATAGATAAAACAGAGAGAATTCACATAATAGTATGATCATACTTTTGATAGTTACGTTTAAAATGCGCTAGTGTTTGATCGTAGGGACATCTAAATGAAACACCAGAACCACACAAAGCTAAGTGCCTAGCGAAGGAACGTTGAATGTTTTCTTAATAAAAAATACCTTAGTTTTATAAAAAATACTTAATACTACCGAGTCAATGAGTGTTAAATTAAGTTTTTTATCGATTTTGACCCCTAAATCTCTGACATGGTCAGCTTCCGAGATGACGGTACCAGCAAGGTAATATGAAGAGGGAAAGGATGTTTTTGCCATGACTGTATGCGATTAAGATCGTCCTGCACCTGTTCTGCATCCCCCAAAGAATTGACTGTTTTGTATATTTTTAAGTCATCTGCAAATAAAGAGTACTTGCTATGATGGACCTGAGAATAGATATCGTTAATAAATAAAGAGAACAGCACAGGCCCAAGATGAAAACCCTGAGGTACACTGGATAGAGTGTGTTTTCACAGCTGTTAGGAGTGTTTTGGTAAGATAAGATTTAAACCGTTTTAATAGTGTGCCAAAAATTCCAAAATACTTCAATTTCATTATGAGTAGTGAGTGAGGGCACTGGTCATAAGCGCTGGAAAATTAGGTGTAAACTGCATCATCTTGTTTCCCCTCTGTCAATCTCGTAAGATAGGTCGGACACAAAAGGTACTAAATTGTGTTAATAGATCCACCCTTTGAGAAGCCGTGTTAATGTGGTAATAAGAGGGTTTCCATGCCGTGTGATTACAGGATGCACTAATGATTCCAATACTTTGGGCAAAATGGTTATAGGACGATATTTTATTATATATATATAGAAAGCGGTCATATTACCCAGCAATTAGTATTGCTGGGCCGATTTGGCTGCAATGTAGCAATGGCCCTCTTACGAAAATAAGTTCGTTTCACGAAGAAAATAATCAGTTTGATTTTTTTCGTAAGAGTGTACACCGAAGTAATTGAGTGTACAGAACTATTCAATTAACAGTATCCATGTACTATGAGTTCCTTCTAAGATCTATTTCTAGGCCATCTATTGATATAACGAGTTCAGTTGATCAACAAATACACTTGAAACACGTTATGTTAACATGTGCATTTGACGTATCTTCTAGAGTGGTGCTTAAATATTACGCGGTCGATGCACTCCTCCATCGTCATGTTGTAACCGTCGCAGGAATTCACTTTATCTAATATACACCTACGCGGCCGTCACACGTTCAAGGTGTTGTACTAATTACAGTTATTTTATTTCGATCAAATTCAGCACTATTATTATTGATTAATATAACTTTTATCAATTAATTGTTGCTCTTTTATAAATTTACATAACGTATAATTTGTTTAATAAAATATTTCTAGGTTTAGATCGTGTTAGGGGAGCGGTTGACAACTTTTTTCTTCTTTGACGCGGGGCAACGCATTTACGCGCCTTCACCGCCCCCGGGGTACGGTCCAGTGGTGTGTGGTGCTCGCAGCAAATGATAGTGCCAAATACCCACAATCAGTGCCGCCCTTGTAAAATAATAGTAACGGTGTGTGAGTTAAGTTTTCAATATCATATTTGTTTCAATAAGTGTACAAATAACAATACAAACAATATAAATACAATAAAATAAGTACAATTTAGTAAAATATCGAAACGAACTTAGATCATGTTTAAACAGTTGTTTATCCGCATACCCACGCACGTGATTAATAACAACATCTCGTTTACGTTAAATCGCATAATCGTCCAGTGCAACGCTTTAATAACTTTATTGGTCTCATTGACTAAGCTCAATGTGGCTAATAAATGTGTTCATTGTGGTAGGTTTGTTAGATCTACTGATAGTGTCATGTGTGCAAGATATCAAAGCATGTACCATCGAGCTTGCTCCACGGGGTATGATTATAAAAGCGCCTCTAAATGGACCTGCCGCGGGTGTAAAGGAAAGACAAATAAATCCCCCGTCTCATTAGAAGTTCTGGATGCATTTCTATAAGCAAGTGTAGCATTGAACTGCCCTTTGTCTTTGAGCCAAGAGATAAGGCTCCTAAGGGAGGAAATGAGATCTGTCCGTATAGAGATGCAGGAATACAGACAGGAACTTGGGCATCTCAACCTCAGTATAAGCGAATATAATAAGCGCGTCGACTCCATCGACCGGCGAGTAGTTGCCGAGGAAGAACGCATCAGCGTGCACACATGAACAACTTGATAGTGCAATTGAAGCAGGAACTAAGCGATCGAGAGCAGGGATACTTACCCAATGATATACAGGTCACGGGCATACCCGAAAACACCGGTGAGAACGTTGTTTAGTTGGTGGACCTTATCACAAGGAAGATTGGATATAACCACGTAACAAAAACCGTAAGGAGCTTTTAGCGACTAAAAGTAATGTGAAAAATAAGAAATTATATAAGCACCTTAGTATTACTTTATGTGAATCCCTCGTCTTCTCTAAACTAAATTACGCAGACGTGGTTAAAAGGCCCTGCTTACTATATAGATCAAAAAATTTAGTGCAGCATGTCCTGAATGCGTGCGTCCGTTACTGTTTTGTCATCGCTCCCTGCGCACACGTTACTCCCTACATGAACAACGCGCGGTAGCTCAACATGGAGCGTCGAAGGCAACTCCATCTAGCTGCCCTCTTATTTTGTGTTTCAAATTTGAGTCTCCACCATACCTTTTTAGCAAACGATAATGGGCTAGGGATAAACAACTGAATCTTAGGACGAGGGGATCCTCGCACCTTCTCCTTATGCAACTACATCACACATCAGCATTCCGGGGCAGCTTCCGACATGCCGCCACCAAATGTTGGAATAACTTACCTACCCTGAAATCGATTAGCTATTTTAAATTCAAATATAAACGTTACTTACTTAACCAGCAAATAAATAGCTTAAAGTTGGTCTCATGCAGGCTTAAAGTGAATAAAAATATATACCATCACAGTACAGGGAAGACATATCACCATGATACAAAGAGTAACAAAAATCTAAATTTAAACATGATTAGGTAATTAATAATTAAGATTAGACGCAAGTTATGCATAGAAAATAAATAAATTTATGAAGCTTCCCACATGATCGTTTTCTGATCAATGGCGGCAACGACGCAATAGCCCTTCTTTTGTTGAAGTCTGTTTCCCATGGTTGTCAGTGCTCGTGGGTAGGAGCAACGTAACTGATACTGTCAATCTTCAAGACTACACAGTTTGGTTATCCAAAAAGATATTGTGTCTATTAGAGTTAATAAAATTTTATAGTCGCTTGTTACACATTCAGAATAATATATTAATAATAACATATCATAAAATAATAGTTATAAAACACGGGTAATAATAATATACTCACATAATATGTATTATTGGGCTCATTTTAATGAACACCCAATTACATTGTTCGATGCTGTACATAAATTCGGTCTATTTTTCCTGTATATTATATGCTGCCGCTGGCTGAGTACGTGACTGATGATAAATATTTTTTCTGTGGAGTGAAGTAAGGTCCGTGTCAATCGCTCTAATTGGACGCCATGGGACTAGACATAATTTACGTAATACGTTCGTACAATAGGATGCTCAGACGATTATTTTATTTATCATTTTGCCAACCTATCTACAAATTTTATTACCTATCCTTAATTACACATTCTTATTTTAAATTGTCACTGTTGTGGGTGCATACATAATGATAACTCATTTAAGTTGGTATTGTTTTGGAACGATTAGTTGCTCATCTGACTCGGGGACACTTTTTGTTTATTTGAGAGACTACATAATATCAGGTTTATGATATTTCCGGATAGCATAAGCATTAACTGAGTGGTCACCTTTGAGGAATTATGTTATGAGCACTGTTGTGCATCTTCCGGCACAAAGCACTTAGCTGAAGTAATTCATATTACTTTTTTGCTGTAATCCCAACATTTATTTTATTTATATACTTTTTTATCCTAATTTTTTTTTTAATTTAAATTTTAACAAAAAATTGTATAGGCCAAATATTTTGTTTATAAATTATGTGCCGTTATTAGTTATGTTAGGTTAGTAGTTAGTAGGTACTCTACTTTAGTTTATTGTTGTTGGTGTAACAGTGTATGTAAATTTAATTATCTCAATAAAAGTCTTCTTGTTCTTGTTCGTATTCTTAAGAAAAACGATGAGGTTTTATTTATAAGAAAGACGTAGTTGAGAAAAACAAATTTGTACATAGCACGATGACGACAACAAACTAATCATTGAAAAGAATCGAACAATAGTAAGTCAATAATAGTAATATATAAAAATTAAACCGACTTCAAAAATCAACTAAAAATGGATATGTAACTATAAATTGTATTTAACTTCCCATTTCGGAAAAAAACGGCAATTGTCATGACGTAAACACAAATATACTTTGTGGCGCAAGACGCCATTTGAGTGAACGTGACGCTCAGGGATTTGTTTTATCCATGGGCGAATGCCGCTTCCAAATCAGTTCAGTTTTATAAAATCCATCACACACAGACTGACAGTTTATGGGAATTTTGTTTTATAATATGTATCGATAAACATGAGAGCTACATGTGATTGGATTTCTGTAGAAAATCCATCAGAGTAAGTTAAGAGTGTTACAAAAAGTGATTAACATCTGGACGCGTCTGTAATGCGCTCATTACATTTAGATCTGTGGAGATCGTTAGCACTTGTAGGGCCCCGGGCGGGTCCGGGCGGCGGGGGCGGGCGGCGACGCACTACCGAATTACTTGGCACATTCCCGAGTCGCCAATGCTAACCATTATTCGAACCCGTTCCTTGTATCCCGCACATTAAGTACTCGTGAAGCGCTCTACAGAGTCGGGCTCAGACTTCGCTGGTTTTTTATTAACATTTTACAAGTCGTCTTCAATTATAAAGTTGAACTCTTTGTGGGTGTATGTGTATGAGAAGCTGAACTACCCCTCAATTCACCCGCAGTCTCTTCACGACCCCGGACAAGTTTTAAAGCCTGTGAATAAAACACCAAAAAGATCCGACTACTCTTTGGCCTCCGTGTAATATATACAACCGATGCGAAGCTAGAGATGCTTCCTCCCTGCAGAGCGACCGGCAACACACAACACAGCTACGATCGCTTCACGTCTGTCACTTGGCATTCCATTTGACAATAACTCCTGACTGATTTCGGTTACAAATGCTACGACGGCCTTAAGGGAAGACCCGGGGTGGGGGAAGGGGCGTTGTTTAGAAGCAAATAAAAGGGCGACATTACGAATTACGAGAGTTTACGAGGCGGATTCAATGTTTGGAATATATTTGTTTTATGACGGCGACGACGTCTCAAGATCTGCGTCAGCGCGAGGCTGCTGCGTCATGTGCCTCACTACCACTGAATGCGGTTGGCTGCCACTGACTGCCATTGACAGCCACTGGCAACTGACTATTATTTACTTTCACTAACTGAAAATATTGTTGGGATTTTATTGGTTATAGGATATAACCATAGAATCAAACAATACTCTGCGGCGACTGTATACAGCTTCAACACTTCTTTTTTCAGATTTTCTCACACTTGGAACCCCTAGTAGAGACTGTTGCCCAAATCAAGGTTCAGTTTCATTTAGAAGTAACTTTTTCTTCCTTGAACAATAAAAGAATGCTTGAGAGTCTTCAAATAGCTCTTCCACTCTACACAAGTGTTCATAAGCTCGTTGTAAAATATTTTGTTATTCCTAGCAAAGTATCACTGAAGTTATAAGTCTACAAGTTGAGTCGTGCTACAGTTAGACAGAGGCAGGCCATCACTTGGTAATATCGCTCTTGAGATTGAAACATGAAGTTCAAGCGACTACGTCTTAGCGGCGCTACTACCTATCCCTGTGCAGCTCTTATACGTCGACATCGGAAATGAACTCCGGACCGCAAGCGGAATCTCAGAGACAAGCAGCAGTACACGAAGCACTACACATTTTATATAAACACTATCACATTTTATACTAATGCACCTACTATTACATATTTGCACGCTGAAGTTGGCAGAATATGTTGGAGACTAACCTACTACTAACCCATGTTAACTTACGTACACATATTCCATCAAATTAAACATATTAAACATTTTCTTTCTATCTTACTACTGAGTACATAACATAGCTTATATATTCATAACCGCAGTTATGAGTGTGAGTATCGCGTACGGCTGCGACTATCGATGATATGAAACCGTCTGATGGTCTTTTTTTATATCATAAGGGGAAAACCAGAAATCGGAGCCTTTTGATGACTACTAGGCCCATGGACATTCGCATTACTTTACGCAGATACTCTCCTATCACCCCCCCCTCCCCCCCAATAGGCCACCGGCTACTCACACACCGAACTAAAAGGGACGCTGAACATTTTACGAGTGTAGTTTATCTTATAATAACCTTATAATTACAAGGACATGTAAACATCATTTGTCATATTTACAGACTCGTCATATTGAAAACAACCGGCAAAGTGCGTGGCGGACTATAACAGCGAGAGTTCCGTACCCTCGTCCGCCCGTACAGCGAATAGCAATACATCCGAATTTATTCCTACATCTATTTGTACAGTAAGTGTCGTGCTCGCCAAAATAGTTTTGTTACAAAAATATTTTATTGATCGCTGACAAATAGATACGTTTCATGAATAGGATATAATAAATTATTTACCATACAGTTTCAAAAGTAACAAGTTTACATAAGATAACTATAAAAAGGTATAAATGAAAACGCAGCCTAGTGGAATACAAAGAACTTACAGTGAAGCATATTTTTGAATGAATATGAAAGAAAATAGACCTTAAACATATAGGATAATGTGCTGCAAAAATAATAAATACATAAGACTTTAGTATTATCTATTTACATTTTATTGAAGTATATATATACCCTCTATTCGGTGTTGCTCTAAATTATTTCATTATATTTTAATATTATAGCCACGTTGAATATGACATCTGGTAAATTTGTGATTGACGAACACAAACTTATACGTTCAAATTTGTTGGCAAATATGATTAGAAACAACATTCTCTTCAAGCACGTAAATCACACACAATTTAGTCTGCTTGTCAATTAAGTCAAACGCGGTTGTTCGTGATCAATTGGATCGACAGAGACGTAAAGGTTGACAGGGAAAGTTCTTCGTTTTTACGTTTTTTCTCCAATTCGGTATATGGGCGGGATCGGCTCGTGTCAGCAGTAGAACACGAACAATGAGAGCGTGTCATACAACCTAAACAATTTCATACGGGTATAAACTTCCACACAACGGAGAGTGTATTGAAACACTCTTTAACTATCGGAACTCAGAACTGTCATCATTGTAATAGCGTAGAAACAAAGTATAATTGAATTCTCACTAGCTTATATTTTATTACATGTAATTGAGAATGTATGCGGTGGACGCAAGCAGGCAGCAGGTGCGCGACAAATACATTATGATACTGTCGTGCTGTTGATGCTACCGTTCAATACATCTACACTAAAATGCAAAACAACACTACATCGCAATTATATTGTTATAACCCTTTATAATGCAACACGACACAACCACGTACCAGACTAACAGCCGCATCGTAATTCTATTGTTATAAACCTTTATAATGCAACACGACACTACGACGTACTAGGCTAACAGCCGCATCGCAATTATATTGTTATAAACTAGTAATGCAACACGACACTACCACGTACTAGACTAACAGCCGTGTCGCAATTATATTGTTATAAACATTTATAATGCAACACGACACTACTACGTACTAGACTAACAGCCGCATCGTAATTCTATTGTTATAAACCTTTATAATGCAACACGGCACTACCACGTACTAGACTAACAGCCGCATTGCAATTATATTGTTATAAACCTTTATAATGCAACACGACACTACGACGTACTAGGCTAACAGCCGCATCGCAATGATATTGTTATAAACTAGTAATGCAACACGACACTACCACGTACTAGACTAACAGCCGTATCACAATTATATTGTTATAAACCTCTATAATGCAACACGACACTACCACGTACTAGACTAACAGCCGCATCGCAATTCTATTGTTATATGCCTTATAATGCTGGCGCAGTAGACTGTATGCGGAGCCGTGGTATATTTGGAATAGCTGTTCATTTTATAACAACCATGCTACCACTTCATGTATGCAATGTAAACTCCGTAAATATAATAAACACATCCCGAGGGAGATCACCGGGCGTTCGCTACATCTCATACTTAACAAACATTGAAATTGATGTTGATGTGTTATCCTCCTCCACATTCCGTCGGTTGGGCGGTTTCTTTATCCACTGACGATCCATAGAGCAAGACCATTATTCCATCTCACTGGCCATCGATTAATGTTCCTTTTCCCGAGTAATGGTAATAAATCTATACAATAATTGGCTCCATCTTTTATTACTAGATATTCAGTTGGCCTTTAATTTATTATTTCCGATTCGTCTCTCAAACCTATTTTACATTTTTACCTTAAAAGCATCTAGTGTCTCTGCTAATAGCGTTTGTTTACGTAGGTATAATATCACAAAACCACATTTTGTAATATGGACGTTAAACAATTAGAGGAGAAAAATTTATTCGTACAGAGAGACTTCGTGTACGGAGACGTATTTTCATAATTTATTAATTCTGTTTCGTGTCCATTAAATATTATAATTCATATATCAATTTAGGCAGCGACGGGTCTACTATATCTCGTGATGCGAAGGCGTGTCGTGTGGGGCTCGGGTGTGTGCTCGTGAGCAGCATCACCTAGCGCGTGTCGAGGATGGGAGAGCTGACGCAAGATGTTCACACCTACACTTGTTTTGAGCACGCTACAGTGATAATATGATAGTGTTTCCAACCATAGATATTGCGATATCTAAAGTACTACTCATATTAGTCTTGATTACTTTTAATTTAATCGCAATAGCAAATGAGTTTTAAATGCGACACTCACAATATTATCGCTTGATAAATTCATAGATCATTGAACGAACTTTACAATATCTAAATCATTTTAGTCACTTCTATGTCAGTGTTGACAAGCGCAATCGTCACTTCACATGCACAATGCAGACGCAACAGAGCAATGACTTGACGTACGAATAAGAAAGAGGAAACATCTCAAATACCTTCCCGAGCGAAACTTCATGAAACTTGTAAAGATGGCTATAATTCTGATCGCATCTGGGAGCAGAAACTACAACCGATTTGAGACTTGTGGAACGCCGAGTGCTGGAGTGTAGCTTAGAACTCGGAGACGAGCAGCCGAGAAACTTATCACCCGGCTGCCGCGGGTGTTTCTCAACTTGCAATGTATAAAGTGAAATTGTATTTGTGAGTTTGTTAAATAGAACCAGAACTGGAATCGTTGGACTGGACCAGAAAGTGGAAAGTGCCAAAACTTGATAGAATAGTGCTCAGTCATGCTACACTGTCACATCGTCGCCTATAACGCAGAGCTTAAAGACAAAAATCGATGCTTTCTCCCCGTGATGACCTACGAGGCCGAAACATGACCTCTTAATTTAGTACTGGTCCGGAATTTTGCGGTAGCTCAACGGGCTATTGGACATTCTATGTTGGGTGTTTCTCTGTCCGACAGAATTCATATTCATATTCAGATATATACACATAAGACTGAGAACTAAGGTATCCGATATCACGTGAAGAATGAGCTCGCTGAAGTGGCAAAGGGTTGGTCACACACTCAGAAGAACAGATGGCAGATGGGCCAGTATGGTTCTGGAGTGAACGCCGCGTTTAGGAAAAAAAAAGTGTTGGTCGACCGTTTACCAGGTGCAAAGACGATCTCCGTGCAGTAGCCGGTCCGGCATAGATGCGAGTCTATGTTTAACAGTGGACCAATAAGGACTGATAAAGATGATGATAATGAAATGTATAATAATATTCGATGAAGGTAATGTGTACACACAGGACAGTGCAATGGGGTTAGATTACTATCCTCGCCTTTTGCTCCGTGCACAAAAGCGTCTCCTTCGGCTCAATCGGCTTCGCTCAAGGTGCTACTACAATACACCACCACGAGGCTTCAACCGTGGCGAGCGTTTCCCCCATTCAACGCGGGGAGTCGAGCCGAGCCCACTGCAGGCTGCTTCAGCTTTACTTATCTGAGTGAACAGTAAACTCTGTACATAATAAGAAATTGGTCGATTGAAGCTGCAGATTCTATCCAGTGCACGGCTTTATATTGTAATAGTACGTGGAGTTAAGTATAAGGAGATTGAAAACGAAACTGGATAATATAGAATAGAAGCAGCAGAGGATTGTGCGTGGAGCGGAATTATTTGTGAGGCTTAACAAATGTATGCCTTATCCCCTGCAGATAGGGTAGCCAATAGGATGCCACAGTTGAAGTGTTACGGACTGTTCAAATGTCATTGTATTTTCATACGTTTTCTATAAATTGTGAATATTGGTAAGGAATATTCCGTAACGCTATTTATACAGTTGTGAGCGTGTGTTTTTGATCCAGATAAAACGGAGTTGTAAAATGTTTGTTCTCTATTTTTAATTCTCAGATATATTCCAATGTATTTGTAACAGTAGTAGCGAATGGGGATTCCGTTTTGTTACACAAATGGTAGTAATAACTAACGAGTACAGCAGTTATTTTATGAGGTAGTGCCATGCTGCATTAAATACTAATACCGGTACGCCCGGGAAGGTCATTGGTCACGTCTCGCTCATTTGATACCAACGTAAAATGAGAACTTCGGTGCCGCGCTTCGTTTGGTTTGTGACTAGCCAGTGACCCATTATGCTGATATTCATGTTAGGCATCAAAGAGAAGGACCCTAAAAATTTACCCCTCATCCTATAGGATATGCTAGTAAATAATGATGTCGTAAATCATTCGCCAGTAAACCATAGTAAGAAGTTTGAATATACGAATCTTACAACTCGGGTGTATGCGTTGTAAGTAGTGCTAACAAAATTTGTAATGGATTACCATAGATATAACATATATGGACTCATAAACTCTCTCACACACTCACACACACACACAACACACAACACACACACATACACACACACACATCTTCTCGCCAGTTCCCAGACGGGGTAGGCGCAAAGCAGTGGAAAGAGAGTATACACAATAATAATATCATATTTAAATTAAATTAAAATAATGTAAAGTTAAACATTGTATGTATGATTAATCAAAGTGAATAAATATAGTCTCGTTTTTAAGGCTCGCTTATATAAATATATAATATATTTTCCCGCGCTATGTCGTAAGAAATAAACATTCATCGAAAACATAGAAACGTATGAAAAAAGTGACTTCACAGGTCCGCGCCGGGTACCTCCGATCTGATGAAATACGAAATAACATCGCCGATCAAAACATATTTCCCGGCTCATTCATTATTCAACGAGATAAAATTGCTCGCAGAGAATAGCGTGAAAGCGCCTATGGTGAAGTATTTTGCCGATTCTTCTATAATAACATTGTTATTTAACTCTAGGTTTAGAGGATAACATCTTTAATCAAACCGTGAGGTTCCGTGGTTCAGTCCCGAGACTCGTATAAGAAGTGTTTTTGGAATTTTTCAATTTCTAATAACACGCTGTAGGCACTGTCAAATTATCATGAAAACACACTTCAGGCCCCCTTGGGTCGGCTATTTAGTTCCCTAGGCAGTCTGTAATATGGAAGCTTCGAAAGGAACGCTTTATGCCAGACCCGATCAAAAGGCCTCGCTATATCCAGACTAACGGCCAGTTGAGACCAAGGGGGAGGCCCCTTGGTCTCAACTGCCTCCGCCCACCAGTGTGTTAAGTAGATCGCCAGCCGAGCCAGTCCCTGACGAAAACCGTATTGTTGGTCGCTAATGATTTGGTGTTTCTCTAAATAACGCAGAAGCTGGTAGTTGATTATAGTTTCCATAATTCTGGATAACAAGGGGTTATCGCAATAGTTCAGTACTTCGATGGATCCAAACTGTCACCCTTTTCAGGGATCGGGTGCACCAAAACCGTCTTCCAAGAACCTGGGGACTAGTAGGAGTATCGAAAAATATCCGGTGCACATATCTGCAGCATGCTCGATGCCACCGGGGTCACTCCACTTGTGGATGTCCAAGGAGAGAAGCGTTTTGCACTCATAACTCTGCCGAAACTCAATATCCGGCATTGAGTGTTCATACCGCTGGATAGAAGGCGATGGGGTTCCTCCGTCATCCAAAGTAGAGTTGTACGCAAATAGAGTGCCCGGGAGATCAGCTTTCTCTTCTGCAGCATTGGTTAATGAGTCATCGTTCCAGTACAGAGATGGTAAGGGTGACTATGCAAAATACCCTTGCAGACGGACCAGAAAGCACGAGTTACCGAAGAAAGGCGAACTAGCCTCCCGGCAATTCTGCCGATGTAATCGAACTTTGCCTGGACTGGAGTCGGTGAGTTTCGGTATTACCACTGTGGGATCTATAATAGCAAGCATAGACGCGAGGGTGGTCGCCACAACCTACACGTAGTCAAATGATGGAGAGATCCTTCTCTGCAAGATCACAGAGAAAGCAGATATCCTCCCCGATACACACACTCCAGCATGCAGCATGGGTACGAGAGGTATGTTGTATAAATCGGAGAAGATGTCTGCGTTTCGTTCAAGAAGAGCAAAACCGGCTTTTCAGTCTCTAGGCGGTGGTGGACGGCATTTAAGTGGAAATGCAACCCTCGTATGTTGAGAAATTCACAGCAAGTGCAGCAGGTAAAACACTGTGCTGCCATGAGATGGGGGGGGGGGGTTTGTTCCAACCGGAGCTCTTGCAAACCGAACGAAACACGACGACAACAAAAGTTGCAACACTTTACGTCGGAGTCATGTGGGAGTGAGGTACCTCCCCGGGCGCGTCGGCGCAATTCATTTCGTAATGGTATATAGAAAAGTACTGATATAATGTATACAAATAGAATACGGAAAAACCATGACCAAAACCTTAAAGTAATGATATGGAATCGATTAGTGTCACGAAGGCAGCCGCATGATCGAGTGCAGCGAACCTGGCGGCCGCGCGGAATTGAAAATATAATAATCGTTGTTTTGATTTTTATGACGAAACTTCGTCCGCGTCTCCAGTAGTTGCTGGTACTTGCTCAAGCACACTTTTACCACATCTAAAGCTATTCCATTAATATTAAATAACAGTCTATGTAACTTTAATATTCTTAGTAAATGTATTCAATGTTATTTATTTGACCGTGGCGGCTTCATTCGGCTGTGATGTAAACACAAATATTATGAGCATATTGAGAGTATAGTAACAGTAACATATGTATACACAGAATATATTTGAAAATAATTAGTAAAATTGGGCCTCAGTACCTTGAATAATCTTAATTTTTACTTTTTTCTACTCCTTACTTTATTAGTAAAATTAGAAAGAAAAGAAGCTGTGGGTGTGTGGGTCGGTGAGTTACCACAAGGTAACAACGAAGCTACAAAAATTAAATTTGAACAAAAAAATAAAAACAAATTTCAAAAACACCACCATACTTAGAGGTTAAAATTAATTTTAACTCAATTTTAAAATTATATCAATATTAGCAACACTCTATTATTATAGTATAGATAGTTTTGAAGAATTTCTTAACATACTTAAATTTGGTACCAGTAGAGTATCGTAAGCGTAAGGCTGGTGTGGAGTGGCAGGAGGTGTTATATTTGAAGTTGGTGTAATTTCTTTGTTAAGTTTAATTTTTCTTTTCACTTTTAGTTCCGTAGTAGCAGTTTTGTTGCGATGAGAAATAAAAACTTATCTAAAATTGTTGTGAGTTGAGCTTAGCTAATAAGGATGGAACGCAGACTTACACCAAGTAGCTACTGTAATATTTTTTATATTATTATAGGGGGACAAACGAAAACCTTATGACCAATGACGCCCATAAACACTCGTGCAATTGTTACGCAGGTGCGTTGTTCACCATTCCTCTTAGCCTTCAATGGGCCACCTGCTATTTTCCAATTTACGGTAGTGTCATGTGAGGTATTTCCCCTGTCGTGCCGACACAAATCCGCAGCAATGCAACAATACACTACTCCTTACTCGACTACGATTTTGAAATAATGCAGTAATACAATGTATAAAAACGTTCAAGAGCTGTACCTTCCAACATTACCTCAGTGGCATCAGATGATGGCTATCAGATGTAAGTGTACAAATAACATTTACGAATTTACGAATATAATAATTTATAGATCGAAAGAAAAATACACAAACTCTTGTGTGTAAAATCGTAACTTCATAGACATCTGTCGTCGCTAGTCGTGTGCGACTGACAGATGTCTACGTCAAACAGTCTCCGGCGCCATGTTGCAGCGTACGGACTATCACTCCTGATGCTACCACGCTAATATTACGAGAACAACGCTATTGAGATATCCTTACCTGGTCGTGATTACAGGAAACGGCTGCACAACATGTGAAAACGCAGCCATCGTCTTACGCTAATATTACGAGAATAACGCTATTGAGATATTCTTACCTGGTCGTGATTGCAGGAAACGGCGGCACAACATGTGAAAACACAGCCCTCGTCCCACAGTAATATTACGAGAATGACACTATAGAGATATCCTTCCCTGCTCGAGATTGCAGGAAACGGCTGCACAACATATGGAAACACAGCCCTCGTCTCACACTGATGTGACGTGACTGATACTATAGAGATATCCTTCCCTGCTCGTGGTTGCAGGAAACGGCTGCACAACATGTGTAAACACAGCCCTCGTCTCACACCGATGTTACGTGACTAACACTATAGAGGTATCCTTTCGTGGTCGTGATTACAGGAAACGGCTGCACAACATGTGAAAACAAAGCCCTCGTCTCATACTGATATTATGTGACAGATACTATAGAGATATTCTTTCCCGGTCGTGATTGTAGAAAACGGCTACAATACAGGTAACTAACTACACATTAAAACTACGTCAGCGAACATAATAAGTGTCTTTGTTCTCTGTTTTCGTCATTCTGTTACATTATTTTCACAGAGCAGTTCTGAACGTTTATTAGAATAAGTTATGCAGTAGATTGTATTAACCATTTGTCTCGTATCGTGATTTACCATCAAACTGAAGCCGTTCATATAGTAGCCAAGATTGTAACGTTATTGTAAAGTTTATAGAGATATATTAAAAACCTGTTACGTGATATAGTAAAAACCTGTTACATGATTTACGTTATGCTTTTTCAATAAGTTATGGCCATTTAAAATCTATTAACCTGCGAGTTTATATGGCTCAAAAAAAGACAGCGTTGGTGAAAGAAGAAAAAAAGAATGCGCTAATTTATATTAAAAGACATTGAAGATACCTCCCTTCTCCCGCCTACCCACTTTCAAAGCACTTCCCCTTGTTTGAAACACGAAACTCGTTTCCGTAGTTAAAAGCATTATTAGCGAAATTGCTTTTTATCGTTTAGAGTAACGCTTAGTCTAACGCTTAATCTAATTACAATATGACCTCTCACACACTTGTTCCGACACTTCATCACTCCTGCGCACTAGTCCATTACTAACAAGAGAAGAGCTAACACACTACCCTTACAGATTATTTCCAGAGACCAGCATATTGTCGACGCATCGTGACGACGCTACCGGGATAATTTGATGGGTACAGGTAGTAGGTACGAAAGGTGTCGCGTTTCGTGCGGTTTGTGAATAGCCAGTGGCCCATTGTGACGTGTTTGGTACGTTTTATGTCAGTCCGGTGGTCCGTCTGGTGGTCCGTCCGTTTGTCCGTCCGGTAGTTCCTCCGGCGGGATGTCACGGCTCGCACTGCCATATGTGACGCGCTGTAGAACTTACGTTACAAGAATATAGATAAGATATTCGTCTACGAGCGGCTGAGCTTTCATTCCGCTTAAGGGACACCCTTTTAGTCGTACGTGAGTGTTTTGGTTTATGTCCCGACAGCGTCAGAAGTGAATATTTTTGGAGCAAATGTATGTTTGTATGTAGATTTATATGTTCCTTGCACACTGACAAGCAAAACCAAGACTAGTAAGTAGACGCTACTTTAGACGATGACATCACGAACACGGGGCTGGGCGGAGACACAACAGCGCTCTTCATATTACTACCGCGCCACACGCACGTTATATATACTGCATATGACATCACGAACACGGGGCTGGGCGGAGACACAACAGCGCTCTTCACATTACTACCGCGCCACACGCACGTTATATATACTGCATATGACATCACGAACACGGCGCTGGGCGGAGACACAACAGCGCTCTTCACATTACTACCGCGCCACACGCACGTTATATATACTGCATATGACATCACGAACACGGGGCTGGGCGGAGACACAACAGCGCTCTTCACATTACTACCGCGCCACACGCACGATATATATACTGCATATGACATCACGAACACGGCGCTGGGCGGAGACACAACAGCGCTCCTCACGGTTCATATATTCACATAACCTTTAACAATGACGTTCGCAAAGTCAACGAATCGCGCCCACGACTTAAAGTTATCAAAGATTTAGTAGCCACAAACTTTAACAATTGATAGAATTGTAACTTTGTGAACGAATTATACTAAATGTTATCAAATAGATTTATTGTCGCCATGACTCAGGCCCGGCGCCACGACGCCACGGATCTGCCAAGTTGGCGATCATCGTAGGAGTCAAGCGGCACAGCTTTAGTTGCTTGAGTTGAGGCAGACATAGTGTAGGAGTACAATTATTAAAGCATTAACGTGCGGATGTTGCATTGCAGTCCCATTGGGTAGGCGCGACCAGAGTGGCACTTCTTCGCTTACAGTACGATCACCGCATATGCTGCCGCTCTTCGTGCAGTTTGTAAAGTGAGGTAACGCATCAACAGAAGCTGATGACAATGAGCGATGTTTGTTACTAAATGCCTCCAATATATTGCACCGAGCTGACAGTCCGTCAGAGGAGGCCCAGATGTTACGAGAGATAGTCGCAGTGTGCACAGACAGACATGTCTCACGGTGTGACGTCTGGACGACGCCGCTCAGGGGACAAGCTCCCGCACACGGAGATTATCAGATTCTGGTATTTTCAGAACTTTCACGTTCCGACTAATGGATTTTTTTATAGTATAGAGGCCAGACGAACAATCGTATTCTTTCAACGATACGCTGCCCTCCTGTTCACCTCCCTCCCAATAGGCCACCGGCTATATTCTTGAAATATACTAGTGTTTACAGATTTTTACATGCGCACAAAGAACGTTGTTTATAGCGTTTAGTATCTTCGCATAGAAATTATTATAATATTTCCCAGAAGTTTATAGATAAACTTCTAGGTAATATTTATTTCTATACGAAGATACTTTAATATACACTAATATGATTTGCAATATGAAATCGGGAATGAATAAATAATGTTACATGGCTCGTGTTTGAAGTTTACTAACGCTCACAGTTTTGGTATGGTTAACGTAAGGTATTGATCGGCCAATGGAACAGTCAGCCGTCGTAGAGTGTTTATAAACTTGAGAGTCCAAAATATATGGAAGTAATAGATGTAGTGAGATATGACAATAGTGAGAATATTTAAAGCTCAGCGAAGTGAAGATTAAACTATTTATAAAGACGCGTAAGTATTAGATTAATTATTTAGCCATTTACGGATTTATTTCTCTGTTTGTACTGTACCTTCTGACTCCTTGCCGCTTCAGTTGCATCGTACAAAATATGCACAGAAACGCCTTTTGACTCCATTGGCTCAGAAGTATGATGCTTTAAGTTTAGACACTTTGGTATTTGAAGTAAATTTCAGCTTGATCCTTCCGCACATTTCGGAGGAATAGGGCCTTGACAGATATACAGACGGACGGACGCCATCATTTACACCACCAGCCCCATTGGGCTGCATATTTTTCCCTATCAGAAACAGCACAGCAGGGGATGGCATAGGCGCCACGCAAGTCCATTTTACATCCGTAATTATTTTAATTTAATGTGGTAATCTGTTGTATATTTCAAGCGCGGTACAAAAGGCACTTCTTCGCATAGCTTCGGTTTTAGCATTTATTGATGATAATCTGTGTTTATGTCTAACAGAGGAACAAGTTTCATATTTGTCAAGATTCAGTTTTACACAAATTGAACATTTGTATACGAACGTCGTTCTATTTTCGATGAGGTGATAATGGAACTTATTTTGTTTGCTTATCTTTTTTTAACTTCGTCGTTTTGACCAGTTATAAATCAGCCCTAGTACTATATTTTTTTCCCCTTGAACGTATCTAAATATGTCCTTAGAGTTGCCCCAGATATTATGCCATATTTAATTTTAGACGAGACATTCCCATGATATGGGACATGCAAATATGACAACCCTACTCACTGCGTCAGTAGGGTTGTCATATTTGCAATTGCCCTTAATTTATATAACGCATATGCGCGCTTTCATTTACGTTTTTATTACAATGAAACTACTTTTATGGCCACGGGTGGTCTATGGTTGCTGTGAAGCTTCTTAAACGTCGGGATAGTTAAATAGTGCAGTAAACCGCGATAGAATCCGCGAAAAATAGTAATTTTAAAGTTATTGCAATGAGTAACATACGCCTAAACTTAAGACATCAATTTACGTTTTTACTTGAATATTCTATATACCCTTTCAATATTAATCTTCATATTACTTAACTTATGTGAATTGAACTATAGATTTGATTCCAACTTTTAGTAGGTTATTCCGTATTATACATTACACGATTTTGTTATGCACTGCAGATTTGACAAGTATCCAACGGCTAGTTTAATATATTCATGAGATGGGAAAAGGAGGAAAAAAGGAGGAGGTAGTGAAAATAATAAAATTCATCTCCCAGCGAGTAGCAACACGCCGAGGCCGCCGAGACGAGCCTCACATGAATAGCGAAGTGTGCGCCTCCATATAATATCGAGCGCGGCACTAAAGTGAACCATGCGGTGTGCTTATACTGCGCCCTTAAATATTAGCCACCAGCGCTCTGACACATCGGCCCCGCAGATGTGTCCACTGCCATATAGGCGAGAGCGTACTAAAAGGAAAATGTAGTATATAGTTCTTTCATAGCATAGGTAGACGAACGAGCAGTCGGATTCACATCGTTACGCGGATGCGTCCTGACATTATTTATATTGTGTGTACGTAGGCAGAAGTGCGTTTCTTTTTTTTTTTTATAGCTACTGCTTTATTAAGATAAACTGTGCAGCTGACGAGGTTTACAACAAATATGGAAATATACGCACATACGTCACGGCCGCGAGACATAAACGAGGGACAGCAGCCGGAATACCAGTTTCCTCGAGCCTTTAATGAGTCTCGAGGGCTCCGCTTATGCGCCGCTCTGTGTCTCGCCGCCGCACTGCACGTATAATTCTAGTCGCCTGCATTACCCTAGGGTATACCATCGTTATTAATTGTAAGCTACCGGCTGTTAATATGTGAAACAGAAATTATTAGAAAAGTTTAGTAGTACTATTTGCGCGAAATGATTTTTTTGTGATCATTCCGTGTAGCCAGTCCCATACAAAGTGATGCTTAAGTTCATACGGATCCAATCACGCCTGGATAAGTAGAAAGCAAACGCAGTTTTTATTACCTTGGCTCGGTGGGTCCGCGCCGCGCTACGTCTGCGACGTACGTGTACCGCGGAGGGGGTCGTATTAAAATTGGGTTTAAATTGAACCCCTGTTAGTTTCTTGTAGCGGCTCCATGACGAAACACCAATCTTATTAGTGACCCATGAAAGGGGTACGGTAGTACAAGCGTTATTCGCTCAACTGTCGCCGGTTTCATTCTATTTTTGAGATGTAGACGTGGAATCTGAAACTTATTACTAATCAGTACTTGCTTAACATGCCGAAGTTCGGCATATTTGTGACAAACAACACCCCAGTTGTTGTGCGTCACAAATACCTCGTACACTTTGAACCAAGGACTTTCCAAGAGTTCTTTATTGGATGGTGGTGTGAACCACC
>JAFELO010001151.1:117489-134101 GCA_017140195.1 Eumaeus atala
ATTCTCATTCATTTTTTAATTTATTAATAACTTAAACATATTTTTACATTTATTTTTATAACAGCACAGCACAAGGATTTTGACATATTCATTCATGACGGTGATTCTGTCTCATTCCACTCAAAAAAATCTAAAGAAACGCGATATAATTAGTTAAATATACACAAAAATGAAACCTTGCAAATTTTAAAAAGTAATTAATTTTGATTTTATCTTGCCCTACCTCCTTGTCACGGAGGATAATGCCCCGTACATTTTTAATAAAAGAAGTTTACCTTTGTTAACCTCTACTCGTGGAAACATGAACCACGCTGAGAGGCTGTCATTGTGTTCAAGAATTTTCCTGGCTCCCGCACATTCTTCGAGTATCTCAGATTAAGCTCACCATTGCTAAGCTCACATGGCGAGTCTTGAAGTTGTCTGTTGAACCTCAACATATATGAGTATATTACATTTATGTAAACAGGACCTGCGCGCGGCTTGCTCTGCTAACAAAACACTTATTTATGTCGAGCGCGTCGATGATGCACGCAGCGCCTAGATCTAGCGCGCGTTGTGCTCCTGCGCGTATACAACTTGTCCAAATACACTCTTATCTGCGATGTTTTTAATACACAGCACAAATCATTAAATGATTTGTGCTGTGTATTGAGCATTTTAAGTATCGCGTTAAAACGCATTAGATACAAAATTATCTATTAAATTAAAATTTTACCTACAGATAACAGGAATATTTACCTTAATAGGATTATTTACTATATATATAATATTAAAATATTTTAACAATTGTTAGAGCATAATCTCATTTAATCTGTTAAACTAACAATTTATTTGTAATAAAGAATACACACGAACAAGTTAAATTTGTTTATCGATGGACATCAACAGTTCTGAATATTATGTGCAGCGAATAGTCGAACAATATTTAGATTTCACTCTGTACCCGTTTCAGAAACCAATGACGATGCAATAGCAAGTACAAGTTAATACCGTAATCAAATAATTTGCGCAATATTTACACTGTCGAAATGTTAATGAGGCAATTTAAACGGGGAAATGGTTTTACAAAACTTATCGACAACCAGACGGTGATGTCGTGTTCCGTCAGTATGTAGCGGAGGCAGCGGCGCTCTGCGGTCGCAGGTACAGGTGACACCATTGAGCTGCTGAACTTTATGTGCCGTCAGACGAGCGCTGTGACTGAACATCAACACGCGGCTGCCTGAACAAACTACAGAACACTGAACTACTAACAAGGCCGCAACTGTTTACTCGCATTCACGTACAACCTCCTTCTGACGCATTCAGGAAAAAGAAGTAATGAGTTCTCGTATCTTATTACCGAAGAAATTGTAAACTTTAATTAACTCCTCTGTATTATACAAGACTAACGACCCGCTCCGGCTTTGCCCGCGAATAACACGGACCGGAATGCATCCCTACTATATTGTACAATTCAACCAGCTACGGAAAACTACTCGAAAATCTGTTTAGTAGATTTCCGTTTACTCGGTTTTGATTTATTATTTTTTAGATTATGATAAGAAATTGATCACATACAAACATACACCTTTCGGGGACTGCCTCCTATAAGTGTCGTTTAAAATTCAGTGATAGTTATTCAATTCAATTAATAAAATTATGCAATTTTTCATAAAACGTGATCGTGTAAAGTGGTCGCCCGTAAACTGACTTTACTGACTGCTATTTTACATGACGTTATTATTTGAAAATAACACTAACACCTGAACCTGAGTTCTGTCGCTTTACTTCGCAGTGCGGACATGGAAGGTATGCACATCTACCCTTACCTAACCAACCTTCCTACCTTCCGCACATGCCCGTGGTGGGAGATACTCCTATACTAATATCCGGCTTATTCACTTAAGCGTACAGCGTCTGTTTGCCGAAGTCACCCGATGCTCTGTGTAGACGTCATCGCTCATACTCATAATAACATATCAAACTCTATTGCTCCGTGTAAACGTTATAATCCACAACAGGATTCTATCAACCTGTAATAATGTTAGAATTTTACAGCAGCTTCATTATTCTTACATTACCTTAAAGGAGACGCACCAGATATCCTGTCCCAATCAGCCCTTGGCTGCAGTGTCGCTGTTACTGAATGCCCGTGGGTCGCGGAACAAGATTGCTTACTTAAGTGTGGTCTGGTGCTCGGATTGGTCCGAGCTTACTACCTGAAACACACACAATTGGCTCGTGATTGTGATCGTAGCCTGTGGCGCTCTGTGGGGAGGCCTCTGTCCAGCAGTGGACGTCGTCAGGCTGATGATGAGGATGCTTATAACGATAAGTAGCCTATAGATTTGTCTTACTATGCTAGCCTAGACTCGTTCTACGTGTCGTAATTACTTATGGTATTAGTAGAGAGCGATTTTTCTTGGTCACCTGAAATTTAAAGAAATTTTATACAAGTATTATAGACATTCATATAATCATCCATACTACATAATTTCAGCAAAAAAGTGCTCTAAACTATGTAATGGACCTAATTTGAGTAATTTAAATAAACGAAATGGAATAAAACTAAATGTAATTGTAAATAGTTGCTGCCGCTCGCCAACAGATATAATATAAGGGCTGAGCGTGAGCGACACGTTAATAGGAATTGAAATATTATTTCAATACTTCGTGTTCAAAAGAGTATTAGGAGTGTTAATTGCTGAGTAATTGCGAGCTTAATTGGTCTCGCATTTGTCGCCGAGTATTTTGTACGGGGTGATGACATTTCTCTCGCACGTAAGCAAAGATATCTGTCGCTCACATAACGCTCACTGTAAGCTATGCGGTCGCGTATGGCGCGGATGTGTTCAGTTTACGCGCATGTTACTCATTACAATAAAACTACTTTTACAGATTTTATTTCGATTAATTTAATTACTTAAATCAGTGTGCTGCTTTCTCAAATCTAATGCAGTGGTCCCTGCCCTTATATTGGATTTCATAAAGCGCAACTCCTCACGGGGGCACACCGATTCCTTCCTAGGATCATCCGTGAGGCTATTGAAATTAGAGAAACATCCAAATTTCTATGTGAAGATGGCTGGGTTCTTCTCTCTTCATGAGACCAAGTGATAAACATAATCAAATCAAAAATTAAACATGACAGCAAGATATAAATAAGTACCGTTTTTGTTAATGGGAACAATTAAATAATTATAATTTTTCGGGTAGTTCTAATAGTTTGTGACATCAGGACATCAGTCATTTCAGTCCACCCGTGATCAATAATTAGATAAACCACGCGGGTTTGAGTCCCGATCAGGCATTAGTCTATTTATGAATTTTATTTATTCCTATAATGGACATCTTTGATATTCACTCTAAATTGATTGAGGGTAGTCCATCGATTCTTTTGCTGAAAAAATTATAGCACCCAGAATCAACAAATTCTTTGAAGGCGGATTGGAATACAAACTTTCCCTTGCAAGAAATTATCTAAATATAGAAGAAATAGTAATATGTTTGAGTTGTCCAGGAAGTGTGATGAGAGTCGGAGACGCTGAAACTGTGGCTTCTCCAATTTAACAACCGTCTGAACGACAAAATACAAAATTCCCTCCCTGCGTGACATCGTTCAGCCGTCACAATATGACGGTTGACCAATGTCACGCAACATTTGACGTGTCTCGTATCGTGCGTTTGTCTTTTCCAAATTTTAAAAGTGAATTAAAATTGTTTCGTCACTCAAACCGAAGTTTATTTCATTTACACAGATTTTATAATTATTAGTTATTTTATTGAATTTACACAGATTTTATAATTATTAGGACAAACAACATGTACCGACATAAATTTTACGACGTAAGAGAGATAAACGACGTAAGAGGCAGTGCCACGCTGCACAGGAAGAGGTAGTGCCATGCTGTACAGGAGTAGGTAGTGCCATGCATGGTGCATGATACTACAACCTCCTATGCAAATGAATTGGGCCTGTACGACCGGGGAGTACCACTCGCTCACTTGATAAAGTGACACCAACGGTGTCGCGTTTCGTGTATATTTTGAGAATCCGGTGACACATTGGGAGGGGGTGGTCCAAAGGGAGGGCAACGCATCTGCATAATTATGCTGATGTTCATGGACGTCGGTAGACACTGAAAGACTCTGATTGCTCGTTTGTCCCCCTATACTATATAAAAACCGTCCATAGACAGCAAGAGAGAATAAGAAACTGGAGCACGCGTGTGTTCCGCTTTTATAGGCAGGGAAACGGAGTTCTCGGGCCAAGCTCATTCCCTGTCATGAGCTGTCACGTACGCCACAGCGAACTCCGCAGTTGTGTATTATTTAAGCTAAGTACATTGAAGAGACATCGCTCGTAAAATGAATTAATTTTCTGTAGATGTAGTTGTACTGCACGTACCTGATGTCTTGTCACTGAGCAGATGTAGTTGTACTGCACGTACCTGATGTCTTGTCACTGAGCAGTGACCACTGTGCACTGGTAAAACCGCACCGTCTTGTGGATGGAGTGAATATTCTGGAGTTTTACTTTGGAGATTGCATTATAGGGTTTATTGGGAGGAACTTACCCTATATATACTCGGAGGTGCACCGGACAATATTGACTTAAAATACCATTCCATACTGTTACAGTTTATAAGTTACGAACGTCTGGTACAATTTATAATTTCCGATGGTCCATTGTTGTAGAGGACAGGAGAGGCTGTGCGACACATATCTGTATTATAGTTTTGCTGATGTCTTTGGTATAGATAGACATCGAAAGGCTCCGACCGATTAAATATTTTCTGTACGGCTATAGTAGTGTTATTGCAGGTGGTGCTAGATGCCCACCATGGTTCAAGCCTTCTCGTGGCGGTAGGGCTTAGTAGCCTGGGTGAACCCAGGCGAAGCGAATTGAACCGAGGGGGATTTTTACACCCCTCTTATAAAAAGAGGGGCTTAAAGATCAGGAGGAGAAATCCCTCGCGGTACCCCTCTTATAAGAAGAGGGGAGCTAAGAGCAACAGGAAGTGTCGCTTTTGCGTTGTGCGTGCGTGCGTGCGTGCGTGCGTGTGTGTGTGTGTGTGTGCGTGTGTATGTGTGTGTGTGTGTGTGTGTGTGTGTGTGTGTGTGTGTGTGTGTGTGTTTTACATTATTTAAATATTAATTCTTCTGTTTGTTCATACAGTAGGTATATTAAAAACTTTGTTATGCAATTCTTAAGCTGAGATCTTATCATACGGTATATACAGCGTATGTTGTTTATTTTATTGTAAATGTATGATGACTGAAACGAGTATTGTTTTTGTTTGAAGTTGGTTTTTGATTCTGTATGATATGTCAGTGTCCTGTGTGGACTGGTTAGGCTTAGGTTATTCAATGTGTAAGTCTGACGAGTAGTAAGAATTTTGTACGAGTTATGCATTTCGAAAGCTGAGTGGCGTGGATTTTCGTCGAGTATTACTTTTAATAGTGATCTCTTCTCTCTTTCGTCGAGTATTACTTTTAATAGTGATCTCTTCTCTCTTTCGTCGAGTATTACTTTTAATAGTGATCTCTTCTCTCTTTCAACGAGTATTACTTTTAATAGTGATCTCTTCTCTCTCTCAACGGGTATTACTTTTAATAGTGATCTCTTCTCTCTTTCGTCGAGTATTACTTTTAATAGTGATCTCTTCTCTCTTTCGTCGAGTATTACTTTTAATAGTGATCTCTTCTTTCTTCCATCGAGTATTACTTTTAATAGTGATCTCTTCTCTCTTTCGTCGAGTATTACTTTCAATAGTGATCTCTTCTCTCTTTCGTCGAGTATTACTTTTAATAGTGATCTCTTCTCTCTTTCGTCGAGTATTTGGCAACATGTCTTGCTTTTCTAAGAACCCATATGACTTTTCGGGTGCGATCACAGACGCTCTCTTGTGCTTAGTCCACCTAAGATTTTGGTCTATAACTACTCCTAGATATTTTACGTAATTGGTTCGATCGATTTCGTACAAGTTGGCTGTGGGTATTTACAAATGTGTGTTTTTCATTTAAAATTAACGCTACGCTGTTTGCTTTTGTCGGTCGAGAATGATATGTATTTTGTTTCGCTGACAGAGTCATAAATTAGTGTGAAATATACCAGCCTCTGTCGTTTCTTTTAAATGTTTCCAAGTTCGAACATGGAAAATGAGGGCAGTATCGTCGGCGTAAGTATATTTTACAATTTTAAATATGTTCATGTTGCAAAAGACATCCTCTGAGGACTAATGACATCATCAACTTCGGTCTGATTTTCACAGTTAGTTACATAATCTGTGATAATACCCCTTGTACCGATGTGATGTAACTTGATTAACAGAATTTGTAATGAGCAAACAGAAGCAAATTGAATCCCTGTAAATCATGATCTTAACATAGATCTCTCTGGAGTTTCTACAAGCTTTCTGTTTCAGTGAAGCGAATGCGGTTTCATGTAACGTGCAGTGTCGGTGTCGTGCGTTGGCTGTGTAAGCTGACGAGAACATTCTCGCATTCTGTAAATACTAATTGTATTTCTAACTGGTAAATCATTTACTTTTGGTATGTTATGTATATATTGCCACAGACCTAAATTATGTGCAGTTTTAGCTCGCCCTGTTGCTTTCGCAATCCCATACAGTAATAACATTACAGAATCAATACAGTTTTTAATAAGAGTTAGTAAAAAGTGAAGAAACGAAGTCTTATCTGGATAGTTGTCCTAGACTCCCTGCTGCACCCCGGATGGAGAATCTTTAAATTCAATTATTCATTCATTCCCTGTTTATTTGCGAATTATTCTTCAATCCTCAAATTCGATATTTGAAGATTACAATGACTTCATATTCTTATGTTAAATCCAACACGAAAAGCAAAGAAGAAAAGGAGTAGAGCTCTGAAAAGGAACATACAAGCAATAAGATCCCGTCCCATTCTCTTGGTTTCATGAGACAACGAAAATCAGGCAATATAATAAATAAAATAATAATCTGGTACAATAAAATAGAATTTAACACCCAATTTTCACACATGGGATATACTATTCAAACTAACACATTAATGATACGGTCTATCAAATTAACAGGCATACAGCTCATGTAAATACTACTATCGAAATGAAAAAATCAGACATTAGAGAAATAAGGCATTTTAATAATATCAAAATCATAAGAGAGAATTAAAAAAAATAAAATTTATAAAGATTTTTCGAAATCTATGGCTGATTTTAGGCTCACGCCGACGGCACGCGCACCGTCAGCGCTGATGGCCGAGGTATTTGAACTTTTAGGAAGCGTTTTTTGAAGACGCGTAGCTATCAGCGCGCACGGCGGTCAGCGCTTTTAGACTCACGCCGACGGCACGCGCACCGTCAGCGCTGATGGCCGAGGTATTTGAACTTTTAGGAAGCGTTTTTTGAAGACGCGTAGCTATCAGCGCGCACGGCGGTCAGCGCTGATAGCTACGCGTCCGTACGTATCGCGCGTCGGCCCCGCGTAGCTGTCGGCGCTGACGATCGCACGATCACCTCTGCGTTCAGTGAGCGTTTTAGTGTCGAATCAGCCAAGGCGAATGGATGCGAATCCAGGTAACTCTGTTTATAAAACAGCTAGACGTACTGATGAATAATTATATTACGTTTAATTACTAATAATATGTCATTTATGTTATTTTTTTTTTGTCTTACCTATAATATGAAACATAACAATAATAAATACCTATGTTGTTTTCTTACCTATACTTTGCCATGATAACACATAATTACAGAACGAGTAAATATGTTTTTTCTTACCTTAAAGTTTACCATTACTCGTTCAATCGGTGGTATAGGCACGATTCGTAAGCTGCAATGGACCAGTTCATCCTGTATCTTTGCCAGAAGTTCGTCAAAAGTTCTAGTTGGCATTCGAAAGTAATTAAGGAATTTACTTTCGTCAGCCCTCAAAGTGCCACATAACAAGACAAACTCTCCTGCAACGGCTGTCTGCTCAATCAATGGATGAACATGGAGTGTTCGTCGTCGCCGGTTTTTATTTTTTTTGGATACATAGTACAAAGCTGCAATAATTAATACACGCCGCATTTTGTCGTCGTCCGTACGGTAAGGCGGTCAGTACGATACTAAAACGAGCCACGCTGAGCTACGAGCGCTGACGGTGAGCGTGATACTAAAATCAGCCTAAGGTATGAAACATGGCGTCGGCAAGAAATCATGAACTCGCCTATTTATTTTAAAAAAATATGAATACAATTTAACCACGCCGGCATTTCTCTTTCGTAGCATCCTCTCAGGAAAATATGGGTTCCCGGGCGGACAAGAAAAAACTATTTAGTTACCATATCTTAAGAAATTATTCCGGTCTACTCACCGGAATAAAATCAAGAGTGTAACTTCTACGACACATAACAAACCTTTAGTTTAACAGTCAAAGATGACAAATATACTTTTTTATAAAATGTTTAAGTAGCAAAAACATACTTGCTACTAAACGAGCAACAAATTTTCTCTAATATAGATTATATTAAAGTTGCTCCCTGCTCTTCTAGGTTACAATAGCGTTTCTAATGAACAGTGTCTTACAATACGACAAACGAGTAAGCGTAGCCAATTTGTGATCGTCACGCATGAGTATCCGCACATTAATGCAGATCCTTGCCCACCTTACCTTGGCTCTCTAACTGGCTACAGACTACTCACAAACCGCACGAAACGCGATAGCACAACACTTTGCGCCGATGTCATGCACCGGCCCAGTTTGGCTGTATCACGACACCGCCACTGGCTAAGCGTTAAACGTCTTTCAAGAAATGTTATACCAATAAGATTGTATTTTGTCTACATTTTCTCGTTAAAATGAGTATTGGCCAAATACTCTCTTTTTTCTATTCTAATATGTTTAAGTCACGTCTAACCCCAGGAATAAATTGAACCGTGTACGCAATGGGCCCATCTCCCCTAGCTACATTACTATATTAAATACAGTATTCAGAGCGAATCATTTTCGTGTTCATGAAATCGAATTTTAATCAAATCAATTTGTAGAGACCTCGTATTCAGTAGAACAATTTTGTCGAGACATGGATTTACGTGTCTTGACGTGGCATACGGGGAAACAGTCGAGATACGTCTTGGAGCTTGGAGCGTAGTAATCGGTACGTCGACTGTCATATGCAATGTCGTAACTCGTAAGCTAAGAAAGCTACAGTTTGTATATGAAAATATTTTCAACAAATATCCTTCTATTTTATCTCGTTTTGAATGTAAATGATTGCAAAGTGTTTGCAGCTCTCGGAATAAACGAACAAAACCAGGCCCCTGAGTTAATGTTAAGGTAACGAAAGTTTTAGAAACGCATGGGACTACCCCATGCGTTTCTTACGTCTCGTGAGTGAAGCCCACAGGAGGCAAGGAAGAAAGGGGATGAACGCATGTACATGACAACAATGGGGATAATTATAAGTGCCTGTAGTCGTCAAATGATGGCTCTACTCGCCTCCCCCCCTATACTATACACCTTTATAATACAAACCATTTCAACTTAAAAGCGTACCTATAAGTTGTTTTCGCTATTATACAAATTTTTGATACTAAGTTCAAAGAGCCGCACTAATGTATGTCAAACAAATTAAAAACAAAGGTGCCTTACTTTCATCATCACCAGCCGGACGACGTTCACTGCTACACATAGGCTTCCCCCACAGGTCACGGTCATGAGCCACTTGCATCCATGGGCTCCTCGCCACCGTAACCAAGTCGTCGGTCCATCGGGTAGGAAGCCGTCCCACACTCCGTCTGCTGGTGCGGGGCTGCCACTCAAGAACCTTTGTTCCCTTATTATTAACCTTCACTCATTCTACTTTCGATTCGTTTAATATTTAGAAATGAATTTAATTAATTTTATAAAAGCTAAACTAATATTTTATGTAACGGGTAGGCACGCCGCAGCGTCAATAGCTACACGCGTGAATGTGTATTGTTTAAGCTAAGTACATTCAAGAGAAATGAAGTGTGTAGCTATATATATAACACCTAAAGTAAAGTGTTTATTTGGTTTAATACTAATTGCAAAGGTTCACACTAACGTATGTCCACCGAATTAAATCTCATTACACAGACACAAAGTATGTGCCTTTGTGTGTCGCACACATATACTTATATACTTATAGCATCAAACAATTGCAATGTTTCCAACTCTTCACTAGTTGACTAATATTTTTTTCTTGGAACAACTATATAAACTTCATTTCTTAACTTACAAGTGATTAATTTATACAGTACTTTCTCTAATTCAAAATTAAGAAACTGTTGAAAAGTTGTTTTTTTTTTCTTGCTCGGTCCTGCTACTGCCGCAGTGCTATTGCAATTGCCTAATAGTTTATCGGTCTTTCGCCGTAGGATTTGAATAAATCTCTCATTTTACAATATATATAAATATGCATAGCAACTGGCAATATGATTTGTACATTTCACGTAAACTTATGTAAACAATAAATTTCCTTCGCATATTTTTTCGTAAAGTTAAGTTTCGGTTTAGAGAAGTACAGCAAAGTGTGTTTAGACAAGTCTTATTTAAAGTAATGCCGACACTACCAGACAGGCCGCTTTCATTTCAAATCGTGGGATTGCTGACTACCGATGCTTATAAAAACGCCCTCTGGTATTACCCCCTATCCGCCTGTTAATGGGTTCCTTCCAGCATGTCTGAGGAGACCGCCCCGGTACAACATCACAATATTGCTGTGATACATAAACAGTACTAATATTAACAAACAGAAAGTGTAACTAAAAATCATTTCGTGCAATGGAAGGATCGCCGATTTGAATCTTAATCAAAATGGTAATAAAAAAAACGTGTGTGGACTTGTACACGCTCGTAGGAAGTTAATTTGTCGTAATAAATCTAAAATAAGTCGCATATGGAGTTATCCGCCGGGTGTTAGGATCACTTATCGATCAGGCCAATAGAAGTAAAACTAAAATATATAAAACTATTGCAAAATAATGTCACCAGGAACGTGCACAACAGAAGAGGCAGGAAAACGTAATGAGCAGTGAGCAGAGAAACTGAATCCGCAGCTCATACACAAAGAAGTTCAGGGTGCGTTGAATGCCGTAGCACACAAAAGATAAAATAAAAGATGATGACTTATAAAAGGTTTTCTCGGGACAACATTGTAAATATACATTGTAGTCTTATTACTCGACTAGCGCCCAGTTAGCGAGCGTGTATAGACTGGGGAAGTGCTAATAAAAATTTAAAAATAATTACAGTTTATTGTTTCAATTGCTCGTAGCAGCTATGCGGGCGGAGTACATTTCAGCGGTAACTGTGTTCTGTGAGTTCTGACTCATTAGTCAGATTCATTCAATTCAGATCGGTCAAAGAATTAATGAGATAATTGAGATAATTAATGTACGATCCTGCATTACAGTCGCGTCAGACTGGCTCTCCCGTGTGTTGTATATTTATATGTGTTGGTGCGTTACGTCAGAATAATATATGGAGGGTTGCGTGCCCATCCTAAGAGATGGACACTAGGTGAGGATAATTGCGTGTACGATGGCAAGCTTAACACGTCACTGAGGTACACACCCAAGATGTGCTCACCTCGCGGCCTTCGTGGCCGTACTGGATACTGAATGAGTTTAACACAGACGTCAGCTGTCATAGCTGTCATCACAATACAGATTATGTAAATATCTTGAACGATATGCAATACCGGGGAGGTTCACTCTTTCACGCGATGCCGTCAGTCGTGCTATCACATTTCGTGCAGTGTGTGCGTTTCCAGTGCAGCAAGTACATTTTACTACGTAAATATTTTATAAAGTGCGTTTCTAGTGCAGCAAGTACATTTTACTACGTAAATATTTTATAAAAAGTATATCTGCCATCTTTGACTGTAAGGCCTAATGTTCTCTGTGTTCAAGAACTATTTTTTATATTTTTATTAGTCACTATTTTTCTTTTTTGCGATGGGGAGGATGGATATATTTGAGATGGCTGACGCTATCTGTCATCCCCAAATCATAATTAAATACTTTTTCTTTTCCGCCGTAGACCCATATATTCGTGATATAAAACATATGAAATATGTCACGAACAATTTTTATTACATATGGAAGGGCGAGTTCATGATTTCTTGCCGACGCCTTTTTTCATATCTTACGTTTCGAAAAATCTTTATAATGTTAAAATGTCTTAATACTCTTATGTGTGCATTTTGATATGATTGTTTACATGATCTGCATGGCTATTATTGTGTTATTTTGAATAGTATATACCACGTGTGAAACTTGAATGTTAAATTCTATTTTATTTTAACTGAGTAAATATATATATATATATATATATATAGAGTTCTCCAGGTTGCGGCAGGGAATCTCGGAGAAATGACCAGATGAGACTTCATACCCTCACTTTATAAAAACCTTTATTAAAAACTGTATAGATTCCATTGTTTGTTTCTGGTAATGTTCGAAGTCCTGAATTGTGATTGTGGAACGGTCCTTACGGTCCCATACCCTCATTGGAAATTCCTCCTACAGAATTTAATTAACTAGTAGTAGTAATATTTTGTCGCTCAACATGTTAAAACCCTCACTGATGATACACTAAATAATTTATAATAAAATAAAAATTGCATTGTACCCTTTAAATAATTCTTCTTGGTTTCAACCAGTAATTAGTTTTTTTCATAAATAACGTCTCAGGTTTTGATCTTAACATAAATTAACATATTTCACATATCCCCAATCAATGTATTTTTGAAATTATTATAGTAAAATTAAGAATTCAAAGACATATTTTTTTATTCAGACCATTGAAGGCAGGTAGGATATAACTTTGATACTTATCATATTGTGAATTTAGATACTAACATTATAATTTACACTTATATTCCTATCAAGGCAAGTGCATGTTAAGGCTATAAATTGTTCTAAATAATAAACTGGTCACAAAATTAATGTTTCTGAATAATTGGAATATCACTTTTAAATTATTTGAAGTATTACTTGATAAGTAGTATTTTGAAACATTAAATTGTTATTAAAAATTAACTGCAGTAAAGTCCAGTAGATATACTAGAAAACCCACGATTAGCCAAGGTACTAAGGCCCATGATATCATAACAAGTGGCAAGCCTATGGCCATTTCCTGCACATTCCAACCTCGGACAATGTAATTCATCCTCAGATTAATCTGAAAAGCATTTAATAATAGTCTGCAGTATTTAACTAGGAATTTTAGTCTAGTTTGCTTCGAGTCTTGTAATAGTAATTCTTACAATCAATATTTAAGTGTTTTTGTAAAATAAATTTAATTGTATCTCTAAACATCAACTTATAGTTTATATAAATTTTATTAGTGTATTACTCCAATTCTTTGGTAGTATATTTTCTTGTGTAGGTGTTGGTAAGAGATTCATAATATGTTACACCCTATTTAATTTGTATCCTTGCCTAAGGCTGAATTAGAGTATAAAATATTAGCCAGAAATGCCTCTTCCCCCCGTCTGCGAATACGCTGTAGTTGTTCCAGCGAAAACTGCTCGTCTCGGACTCTCATATCAGCAGTGAACCGAAAGACTTCGGTGAGCCTCCCTGCCACATACTCCCATGGTGGATCAAGAGCTGTCGCTGCCGCCCAAGAAATTGTACGGTAACCTTTTATGACCCTCAACGCTATAACCATCTACGTTTTGTGTAGCTAGGCTTTGTTGGTCGTGGTGAGGGCATCTGCCCACACAGGAACACCGTACAAGGCCATAATTCTGCAAAACCTGTAATAGAGCCTCCTGCATGGAGAACTGGGTTCTCCAACATTAGCAAGAAGCGGACCAAACGCAGCCGCTACTCTTAACACCTTAGACCCTTATGTGATGGAAGTGTGGCCAAAGGTCCATCCTCCACCAAGTATGAGTCATAAATATTTAATCGTAGGACTCACCTGCACCTCTGCCTATCCGATGCGTAGGTGTGCATCCGGAGGGGGTCCTATCAGCCCAGACCCATTTTCGACATGAACCCTAAGCCCCACCGTCTCTATCGGCTATACGGCTGACAATCAGGTTGGAACCTATTTCGGCCAGCCGCACCGCCTCGCTGTAGTTTCTTCCCCGGTATGTGATAAGAGTTTCATTTGCGTAGCAAATAACATCCATCCCGGGGGGCAGACAGCTCCGCAGTACCCAGTTGTATCCAATGTCCCACAGGATTGGATCTAAAACTGATACCTTGTGGGACACCACATATAACTCTCTTCCTGACATATGAACCCCTTTGATCCTCATATGACACTTCCTTATCGGAGAGGTACGAGTTCAACAGCCTTCCTAAGTACAAGGGCATCCGAAAGCATTTGAGTGCTTCTTGTATGGTGCTGTGAGGAAGACTGTTAAATGCATTGGCGATGTCTGATGACACCGCCACCACCACTTCGCCTCTATTTTCTGCATCCAGAATCACCGATCGTAGGCGCCAAAGGACATCAACAGTCGGCCTTCGAGCTCCGAACCCATATTGGTCAGAGTCTGGGGCCCAGTCCATTGTACAAGTACCCAATAAGGCGGGATGCCACTACCCTTTCTAGGGCTTCCCCTGCCTCGTCCAGCAGTACAACTGGTAGTACTGCTGATACCCTGTGGTGGGCGACCAACCTTAAGTATCTAGTAAGATTGATCTTAACATAAATTCATGTCTTTCCTACATTCACAATCAGTATATTGTTGAAATTATTATAGTAAAACTAAGAACTTAAAGATATATTTGTCCTAAAATTAATATTTTTGAACAATTGGTATGTTGTTACAGTTTTAATTAAAATAAAAGGAATTACCAATGGGGTTAAAGAGCTGTTAAGATTTAGTAAAACTTTTATATACATTTATTCAATTGGTCTTTTCACATTCACAATCCAGGACAGACTTAAAATAGTACAAAAACAACAATGGAATTAATACAGTTTTTGATATTGGTTAGTAAAAGGTGAGGGCATGAAGTATTATCTGGCAGTTGTGCGAGACTCCCGGCTGCAACTTGGATGGTCCTTTATATATATAATTAGTTCCATAACCACTAATTGTCACGGATTGTCCTTCATTCCTTTTATTCAATATTTGAATAATATAGTGTTTAATAGAAAGAAAAATAAAAGTTAAAAGGGGTAGCGCTCTGAAAAGGAACACACAACCGATAAGATTAAAATTCTCTTGGCTTCATGAGCCAACTAAAATCAGGAAATATATATATATATTCAGTTACAATTAAATGGAATCTAACATCAAATTTTCACATGTGGCGTATACTATTCAAACTCAAACATTATTGATACGGTTTGTCAAATTAATAGCCATACAGATCATGTAAATACTACTATCAAAATGCACACACAAGAGAATTATTACATTTTAACCCTAATAAGGATTAATAAGATATGAAAGATGGTGTCGGGAAGAAATCATGAACCCACCCTTTTAATGAAATATTAATTCGTGCATAATGAAATGTAGGTTCCTAGCGGTAGAGAAAAAACTATTTAATTATGATTTGACGATGGCAGATAGTGTCAGCCACCGCAAATATATCCATCCTCGCCACCGCCTAAAGGCTAAAGAGTGACATTTTCTCAACATAGAGCACATTGTTTCAAAACATAATTGTTACAACATCACTTCGAAATTATTTGAACAATTATTTTATAGATATTATTTTGAAATATTAAATTGTTAATGCTTTAATGAAAAAAAAAAAAATATTTACTATACACCAACCAATCTATTCCAGAACAGCAACATGTGTTTTTATTAAGGTCTATTAGTTGTAACTTAGTTTGTTATACGGGTTTTTCCCTAACCTACCTACAGGAGTCCCACAAGGTTCACACCTGGGCCCACTCCTGTACAACACCTATCTATATGACAGGCTCTTGTTTACCGAATTCTAATTATCTCGTGTACGCAGATGACAAGAAAGTGTTTTGTAAAATAAATACACAACGAGATTATGTACTATTACAAAGAGATGTAGACCGTTTGTGTGAATATTAAAGAAAAAAACAATATTACCGTCAATTCTAGCAAATGCGAATACCAAATTATTGCTCAAACGGGGATTTAATACTTAAAAATAAATCGTTCGAGATTTAGGCGTATATTTAGATTGTAAAATGACATTCACGAATTACTATGAAATTATAATAAAAACAGCTTATAGAAATTTAGGCTTTGTTCTTCGGGCATGTAATGCCATTACAGACATGACAGTACTTTAGGTTGTTTATTTTGCGTACGTGAAAAGTATTCTGGAATACGCTAGCTCCATTTGGAATCCGCAATAAATTACTTACAAAAGCCGCTTAGAACGTATTCAAAAAATATTAATTTCTCACTTGAACTACCGTAGTGGCAAAGAACTTAGGACATACGAGTATTACTGTGCGGAATATAAACTGTTGTCCTATGAACAGAGGCACACTTTGTTGGATATGGTATGCTGTACGACGTAGTGTGCAGTAGGATGGACTGTCCATCTCTTCTGTCTAAAGTAATGTTTCGGTTCCCTCGGTACCGCACTCGCAACACGTCCCCTTGACGCTCCGCCTCACCACACAAAATATGCACGAAATTCGGCCCTGCC
>JAFELO010001152.1:0-47398 GCA_017140195.1 Eumaeus atala
TATTTAGTGTAAGACTAGGTATATGTATTGCAGCCAACGGAGACAACATAGGCCTTAAATATTTTATACTTGTGCATTAAACTAGCGCACTGTAAGAGTAATAAGTGTTATTGGCAATTGAAAAATATATTTATTCTTTGTTACAATATTTAGTGTAAGACTAGGTATATGCCCATTCTCCATTTGCTTTATGCGTTACACTTTGTATCATCTCTTTTGCGACTCTCTCAGTGTATGAACGTTAGGGTGAGTAAAAAGATGCGGCAATTACTCTGTCTGTGTGCAGTAGCCTTCCACCAAGACAGTCGACATTAATCTCAAACGACGTGGACGCTTTCGCCTTTATTCTAATTTTAGTATCCTCAACACCATCCTTTGTTACATAGCTGCTACACAGGTAAAGCTACTCGAACTGGTGCAGCTTTGGTAGCTTTACTAAAGGAAGGCAGGATTCACTAGAAGCGTTTTTAACAATTATTATTCTGTAGTTAAAACATTATATAACAATTATGGGGTGCTTGTATATTAATGACAACATTTCCCCCAATTTACAGGTTCATACCACCTATCACTTTGTCTGCTTTCCACTGATATTTCTTGCCAATCAGACTTCATAAAAAAGGTTTTAAAAAATAACGAGCTTCGAAGTTACTCTTTAATTGTGCAAGATTATTCTACTTATGTTATATCGCAGTTCGCTTTTTAGTGCTTGTAGTGTGTAAATTTATGCACACTACGCGGGAACTACACCTCTACAGCATTCCTCATTTTCATGCTGGGGTTCCATCCACCAGGGGTGGATCGCATGAGCAAGCACTGAACTTGCCTTTGTGGATAATGTTACAATGAAACAAAGTGCAAAAGGTTCAGTTTGTAAAGAGTGATGGCATTGCTGCATTACATCCGGATTGGACAGGCGTTACTGTAAATGCACGATGTCGGTTTGTTGTAATCCATGTGGTGGACCATGTCGGAGATGCGACTGCAACTGTTCGTTTACTGCCTGTTACAACTGAAAGTGGTATTATCCTTAGTGGTCATTGTCAGTCAATTAAAGATAGTAGCAACTATAAGTAAGTTAACCGTAATAGGCGTTCAATTGTTCCCGCTTGGTTGATTTCTAGCTTCTAGGAACGATTAAACACGGTCTCCGAAAGTAAAGTAGACTCCTGTCACTAATTTATTCACCCAACTCTTAAAATCGCTTGTGGAAGGATCGCTCACGTCCACACACCCTGGTTACGTATGATCAGCTGTCCTTTTCATTGCGCATGTCCTTTGCATTCCGTTAAATTTATCCTATTACACTTGTGGAGTCCAACATTCAAGCTAGTCTTCAGAGCTGTACGTACGCACCGTAAGTCGTGTACCAGATTGGTAAACAGCTGGTGCGAGAAAATAGGCGTACAAGGAAAGGACAGTCTGAGAAAGAAACTCTATATGTTCCACAATGTTTTCTTTACATATCTAATTAAATTTGTGGTCTCACAAGATATATATAATAACCTTAAAAGCTAAAGTTAGGCAAGGCATGTACTTAAGGATCATATATAATATATATTAAGAAAGTAGGGGCTTCTTTAAGGGCCCACTCCACATTAAGCTTAAATTTAGAAAAAATATACAGTCTTCTTTTCATAAAATATAATTCAAATTAAGAACGCAAAGTTGTTTTTATGTTTTAAGCAACTGAGCAGCTTCACGTTCCCCTATTTCCAACCGACTTCAAAATGGATGTAATTGTATTATTTAATGAGTCCTATGAACGTAGATATTTCACGCCAGAAAGATGTGTGCGAAAGGTACACCTGTTACACTGACATACAGCGATGGCACTCTTCCAAAAACATATGCAATGGCAGGCGAAATCTAAAAGCATATATAAACATTTAATATGTGATTTTATCACACCACGACAGCCTAGCCCTGTGCTAAGTACTGAAACGACTTGTATTATGTGTACTACAAAAACAGATACTCAATATTTTTAAAATTTTTGTTATAAAATTACATATAATACACAGATAAATATCTATTACCTGGGCAAGGTTTGGACGAGTAGGTACAGAAAATAGAATTGGGAATCTGCCCATCTGATCCATGTCACCTTTGAACCTTAGTGCCTTAGTGTGTGTTCGACATTCATCCATAATATCTTTCTTTTTATGCATTCCTGGTAGATGGGATAGAAATATCAGACTAGCTCTGCTTGGTAGAAAATGCTAGTTGTCTGCGTCTAAAGAGGGCAACACTAGCTGCAATTCTTATGCTACTAACAACCTTACACCTCTGGCTCGTAATTTCTGTAACCTTGCTAGAGAGAGAAAGAACTATCTTCTTGTGACGTTACCATGAACTGAAGCTTTGCAATGTTCCAATGTGCGTAACTACACAGATTCACACGAAGTCGTGTTGTACATTATCTTATCGTCAAATATACTGCTGACTAGTGGTTAGTACCTACATTAACAATACACAAACAGAAAGTAACAAAATATCGTCATCCTCTCAAAGTGCCCAAAACCTAAACTGATGCATAGTTCTTTTATTTTGCCTGACACAAATGGAATGGCTATTTTCTAAAAGAAAATTACAATGCGGCCTATTTTTGTGAATTAGGCATCACACTCTTATCTTATATTAATGTTACATCAATCACGCTTTCAACTTTGTTACTTTGGAAGAATAGTCCACCTACTGCATAAGTTGTATGTGTCGTCGAGCACCGGCAGTTACTATAGGGTATCGATTGAACACCTCTACTATAAAAAATGTAGTCATCAAATAGGGTTGTGAGGGTTAACAAGCCAATGTGCTCGACTTTTACTTAAAACGATTTTTTTTTTATTTTCATTACAACTTATGAAAGTCTTAGGCATAATAATTTGACTTTACGTGAAAGTTGAAAAGGGATTTGATTCAGGACGATCACAGGAAATGGAGTTTTAACCAGATAAATAAAAAAGTCATCTTAGCCGAATTTCGACTACAGCGGCTACCTCTATTAAGACACACGCGGGACATATTATGGAGCACAAGTGTTTGCGCAGACACAAGTGTACTCTTTATTCCTTCATAGTCCTAATCCGATGGGACGGATATCTGACACTACCGGAGAGGAATCAGGCGCAGGACCGACGGCCTAACGCGCTCTCCGAGGCAAGGGGGAGGAACACCGCCAACTTCCGAACTCCAGACAGTTATAAGAATTTGAAAAATCCTTGTAGGATTTTTTGTATGGTCCGACCCGGGATTCAAACCCGGAATCTCACGTCTGTGGCTGAGCATGCTTACCACTAGACCAAGGGGCAGATTTTCTTTATTTTAACCAGATAGTATATAATAAGGAGGTAGTGCCATGTTGCGTTGTAGCGGAATTGGGCTGGCACGGCCGGGGAGGTGGCTATCGTACCTACCGCCGTGAAGTGACATCTTCGGTGTAGCATTTCGTGCGATTTGTTAGTACCCGGTGCTCATTGAGGAGGGAGGAAAGGAGGGCAACGCATCAACATAGTAATTATGTGGATGTTCATGGGCGTATGCTATAAACCCATCATCCTAACCATTTTCAGAGCGTCGTATGCCTGTGTGCATTTATGTGGAGGGGCATTACTCCGGCTCACCGGCGGCACTCGACTGCCGCACCACTCGCTCATACAATATTATTGAATTGAAATATCGTCGGCCTTAGAACGTTGAGAGACATTAGTCTTAGCTCCTAAGCGTTGCCACTTGAGCACACATCAGCCACGACTCGAGCACTCGACGACAGGTAGCTTAGGGTTATGTCAAGTACTCGTGCTACTTGACATGATTAGCTGTGGCTGCGACATTCGTGGGGTTCACTTAGGGTTGTCCTCGTGTTATTGCGCACGTACATTCATACACATATGTAACAATATTAGAAATTATATTGAATATTTCGGTATTAGTTAAAAGTTTTATTTGATCCCTGAAAAAGTTTTTACCGAATTAAATTATTTTATAAAATATGGTACAACCGTAGTGGAAGGGCTAGGGTGTCTGTCTATCTTATCTCGTATAGTTGGGCCAGTTTCGCCCAAATGGTATATTATCATAGATGGGTACAGTTTTAGGGATTACAAATATTTTGTATGTAGCTTGGTGTGGGATGGATGCGAGTGGTAGGAGATCGGACGTCTTGGCGTTCATTGAAAGGGGCCTACGTCCCGCAGTGCACCGACAAGGGCTAATAATGATGATGATGTACAGAAATGTTACTTTCCTTCACGCCTTTTCTCCAACTGGCCCCAACTAACACGAAACAATTCACAGCAGAATCTATTTTCAGTCTAAAAATGTCAGTCCAAATTGCATCATATTACAAAGAGCACAAAATCACCTCCTCCCCACGAGATTCGAGAATGTTTCGAATTTAATAGTAGACTTGTTACCAGGATGTCATAAAGAGGAAGTAGTATAATGAATGTGCCTGCATTTCTGTCACACGCAAGCAATGTGCAAGTGATTTTATAAATTCGTAACACTACACAAAAAGTGAACCAATTCTCTTTCAGAAATTGATATCGTAGGCTTACACAAACGTATGAGAAGCTTTACATCAACCATGGTTACACAAGTCAGTTAAATAAACTGCAATAAATCCTAAAAAGTAGTTATATACCAATACTGTGTGAATTCCTTTTGTCTTATAAAACTAACATGCATTTAAATGAAAAAAGAAACCATTTCTTGTTTTAACAGGGCATTTTATTTTTAATTGTAATAATTACTTAACTTTATTAAGATATTTTATTGCTTATTATACAGAAAGTATTAGTTTAATAAGATGAGTTTTTGTGGTGAAATCGCATCCAATTAGTAGACGGATACAAGGTTGTTATTCACTATAAGATTTTTCAAAAAGCTTGTTTTATAATCATAAAACACGCCGAAGTATATTGCTTACATGAGAATGCATGTACATATATATATACACACAAGTGTCATCATCATCAGCCCACAGCTTACAGCTTGTCCAGCAGCCTCTTTATGCCTCTTTCAGTGAGTGCCAAGACGACCGATTTGCCGCCTCGGATATTTGTCTTTGTATTATATAACATTTCCTACTTATGAAACGTTATATAGTTATTAAATATTTTTCCATTGTCTGGCACAGCATTCGGAACACAAGTCCTTATGGCACTAGGACGAGGCTAGGCTAACGTACTCTGTATGTCCACTGATGTTATTGTTGTTAATTATATGTGTCAACATATATGCATTGATAATCATTGGACAATATTAAACAATATTCCACTAGCTCCATACCAACATTATACCAAAATATTTAATTCAATATAAATGCATAAAATAAATAAACTTATAATTAACTTAAGGTCTTATGACGCGGTAACCAAATATGGCACCAATTACCGACGTATCAAGCACTTTCAAGTGTTTATTTTTAAAAGGAACAGATTACGAGGAATAATATTTCAGCAAGTTCCGATTAGTTCTATTGAATGGCCAATCGCGGGCTTTGACCTTAACGGAAAAATTTAAATTTATTTGTTTGTGTGACGAGTCCAAGCGTAACAGTGATCTTCATACAAAATAGCGGTTTTTCAAGTAAGTTTTAAATTTCCATTTATAAATAAAATTCGCGGTGTCAACTGCTTAATATGGGCATGCGCATCTTAATCCGAGCCAACATCGGTAATAGATAAATTAGAAGGTCTAGATTATTATCTTATCTTAATATATAATTAATTATCTTAATACCAAGTGCTAAACTATTTTACTTCACCTTTTTTTTTCCATATTCAATTCCGCCCTATGTAAAATACACTAAAACCTCGTTATTTTTTCACAAGCATTACTATTTAAAATTTGGATTTGTACTGGCCGTCAAAAAATGCCAAATATTTGTGCTTTATTTATTCGATAATATGGCAATTCGTTTTAAATTATAATTGGTAAATTTGTTTTTTATGAAAACCGATATCATTTATTCAACATCATACCTTTTTGTAGGTCGTATTTACTTTAAAAAAGTGTAATACTGCATAGATTACCGACCCTACATCGGTAATGACATATATGAGAACATGTTAACGAGGGTTACAGCGTTTATGCTGTATTGGCCATTGGCCCATTGGAGAGGATGGGGTGAAGGAGAGTTACGTATCTATATTAGCATTAACCGTCCTGATGTCAATTACACGTTTTTCCCCGTCTGTTAAAAATACCGGTATTAATTTTGAACATACTAGGGCTGATTGATAACTGGCTGAAAGGACGAACTTAAAAAAAAGATAGACAAACAAAATTTACTACATTATATTCTATCATCTTTTTGAAAGTAGAACGTCAAATTCGAATTTATACGAACTGATAGGATTTGTTGGAGGGGACCTGGAACTTTCTCTGCCGTAAATATTCGTAACAAATTTTGATTTGAACATTGAGTACAATTCACACGTAAGTAACTGATTTTAAAGGTGGGAGACAGAGCTGCGACGATGCCAACAGGTCTGACCGTCCAAAAACCGACACGAATCCGGACATGGTCAGAAAGATTGTGAAATCGTTTTGAATGATCGGCGCTTAAAGGTGCGGCAGATAGCAGAGATGGTAAGCACTTCCTCTGAACGCGTTTTTAATATTTTACACCAACATTTACAAATGAAAAAGCTTTGCGTGCGATTGGAGCCGCGTTTGCTCACTGTTAACCAGAAGCAACGTCGAGTGGACGATTCGTCAGAGTGTTTTGCGCTTTTTAAGCGTAATACTAACGAGTTTTTGTGGCGTTATGAAACATGGATTTTATACTCCTGAAACAAAAGAACAATCTAAGCAGTAGACTGAGAGTGTAATTAATACCTGTGCCGAAGAAAGCAAAAACGGTTTTGTCGGCCGGTGTATTCCATCACGACAATGCATCCGTGCACTCGTCAAGGGTTGTACTTGCCAAACTCCATGAATTGCGATTCGAATTGTTACTGCATCGCCACTATTCCAAAGATCTAGCCCTGTGGGACTTCCACTTATCCCCAAATCTCAATAAATGGTTAGGTGGCCGAGGATTTTCATCAGATGATGAAGTCATTCTCGCCGTAGACGAGTACTTTGAGGGGTTAGAGAAAACATTCTATCAAAGTGGTGTAACGGCATTGGATATTGGCATAAATGCATCGAGGTAGAAGGAAAATATGTTGAGAATTAAAATTGTTTTGAATAGATTATTAAAGTCTTTCTTTATCATTTCGGATATTTATCAATCACACCTCGCAGATAGGCATATCAATGGTTCACTTGGGACGCGTGTACTGAGCAGAACCGCACTAACTAGCGATATGAGCTTGGTGACTAGTGACCCCCATTAATATCTGAGTATACGAGTGCGGTGCCCTCCTTTACGAAACGGCTTCCAATAAACCGCACAAAGCGCGATGGCAAATCTACCACTTTTAAGTCTCCCCGGTCAGTGCGGTGCTGCAATGCTGCATCTCACTACCTCTTACTAAACATACAACGTGGTGTCATTAATGTTATCATTAGCTGCCCGCCGCTCGCGTACGTCAACAATATTTTATTTTTATTGTATAGAGGGGCAAACGAGAGATCGGAACCTTTTTACCGTTTTAGATTTAGATTTAGTTTTAGATTTAGCTTTAGTTTAAATTTATTTAGATTTAGCTGCCACCGTCGGTATTTCCGAACCGATGCGATATGGGGTTCTTCAAGAAAAGAGCTTACTCCCATCTTAAAAAACAGCATCGCGCCTGCATAATCACGGGTCATGCGGATGTCTATGGGTGGCGGTAGTTACGTATCACCTGCTTGTTTGCCCTTTATCCTATAAAAAAGACTCCTATGAACACACAACGCTTCCTCCCTCCTCAATGGGCCACCGGCTACTCATAAAGCGCACGAAACGCGACACCGAATATTTAACATTACGACAGTATCGTGTGGTCAACAAGGTTTAAAACCGGAAGTGATCACCGATTGGTTAGAGGCCTTCGGAATATAGGCTTCCGACGCGAGCGTGTCTGATTAGAACTGTCAACACTCCGACCTAACTTCTGCTTAACCATGGTAGGTTCCGAAAAATTCCAACTGGAATTTAAAAACGGGTTCGATACCCTAGATATGTCGGAAACTACAATGGAAATTGACGACGATTGATTGCACGCGGGACGTGGGTGAAGGATATTGTAGGAGTATGTATACGAGAAAGAAAGCTAAACTCTAAGACTAGGACTTATGAGGGAACGCAGAGCACACGAAGACGTTACGTCTGCCGATGGCAAGCTTCGTTCAAAGCCAATCCACAAACTAATACGTCGAGATCTTCGCAGCTCAAATACGCAACTGGTTACCGAAGCGATTGAGCAGAATAGAGCGTGGAAGGTTTTTATGGATAAAGGTTAGGACTGATAAAGATCAGGACTGATTCTGGGGTTACTGTTTCTTCTAAGCTTCTGGGATCGAAGCTTTCCATAGCAAGTTGTATACGTCGCATGCTCCTCACCCGATATCCCAGACTACGGTCCGCGTGCAGGCCTAACACGACATTTGTCGGGAAATCTGCTGGGCGTCAGCTTGAGTGATATTAGTCTGGCTCTTGCGCAGCTACAAGGGGGAAGAGCTCCGAGAAAGGACGGAATTACGGTCGAGCTTCTTAGTGCAGGAGGGGAACCTGTATTAAGAGAGCTAAAAAAATTTTTTAATTTTGTTCTTCAGCGGGCCATGGCATATGGCTTGGAAGTTCTTCAAAATTACAGACCAATTTCACATCTTGGCCATATTTACACGTTGTTCTCAAGAGTCTTGACGAATCATCTCACCACAAAGCTTGACGAATTCCAGCCACCAGAGCAGGCCGGGTTTCGCAGAGGATTTAGTACCATGGATCACATTTTCACCATAAGGCAAGTTGTACAAGAGACACATGAGTATAATAAGCCGCTGTGCCTTGCCTTTGTGGACTATGAGAAAGTTTTTGACTCTGTCAAAACCTGGGCTATTAACTTTGCATGGATGTCAGGCCGATTGGCGATACTGCGAAGTAATAAGGCATTGTATGACGCTGCTTTTATGTCCGTTCTGATTCCGGGAGGTCAAACAAGGTCAATCAAATTGCATTGAGGAGTGCGACAATGGGTTGTTATTTCCGCGAAACCGTTCACTAATGCTTTGGAGGACGTCCTTAAGACTTTATAATGGGCAGAATAAATATTAACGTAATAAATATTAACGGCAAGTACCTCTCAATCTTCGTTTCGCCCACGATATCATTGTGTTATCCGAATCGTTGGATAGCTTGAAGGAAATTTTGCACAGCCCAAATGAATGTTTTGGCCTTAGGATGAACTTGCACTAGACAAAGGTCATGTTCAAGCAAACGAAGAGCAACTATTTTAATTACCTAACTAAAGTTATATCTACCTAGATATAACTTCGAGAAGGAAGCTGATAGAAGGATTCAGTTGGGTTGGGCAGCATTCCGGAAACTTCGTCACATTAACACGTCGCCTACACCGCAGAGATTTAAGACAAACGTCTTCAACCAATGTTCTCCCCGTAATGGCCTACGGGCCCGAAACATGGCCTCTTAATTTAGAACTGGTCCGCAAGGTTGCGGTAGCTCAACGGGCTATTGGACGTGCTAAGTTGGGTGTTTGTCTATCCGACAGAATTCGTAACGAAGTCATAAGGCAGAGAACTAACGTATCCAATATCACGTGACGGATGGGTTCGATGTAGTAGCAATGGGCTGGTCGTACACTCAGAAGAACAGATGGCAAATTGGCCAGTAAGTTTAAGGAACGGTCGACCAACACCGCGTTTAGGAAAACGAGGTGTTGGTCGACCGTTCACCAGATGGGATGGCGATCTCCGTGCAGTAGTCAGTCCGGGATGGATGCGAATAACAGGAGATCGGTCGTCTTGGCGTTCATTGAGAGAGGCCTATGAGCAGCAGTGGAACGATAAGGGCTGATAATGATGATGAATGAGGGCACATAATTGTTACATAACATACAGATACAAGGAACTTAACAAGTATGAGAGCACACTTGTGGCACGTAGCAGGTGCTGTTCCATTGCAGGTAAGTAGTTTACATAACATTGAAACCATTTAGGTACGCAAGTACAGTAACAACTATGAAAAAATAAATTAGGCAACCTATGAACAATTAAATACTAACTTATTTATTAATAATTAGGGGCAAGTATTTAATATTTTTGGAATTTTTGTGTGTGTGTGTGTGTGTGCGTGTCTGTGTGCGTGCGTGCGTGCGTGCGTGCGTGCAGGTGCGCGTGCGCGTGCGTTTAGAATTGAATTGTGAATTAGTCTTGAAATAAGGTGATATTTCAAGTTCTTTATTTAATTCATTGTATAAATACGGAGAAAGAGCTAAATATTAAAAATTAATTTTGGAAATTAAATGGATAGTAAATAATATATATATATGTATAGTATAGTATATGGCAAGCAGCTTATAGTTCTTTAGTGGGGAGTCTGTATGGTTTAAGGTACATAATTTGAGGTAGGGAACGTCGGCGCCTCCCCCGTATGTTTATTAGCTACAAATCATAGTTAAAAAAATAGTTTTCGTATACAATCACATGTAAAACCAATATGCTAGTGCCATTTGTGCTTTCACCTGTCTCAATTTTCTTCTGACTCTCTCCATTTTTAAATATAATAAATGGGAATAATGAAAAATGAATGAAAACTTGTACAAAGTTATAGTTTGGACTCCCGACGATTGATTAACTAATATGAGTCCACCCTAAAAATAACCGCAGGTTCAACTAGCCGTCTAACAATAGCACTAGGAGTTAGGACTAAAGTCCAAGGGCTTGACCAAAACTTTCGGTCCAATGTACACACCTTTACATTGTAGTAGCCAACTGAACCGACATGGCAAGGGAAACGTTTACAGAGTATCTGTGTGTAGTGATGGGTGCACGTCGCGTGTTGTGTGGTAAACCACAAAAGTATATTAAGCAATTTATTTATTTCGGTTTCGGTCAAAGATGTGGGTGACACTGATAACATCGTAAAGAAATAATCAAAAAAAGTATAACATAAAAAATCGTTTCAGAACCATATTCGGATATAAATAGAAGGTATCAACAGGAAGTCATGAAATGGAAAGATTGACTATAAAAACTAAGCGTATTGGAAATCGATACTGCACATACTTTACGGTGACCATAAATCAAGGCTACGCAAATTATTGCGGATTATTAGATTCATAATTAGTAGGTAACTGAAGTTGTTACACCTACTGCCGCTGGTTAACATGTTTCTAGTTTCATAGTGGCCAAATGAGTGAACCTTATGGTAAGCACTCAAGAAAAATAACATTGACTCACTCATTGTCCCGATGATGATATTTCTAGTTCTACTAGTCGAACCTTCCAAACTTTACTGTCATGGTGCTAATTCTTTTATAACTTAAGCAATTGGTGTACTCTATTTTAAGTAGTACAAACTTAAAAAAGTTTTGTTCATGTAAGTTTTATAAGTGTGCCATTAGGATCACGAGGCTTGTTACGTTACCTGCACGACGATATAGACATCTACGCCTACCCTCACCACGCCACTCCTACCAATGCTAGTTAAATTACTTCTTTTTTTCCTTTTGACGCGGGGAAACTCATTTACGCGCCTTCACTGGCCCTGGGTGGTGTGCAGGGCTCGCGGCCTATGATAGTGCCGAATACTCACAGAAACCACCGCGAGTGCCATCAGTGCCGCCTTTGGTGTGGTGCCCCGGAACAACAATCATCAGGGCACCTCGACGGCTAGTCAGCCCCACAAGGGATCAACTCCACCTCCACAGATGGGATTGCCCCCCACTATAGGACTCCTCGGACTTTGGGATAGTGCAATGGGGTGAGGTTCCCATCGTCGCCCCTTGCCCCGTGCACAAAAGCGACTCCTCCTGTTGCTCTTTGATCACCTCTTCTTATAAGAGGTATGAGGGTTTCCCAGGTTATTAAGGCTTGAACCACAGTGGTGATTAATCCCCACTGTGGTTCAAGCCTTATTCGCAACTAACCAATTGAGTAATCTTCTACAAAACTTAAGCGATGGGGATGGAGCATATTGACTCCATAAATATGACGAGTTCTCTCACATGATGACCACAGATGCAGAACCAGGTGTATTGTGTCCATAGGTGTACATGTGTATATCACATTGTGTCGCAGTGTTACATTCTATGCGATGTCCCTGTTTTGTTCACTTTGCTGATCAATTTCTAATTAGATAGTCGATGCATATCCAAGAACTTCCAAACATTGTGACATTAGAACGCTTCTGTAAGTCTGCTAAAAAACTCAGCCTCTCAAATGTTTGTGTAGTACTGTTCTACAATTGATTTTTACACGATAATGAGGAACTAATTTAACAGTATTCCGAAAATGTTGGCTGAAAAGCAGACGTGTTTATATTGGCAGATATATATTATTATTTCTATAAGAGAGTTAGTTAATTAATATTATTTAGTTGTGATTTGAATAGAAAAAGTCACTGTCCCATATTAATTTGTTAAACGTGTTTTATGCACTACCATTATTTGTATTTTTTATTATAACAAACAAATTGAATGTTATCGCGCATGCATCAAATTTTGACAGCATTTATATATTGGCTGTCAGATTACTAGCAATGATTGACGTGCATGTGCTCTAAGCAATATTTTAGTTAACTTGTTAGTAGAGACGCTATTTTTTATTCAAGTGGCTGTTCTTGTTCAAGTTGTTTAATGGTGGACTATATAAGTTGACCAGTTAATGGTTATATTGAGAGCAGTGGTCGTTATTTACAATATCACCTTTGAGTTCATATTGTCCTAGTATTGGAGGTCTGAAAGCCAAACCTAATCTAGTTTTATAGCCCGGAACTTTTTTAATATGAATATAGTGTGAGCGAGCGATTTTGTAGATTCATTTTAATTAATATAGAAATTTATTTGCTCTAATTTGAATACAAACATTTTACAAAAAATATAGATTCAAAACGTGGAAGATTACTTTATAAAAGATAATTTTACACCCTTGAGATACATTTTGAGTGGCCAGTGGACCAGGAACGTAAATAAAAAAGTAAGCTTAACAAATTATAGGCATCATCATTATCAGCCCTTATCGGTCCGCATCCATCCCGGACCAGCTATTTAAAATAATAAGAATTTTTTGCATATTTACAACATTTTCGCATGACGTATGTCAGCTACCAGACTGAACTTACAGAACACAAGTACGTATCATTTTTATCCCTTACTGCTGGTGTTAAGTCATAGTTCTGGCATCGCATCCGGCCCGTTTCCAGTAAAGAAGTTTCTGGGGAGAAGCAGGAAAGGATGCCAACACCTTTGAGCTCTGTATTGTTGTAAATTATAATTAGGATAATAAATGATGGTAGTAACATAACATAAGGTGTCCTGACTGCTCATTTGTCACAAATGCAACAGATCTCTAAACGGGTTGTAAAGTCACTGTGTCCAGGTAGTGTATAGGAGGCACCCCGCCCCACTTGGAGGAGGCAGATGCACCGGCTACGCCTTGGTCATGTATCACCAGTAACGATGGACGCCAAAGAGCTCTACCCGTCGCACTCGCACGTCATACAAACGGATAAAGTAAACTTGAAGCACCGCAGTACTACAACTAGAACCCACCCCCTCATCCCACTCCATGGAAGTGCATTCGAGTTTCTCGACATTTCTGTTCATTTATGACCGCCTAGTGAAATGCAGTGCAAAAGTGGTATGCATCCGGAAAAATGTATACAAAATACCGCGAGGATATAAGCAAAAAAGAACTTTGTCTTTTCGATGTCGAGCAATCTGACTAGCCACAATGATGAAATGACAGTCTGTATCTCTTACAAGTGGACTGCTGTGTTGCCTTAATCATTCCGTCACAATAAAACTACTTTTACTATTTATTTATTTTTTGTAAAAGTAGTTTTACTTTATTTATCATGTACAGTGTCTTGTCAACATTTACAATATTGTCTTCGTGCTCATGCACCAAAACAATATACGCTGCGTCGCTAATTACCGAGTTGATTACATAATGCAGTTGTATGTATAAGTGTAGACAACACTTCATAAACGATAATATTTGATTGACAGGTACGTATTTACAATAATTAATTGTTATAAGTCGTAAAATAAAAGCATATTGCGGTCATATTCAATAAATACGAATAGTCAAACTTTTATAAGGACGCTACGTCTAAAATTTTATTAAATTTCGATCTAACGCATGTCGCATTACATTTGGTTCTGTTTGCTACGCTTACGTAGCATTGCTACGCGACAGTTGATCAATACGTAGCGTTCACCTCAGCTGGCCTACTCTGCATATTTGTCATTCGTATTAAGTTAAATTATAATTTTAACTTGTGTCCATATATTTACATATATGTAGATGACATTGTGATACATGCCTCCATATATTTAGAGCATCCTGAGAACATTAATAAGATGACTCGCAGGTCAGCTAGCATAGCCATTGTAGGCGAAACGGATTTTGGTATGTTACATACCCCGAGAAAGGAACCCTCCCAATATCTTAAAATAATAAAATAAATCGTATGTAACTTTATAGTCTGATTTCCAATGATCAAGCATTTTATTACTTTTTAGGGTTCCGTTACCCTAAAGACAATAAACGGAGCCCCAATAGGATTACTTTGCCGTCTGTCTCACAGTCCGTACGTCTGTCAAGAATTTTCCTCAGGAACCAATGGGTTTCAAAATTCTGAAATTCACGTTAAAAAGTGGACGCGGTAACGTTAAACTAGAATGGTGGATATATTTTTTTGTTGGTGCATGGGCCACCGGAAACTCATAAACTGGAAAAAATGAAACCTGAGCAATAGCTGTGACTTACAGTCGATTTATGTAAGCTACGATTAAGCAATGATGTATCTCAAACTGATAAATTGGACTGGCGAGACAGATGACTCAGAATTTCTTGCAAAATCCAGACATAAATAAATTAAATACGTGTTAGACGCCTCTGTAGTCCTGCCACTGAGGTCGCCTCTAAGTTACTTAGTTAATACTAGGACACCATAAAGTGAAAGATATTGAGTTCATAACTTGCGCGACGTGTCATAGTGTGCATACGGTGCATATATGTGGTAGATATACACAACATGGACACTACAACTACTAGCATCAGAGAATGTTAAAGATAACCAACAATGATGTCATATGGTTTCATTTGCTCCGAAACTTCAAGATTGTGAAGTATTAAATAGACCGTGATAAAACCCATAAAGTAGTTATTTATTTATAACTGATAATCATATTTCGAACTTGAAACTATCACACATGTGCAGTTTCCGAAGCGCTCCTTGCAAAGGTACATGTAATGGAGCGTCGAGCAAGTGAAAGTTGGCAACTTAATCACACGCACGATACACGACAGCATAGTAACTATAGTAGGATACACCTCCTGGCAGTATCCAAGTCACATTTAGGTGAAGGTGCACACGTGTGTGCGCAGGGACTAGTGTACTCTCTGATTCCTATGCCGAGGGTAGGACAGTCGGACACGGCAGGATTCAGTTTACCTCACAGTTGCAGGGGTGTAACACCGGCTATATATTTTAACTCCAGATCGTTAAGAAGAGAATAGAAACACCTATAGCACTTTTTGGCCCCACCCATGACTTAACCGCCTCCGTCCTGAAAACTTTTGCAACAAGAATAGTAAAAAATATGTCTTTGTAAATCAAAGTTCCATTTAAGTAGTTCATTTAAAAATAAATAGTCTATAAGAATAGTACCGACAACTTTTATGGATCGAGTAAGTGCGGCTGCCGTTCTGGGTGTAGCAAGCAGCAGGAGAAGGGGCTACTTGCGTACAAAACTAAATACAATAGATACACGTTCAGCAGGGAACGATGGTCTTACGATGATGATGTCTAGTACCAGCGTAACATGCTCGGAGACGAAAACGTGTCACACAAATATAAATAATGTAATAATTCAACGTTGTAAGTTGTAGTTCACACTATTTATTGACACTCACAACACAAAACAAAATAATACCATTGTGCTGAAGCACAATGGTATTATTTTGTTTGCACAGGACCACACACACGACTGAAGTAAAAAAACTATGGCTATGAGGGAAAGGGAGAAAAATGTGTATTTATACCTCTCTATCTCTCTCTCTCTCCTGCGCCTACAGTGATATACGAAACATACGCTCTCTTCACTCATTTAAATCTCCCTCTCAACTTCCGTTGGTCTTCTTTTCGTACCGCACTCCTCTCCCATTCACCATCTTTTCGCACTTTTAATTTTTACCGTAGTCCAAATCAAGGCGAAAATCAATTTTACTTGAAGAAATCTTTTTACAGCATTAATTATTCACTGTGCCATCAAGACTCCGACACAGCGTACACACGTTGTAGTGTAGCTGGTCGCTTCGGCTCATCACCGAATGATGATGTCATGAAAATACTGCGTGTCTAGACTTTATGTTGCCCTAGTGAAAGTGCAAGGCGGAAATGAGCACGCTTCAGCTGAACCGTCCAGAAGCTTCATATAGACGCGGGCGCCACACTAACATAACTCGGTGGGCGCGGGAACGCCTACCCGAATTATGATAGTGTGTTGTGAGTGAAACGGGCTATCACATCGTGATGAGAGCGGATTGCACTCTACATCGTTACTTCTGTTTTCCTGGTGAAATTGCAGTGCAAAAATCAATCAAATGCACTTTTTTGACTGACAAGCGCAAAAAGCCACCGAAAAACATTCTTTGACATAGTCTGTATTTTTAAAGATTCCAATTAAATTAAGTCATTAAAAATTTACGTTCAATAAAGGCGTTTTGGCAATAATCTTTGGCGCCATAGAAAAATTTAATATCAAATATTCCTTCTCCTTTTTCTTGTAAATAAAAATCTTACACGCATTTATGCGAGTGTTGGGAAAAGGGAGAATAAATTATAAGTTATGCTTTCGCGCTTCGTGCGGTTTATGAAAAGCTCTTTGGGGTTTCCCATTAACCATGAAAAATTATTGAGCGTATTATAGGGCGAAGGTAGTCACAGAATGGGTTCCTATTTTTATTAAAATCAGATTAAAATTTCGTACCTTCCAAAAATATTATTACTTACAAACTATATACGTGGGACACTCAGGCGGAAATAAAAAACAATGTTCTAAATACATGTTTCTACTAAATCTTTTTAAAGTTCTCTCCACCATCCTCAATACAAAGTTTCATACGCTGAAATCAGTTTTCGAAATACTTTTTCCATTCCGACTCAGACACCCTTTACAAACCTGTTCAAACGCAGACATCGCATCTTCCGGCGGTGTAAACTGGAAAAAAGAAGGCACACGGTGCCAGGTCAGGGCTGTAATGAAGGCAACCCAAGAGTTTGGAAGGAGGAAATGAAATTAAATCTCATAAGATATAAATCACCGCACTGCATAATACAGATTTATACAATCCGAATGTGACATAATTTTAGCATACATATAGATATGTATCTACGTAGATATATGCTAATATTGTAAAGAGGAGACATTTGGCTGTTTGTTTGCATTGAATAGGCTGAAACTACTGGATCGAATTGTAAAAATATTTTACCATTCGATTCATAAAATATCTGTCATGAACATAGTTTATGTCACATTTTTAAAACGCCATTAAGAAAAATTCGACAATGTAACCAAGTCAGAAAAAAATATCAAAGCAAATCCTTATTTAGTGGCACAAATCATTGTTGATAACCAGTTGACACGACAGACGATTTTCTGTCATAAATTAAATCAATGTCTTGGTATAAACTAGAAATTTGGTACAGGGCTTTCGCTCATGATGTAAGTACGCACTAAGAAAGGTTTTTAGAGATTCAACCCGTAGGGACTTTTTGGTGTCGCAAGTTTTTATGAAACCTCGTTACTACAAAATATATCTTAGAGATTTCCTTCAAATTATACGCGGGTGAAACTGCAGGCACAGTTAGTACGTATATTTTATTTTTGTTAAATCATTTTATACTTCGCGCATCGGTAAGTTGAACATTTTTAAAAGAACTTTATATGAGTACAATTTTTAGAAATATCCTTTAAGAATGTGTGTAAATGTGCTGTTTAGCGAGATTCAGCTGGTAGCTATGATGTACTCAGTTAGGATTTAGGCAAAGAAATTAATTCATTCTTAAAGTACCTGCTCACGCCCTCTACAACTACATTATCGAATGGTATATTATTTTATTAGGAACAAAAGCATACTTCTCATCACTTTCGTCGTAGGTTTTGTTGCATTACAGTCATACTTAATAGACGAAACCGTGAAAACACTACGAATGAAAAGTTCAGGTTTAAATGGATTGGACTTCTAGTTACCAGTTTAAATCTAACCAATCCGAGTCACCTCCGTAGAAAATGCACGTTTTTCACGGTGGAAAATTCTCAGTTATATCCATCTCTGTCTAGCCTGTGTGACTCAGAAGAAGACAACAGATGTATGCCTAGTGCATTGCTGATGTGACCTAGATAGAGCTGCAACGTGTTATGGTAACCTGGTAGCTCACACTAGTAGTAGTATTTTATTTAAAGATAGAAAAAAAAAAGTTACAAGTTAGACACAAAATATTCCACAACTTCACTAGTGGTACATAAATCATACAAAAAAGAGAATCTAATTAGATAAGTTTATCTCCTTTGATTATTAGCAGTAGTGTTCCTCGCATGTCCTATAAAAAGTTCAAGGGGTATAACAAAATAAAGGTCGATATTGATTTAATAACGTTTTGAGTAAAAGAACAACTTTTACTAGACGTGCAGGAGACATAGTTGTGAAGGTTGTTTTACTCTGACAGATAGATACAGTGCAGTAGTCGGTAACCAAGTGTTGTGGGGGGTGTGAATCCCAAAACATATGCCAAGTTGGCACTCACTAAAATTTACCCGTGTCCAGGTACTAGGTAGATACCGGTAAAGTCTAAGCAGGCTATCAGTGTTGTTATTAACATGAACGCTAAGAGATACGGGTGGGGCGGTTTAGGTAGTATTTTGTAGAGGCCGGTGTCATTTGGGAGTGGTAAATATTATTTAAAAATCATAATGATAATTGAATTTAATTAATTTAATAGTTGTGGCACTACTTTGAGGTCCTTGGTTCCAGAAAGCTTACCCAATTTGGTTATCGTTTTGGTAGAACACCTGCCAGGACAACATATAATGAAGGAGTTAATACAATACGCACACTAACATCGATCTCAAGTGTTGCACACTTAAATGTTAAGGGCACACTATGAAGCACGATTAGTCTCTACGATCTGACGTTTCAAACCGGTAATTTGATACTACCAATGCCACCTGTAATGTCAAATACTTTGCTTGCCATACTGCGGAAAATTATTGGGAAGAATTTCTCCAAGTGGCAACAAACGAGGGGAGCATACCGACAAACTTTAAGAGTTCGGGATACAGCTGCGTTTATAGTCACCAAACAAAGCTAAGAATTGACTTGATTTTCAAACGAAAAAATAGCTCTTTCAAATCAGTCTACTCGTTTAGGCGCTACGATGCCACAGACATACACGCAGATATACATGTTAAACTTGTAACAGCACTCGTTTATAGTCGAGGGATCAAAGAGACACCTGTCGATAGTAGCAACACCCGCGCTGGAACTAGAGACGGGGCAGAAATTATCAAACTCAACTTTAATAAAAAGAGTAGTGCACTGTATATACTTCTAACGAAATAATTCAACCGTGTAGTATTTGAGTCTTATTGTTGGGGCTCCACTCGGCTCTACGTATTGTTACATCTATCTAGACTAATGACATAAAGCTAAAGAGTTTCTTATAATGAGTTCACACACCCACAAATTATATTTTTTTCAACTTTTATGTATGTTGTCATGGACTCGATTTCCATTATTATTAAAACGTCAACCTTGCCCCGGGAATCTTGTCCCAAAGAAAGTTGACTTGAAGGTTGAACTTAAATTTGCGAGCGCACTCATATTGTATTCATTTAAATGAAGTACAAAAATATCATAAGTTTTTTCTGTGATGTGTGAGGGGTGATTGATATGTATTCGAAACGACAAAGAAAAACTTTAATAATGTGTGTCAAACAATTTTATTTTTTAACGTAGTTTCCTTGTACATCGATACATTTAGTCCAGCGCTTCTCCAATGCCGTTACACCCGTTTGATAAAATGTTTGCTCTAACCCCTCAAAGTACTCGTCCACGGCGACAGTGACTTCATCGTCTGACGAAAATCCTCGGTCACCGACCCATTTCTTGAGATTCGGTAATAAGTGGAAGCCGGAAGGGGCCAGATCTGGGGAATAGGGGGACAACAATCCGGGCCGTAATTCATGGAGTTTGGCAACTGCAACCCTTGACGAGTGCGCAGGTGCGTTGTTGTTGTGGAATAAACCTTTCGTTTTGGCTAAGTGAGACGGTTTCTTTCGGATTTCTTCACAAAATTTTTGCAGTAAGCTCGCATAATATTCTCAATTTATTGTTTTTCCATCCACTGCTTGGAATCTTCTTTTTGTTTCAGGAGTACAATGATGTATCCGTGTTTCATCTACTGTCGCATAACGCCGCAGAGACTTGTTAGTACCACGCTTAAACAGCGCCAAACACTCCACCGAATCATCCGCTCGACGTTGCTTTTGGTTAACAGTGAGCAAACGCGGCACCCATCGCACGCAGAGCTTTTTCATTCGCATATTTCGGTGTAAAATGGTCAAAATGCGTTTAGAGAACTCTCATCATCTCTGCTATCTTTCGCATTATTATTATCCCAACTTTAAACGCCAATCATTCAAAACGATTTTTTGAATCTTTTTGACCATATCCGGATACATTTGGACGGTTGGACCTGTTGGCGTCTGCGCGGCTCTGCCTCCCACGTTTAAAATCAGTTACCCAGATATAAACTGTTCTCAATGCAGGAGCAGTATTACCTAAAACACTGTCTAGCTTGATTTAATATGGGTTGCTGTTTTCCCTTTTAAAACGTTAAAATTTATCACCGCACGAATTTCGTTTCTTTCCATTGTTGAGAAAATTTACGACAGAGAAAGTCCTGGGTAACACATTTTCACACAAATTCTATCAGTTTGAATAAAATCAAATTTTGCATTGTATTTTCGAAAACATGATAGAATATAATATAATAAATTTTGTTTACCTATCTTTTTTAAAGTCGCCGTTTCGGCCAGTTATCCATCAGCCTGGTAGGTGTTGGTGTGGAATAGTCAGTTAGCGAGTCAAGCTTTACACACAGTATTAAAAATTTGAACGTCTATGACATGACATGACATGACATGACATGACATGTATAAATTTTATGTTGCGATAGTCACAGTGTCAAAAAAATTAAGAATATGTTAACATTTTGAAAAGATTAGGTTGAAAACCGAACATTTTTATCCTTTTGGCAACTACCAAACTGCACGGATAGCCATAAATATTCGCGCAACCAGAGTCAGGTGTAGGTGTCTTCCTCAAATGTGTGGAACATCTTTGCTTTCATAAACCAAACGCCGACAAGCAGTTCATCACCCTCAGAAAATCAAGAATATCGTAACGTCAGCATATTGGTTTTCGTGTGAAAACTCCGTGTTACTCTGGCGCTGGGGGAGTGTAGTTCTAAGGCAGATAATGCCAACACTGGGCACAGAAAAACATATGTTGTAATGATATGCGTCAGACGGAGATAGCAAATATGTGTCAAATTTATTTAAACTTGAAGCTTGACAGTTAACAGTTTGATGCCGTGCGCTATTTCGCCGGCATTCCTTTCAGTTTCTGATCTGTTTCATGCAAATTGTAAAGTTTGTATTTGAAGAATATTTTTATTTATTTAAACACAAATTAAAATGTCTACCATAGAATCTAAAAGGAAATGTGTGAAATGCCAGATTAATTCAACGGAGGATGCGAACTAAGGATATAAGTGCGATGCAATATTATTGTCATTCCAATTGAGAATGTACTTCAGCGATAGTCACGACATCCATTGTCTTCACACGACGTGGACGATGTATCGACTCTACTTGGAACTTTTCCCCCATACTCATAAACTAGGGGACGAAAATTTATGTGAGACTTCCGCAAATATTGATGCTTAGGTTGGAAATCTATGAAATGAAATTAATATTATATGGATTTTTATTTATTCATAATAGAATTATTAAACATACTTTTTTAACGTAATCAATTAAATGTACCGTCAAGACCCGGCGAAACCAATTCAGCGGGTCTCATTTTAAACAAATGAAATATATTATATATACATGTAAAAATATGAAGGTTATACATATACAATTTATCAATATGGAAAAAATAGTTGGGTGCCAAAAACAATTAGGTACTATATGGGGAATCAACCCGGTTTCTCTCTTCCTATCTGCGGGAAAAGGGGGGGTTTGTCGCCCTCTCGCCTTCCTAAACTAAAAGACACGAGTCTTTGCTAGTCCGATGAACTGTAGGGGCGAACGAAATAGCGTCGCCGGCAGTAGCAGGTCCCTCCGAAAAAAAGGAAAGCTATTGTAAAGGCGTGTACATATTTCCCGGAAGGAAGGCATCATAAATAGAAACTCTTGTGTAAACTCATTGTGAGTGTGATGAAGCGGCTAAGCTGCTATTCTTTTATATTACAGGGGGACAAACGAGCAGTGAAGAGTACTTTTTTACAATGCGCGTGTTCACCTTCACGAAAAACCGACATTATGTAGTTACTTTTTTATCGTTTTTAAAATATAGCTACCATAATGCGTTAATAAAACTTCCAATGTATTGAATACCTGTTTCTTATTGTTAGTGTCGTTTTTCTACGAGCGTAGGATGAGGGGAAAGATAATATTTAAAAAAAATATTTTTACCTTGTTACGCCAAAAAATACAACTTGTAAGCCTTGTACTATAAGTACACACACGGTTATTGCCTTACCGCGTGACTTCTTAATGATTCAGCATCATCAGCCAGCCACTGCTAGACCTACCCCATATAGAGCGCCTTCAGGTCTTGAGCCAAGGATAACATTCCATAAAATACTGTGGGATGGTGATCTCTAACGACTCTCACTTGCTAGTCACCGTACGACATGTATATATATCACAACACATATGTTACCATTATCTAAACGTATCTTAAATCTCCTTAGTCAGATTGTTTAAGTAAACCTCGAAATAGCTTCAAGGTTTAGTGATATCATATTGAGTTTACCTAATTTCATGCTAAAAACATACGAAAACATAGTTTAGTTTTTATATACCACTAGGACCAGTTAGTAACGCCCATTACGGTTTAAAACTAGCGCTGCAATGCAAACTCAATTTGCGTGAATATCCTAGTATTAATAGTAGTGAAGTACCAGGCTTGCATATATTGGGAGTAGATTGATTGGTATATGCGCGTGGTAAATGAACGTGGATGGGGCCGGATCACAGTTTATGACCGTTTATGTGCGCAGGCCGCTTCTGAGAAGATCCCTTATGAGCCATAAAAGCTGCGGTACCATGTGTAGGTACTGCCTCATGTCTGCTTCATAGATTTACTCCGATTTGTATACGCTAGTAAAATTGCAGCTCCAATTTGTATAATATATATATACATATAGATGTCTAATAAATATGTAAATTAGAAAACTTTTTTTAATGTAAAACTCGGGGCAAACGAACAATCGTAGCATGTTGATGACTACCGATGCTCATAGACATCCACACAATTGTGTGCTAACGTGTTGCCCTCGTTCCCTCCTCCTCGCCAAAGGGCCACTGCCTGAATAGCCAATTTGTGAGTACAAATCTCACGTAGCATAGCTGTCGCTTTACCGCGATGTCACGTGAGCTAATCTAGTTTATATATAGACTGTATGAGACTCAACTAAACGACAGGAGTAAGAAGATGCTCTTTCAAGTCAGTTGATTTAATAAGGTACTGGTCTTTTGTGGTCTACTAGGGTCTGCTGCTGAAAGTCTCAAGTTTACATTAGCAGGCGGATCCACTCGTAAGTTTGTAATGGTTTTCTGTGATGTAACTCTACAGTATCAAGTTTCGAAAGTTCCCGTTTAGCTGTATCGTATTGCGCTCCCTCTTGTCGCACATTTCATGATTCTAAATCACCCGGTTAGGATGTTTTCACAGACAGATGAACAAATGGTTCCTTTTTATGGGAAATGTATGACATCCTAACACAGATCATTTTAATCAATATGATAATAATAATAATAATGCCGTCGTAGCTGATTTTCAGCTTCTGCAGCCATCAGTATTGAGGAGAGTCACGCGCGCAGGTCATAGCGCACAAGTGTTGAGCACGCACCGGTGCACTCTCTGCTTTCATTCTGCTATTACGAATCTGTATAATATATATTAATTGTAATCTTATCCCAAATACTAATTTACAAAAGAGGTTTCTCGGTGAGTACTTCTGCGGTTTCCTCGGGCGGTATTGCAAGGCTCTAACTATGATAGTGTTAGAAGTTTAAACTTCACCTCTTGGTAAATGTTATAAACATGTGCACTTGAACAATATGTATAGGGTAAAAGAGGGAAACGATTTGTATAACCTTTAATAACTTTTTAATTGTTTTTTTTTTAATTAATTAGACAACGGCTTGAAGAGCTTTAAAGTTTTACATGATAAGCCTACTCACATAGGTTATATTTAGAGTTAATTAACGATGTCGTAACAGAATAAAAGACTATTTCAAATTCAAAACAGTCCTATAAAGCGACTGGCACTCCCTCCACCGCATGCAGCAGCCGCCCTGATAAATATATTTCAAACAAATGTCAGTTTGGTTAAACTGAAAAATTTCATAAAGCACCTATGGGCAAGCGTAAACAATGTATCATGCTTGTCGTTTTTTAAAATCGTAATTTTTTTTATTAAAGCTAACACGCTTTCAGGCGGGTTATTCTTAAAATACCTATTGCATTTATAAAGATCAAACGGGCGGGCAAACATCTTTCATGTAAACATTACGTGCGTTAGGGCCGAGCACGCGATTATCTCTTAGTAAAACGGAACGAAATTATCTTTGAAGTATTCTTTCTCAATCGTTGATTGCTCGGTTTGACGGTACTCGGGATAATCATTATGACTGAGAGTTGCGATCAGCGGGATCGAACCCTTTTATGGGTGGAGTGAGGTGTCTCTGTACACTTCATGCTGTCCTAGTATAAAATAGTTGTATTAGTTTTCTCTTTTTATCAAAAACATAAAATTAACAAACAAAAAAAAAGAAAGAAAAATTTAATTTAAAAAATTTATTTCTGATATCATGATGGTCAACATAAAACGAGAACTGTATTTTGTACTCACTCAATATAATAGGTATAGTGCCCGGGATCTGATAACATAACCCAATCAATAGTAATTAATTTTAATATGGCTCCCGACTATGGTCAGTAGTCGATCGAATTTGACTTTTTCGAACAATTTGACGAATGAATATTGGAAACGAAATTTTAGAAGCCTTTAAATTGATAACCTCTGATAGCCACGCCCTAGATATTGAGAAAGCCTATGAGATGACTTGGAAGCAGAGTAGTAATTTTGCATGAGATTGATGTTAAGGGAAATATTTCAGCATTAATTAAAAACTTTTTAAGAGAAAGATGAATTAAAGTAACAATCTATGGTGAACGTTCTACACCTGCTGAAAATTATCCACCTCAGGACGCTGTGCTTCGTTTCATATCATTTTTGATTGTTATCAAAGATGTCTTGACTAATATCACTAAACCAGTAAAAGGCTACCTCTTTGCTGACGATTTAACAGTAACTTGTAGTGGCCAAACCCAACCTTAAAATTACTTCAAAATACATTTTTAAGTTCTCAAGAAAGAAAAAGAAAGTGTGTAAATTACAAATTGAACTAAAAAGATTATGCAATTAAAGAAGTCAGACTTTAAAAAAATTTGGGATTAAACTTGACAAAAAGCTAAAACGTCACTCACATAAATAAACTGAAAGCTGAGTGCTACAAAAAGGTTAACATTATAAAGGTATTGTCATCAATAACATTGAGGCTGATCGGACGTGTTTAATGAACACCAGTACAGCGATAATTACACAAAAAATAGATTATGGATCAGCGATTTATGATTCTGTAAAAACTCACATTATTTAAATATTCTATGGATAACATCCACAGAATATTGCTCTTCGTCTACGTATAGGCGCTTTTAAGAGCAGTCCTATTAAAAGCATACTTGTTGAAGCCTTTACATTTCAGAAGAAAATACTTACATTAGCGTATGCAGCTAGTTTACTAGCTGAAACTGATAATCTGATGTTTAATTATTATACAAACAGTTCTTAGTTAAAAAAAAATACCTTATTTTCCATCATAGAAAAACTTATCTTCCTATTGACTTAAGTTAAGCAGGAAATAAAAGAAAGAATTCAACATAACATATTTATAAAAAAATATATTATGTACTCAATGAGAGGCATAAATAAAGCAACAGGTACGACACAGATGGGTCACTTATGGAGGGTAAGACAGGATGTACTATTGTATGTGGAAAGGATTACCACCGCTAGTAAACTGTGGGATTGCCATTCGATCTTTAGCTGTGAAGCCATTGCTATTATTAAATCTTTAGAATTCATACAAAATGGAACAAATTTGGAAAGAAACGTAAGTTATACCGATTCCAAGTCATGTTTAACAGCTCTACAAAATATTAAAAATATACACCCGCTCGTTACAGGAATTAAGTATAAAATTCTCCACCTCATGAAATCAAACTTTGGTATTGGATTGATCTGGATTACCAAGTCATCAAGGGATAATTGGAAACGAAAAGGCGGATAATGAAATGGCTAAAAATGCAATTAATATAATGCAGATAGGTAAATCAGTTAAAACAATTCAAGCCTAAACTAAAAAGCTTTTTGTAACTTGAAATTAAAAACAGTTGGAACAAATGTGGTGAACAAAAATTATGAGCTTTAAGAATAACTATATTTTCGATACACCTCCAACATCATTTTCATCCAGGAAAGACTAAGTGGTCGCCACTAGGCTTCGCATTTTTTTTTATAGTTTAGGGGGATGAACGGGAAATCGGAACCGTTTTACGACTGCCGACACCCACGAACATTAGCACAATTACTATGCCGATACGTTGCCCTCCTTTCGCCGTCCCCCCCACCGGCTAGAGACAAACCACACGGAACGTGACATCTGAGATGTAATTTTTTTTTACATCGATATAATGTGAGATAGTACCTCCCCGGACGTGTCGGTCCAATTCCTCTGCAATGCAGAAAGAGGTAGTTCTTACTAAAATTGGTCATATGAATGTAACGCACATTCACCTGATTACTAAAGCGAAGAGAAATAAATGTCATGTGGCCTTCACCCAACTGTTAGTGGAGGGCTACACTTGTTAGTGGAGGGCACATCCCGCAGCAACGAAAGGATTAAATGTAACGTTCCTAATAGCACAAAAGATTGCTTAGTTGGAGGGTGATGTAAACAATCACTGTATTTTATTAAAACATTAAATTACACAAACACATTTAAGTTGACACCGTATTCGCTAAGGACCTGCGTTTGTTACAAAACGACCTTAAATGAAATAAATAAAAAATATATAAGATAAATTATCATCATCCTCTCCGCGTTTAGGTAGTTTAGTCAGTTTTTTTTAAATTGCTTATTAATTTTTTACATAATTTAATATCTTTTAACGTAATTTACATTTCATTTTATTTGCAGTTTATTATTAACGGTGGTGTCTAAGGACTAGAATTTATTTTAATACGTCAATTACATGATCACTTTGAAAGAAAGTGAAAATAAAATAAAACACAATACATACTTCTCTTCCCAATGCATACATAACGAGACTGTTTTCCCCCGGCCAGGTAATTGGTATCGCAGCCATGTTGAAAACACATTCAGGGGTAAAAATAACTTCGGGAATCGAACTGTAATCGACTTGTCGACGTGTGCGGTCCTGCTCGCTGTTTGCCTTTACTGTCACTATAATTATCTCTTTTTTTTTTGTTAAAAAAAGGGTTACGAAATAACCGTGACCTTTTGTAGCTTTGGATAGCATAAACATGATGTCAATTTTTACTGATTAGGTAACAGGTACGAAGCTGGAGTTGCAAATTCTAATTAGTGATAGTGCTGTTTGTTAAGAGATGCTTTTGTTGCGAACGAGTCGCTGGATTCGTACGGAAGGAGTGGAACAGAATTGTGGTTAAAATTGATTGCCCATGTAATGTATCCAATATAATAACATGGCCTATTTAAAATATCTTTGGCGAAAAACTCACTTCACAAAGTTTGTTTTGTATATTCATAATAAATAAATTAATTGATAAAATTTATTTACTCATTTAGGGTGGATCGACGGCGCAATACCAGTACAAACGTACCCCAGACCTCAAAGTTGAAATTATATCGTCAAAAACCTTTACAGGTATCTCATTTTAATATAGAACTATGCGAATGTACCATCTGTGATATGTGACACCTATAAGATATGTACTAATAAATAATTGCAAATATAATTTTGTATAATTGCGTCTTCGTGAATCCTTAATGCCTGTTTCATATTATTTTTCTATATCCTTTTAAATAGGAAAATATAAACAAAAATCGTAAAATATAAAAATGAAACAAATTACTGTTATTTTTTTAGAAACCAGTTCCGCTTGTAAGTCTGCCTATATTTAAGCCATGGATGTATTTCATAAAGATGTAGTTTTATATTGTAAAATGTACAGATATGATATGATATATAAACATTCGAGGTAATAATAGGCAGGCGTCCGGCATTCAGGATTCACATAACTCGCTGGCGAATTTTAATTATTTTTGTGCTTGTGCTATGGCGACTTATGAGAATCCGTATGTTCTTATTGTATGCGCTCCGGGTAAATAAATATTATCCTATCGTCTAGCTAAATCGACAAATTTAGTTATAAAATGTAATTAAAGTCGTTACATTTTATTAATAAATTTGTCGATTTTTCTTTCTTTTTCGAATGCAACATACTGAATTACCATCGGTCCTGTCTATCCTGTCCCGACTTTAAACTAAAAAAATCACAATGTAACATGGGGTCACAAAACTTGGATAGATTGGTGAAACTAAAAACTAGGTTTCAAACTCAGACCGAATGCAAAATTCCTTTCTAATTTTCTCGGGTAAGTTAACTTTTTTTTTAAATTGAAACTGCGATGTTTTGCAGTGGAATAGTGTTGCACTAGGAATGTAGAAGTCCACAGAAGTTTGTTTAGTACACGATAGGGTATCAGTTTATTAGTCCCTTATAAGGAAAATTCATTCTTCGTTTCTGTAATATATGCATCTATTGTCTTAATATGCACCTGCATACCTACAAAGTAAGGTAAGTAAAGTAATGTTGGAACCTTAAGCGTTATGTAGTGAATATCATGCTGTAGGATTTGTATTTGTAACTCACGGCTATAGGCATCCAAAGTCAGAATCAACAGTCTGTCGTTTCTACATATCGGTGTCCAAAGTCTAAAGGTTCATCAATTCGAAGATGGTTCGTCGTACAATTTTTTATTCTAATGTATGAAAACTAAGGACTGAGTTAGCGAGGCAATAAGTTTGAATACCACAGTTATGTTTCTTTTTTCTTGTGAAAACCCGCACACTGCTTGAGATCGTGTGGGTTATTAAAAGCGCGATTGTGTGCGTGTTCCCATCGCCTGGCAATCGTCTGTTGTCGCCCACATGCCCGCCTCTATAAACAAATCCAACCGATTGGGTTGATTTTTGGAATAAAATCACTCGAGTGTTAACTATTTTCTAGAAGCGTGTGGAATATGTAGGGGTATTTTGGTTGCTGTTTTAGCCGTTAAAAGTAATTTTTTTAGACAACCACATAAAATATATCAGACTTTTTCTTATCATTATCATCCCCACGTGAAAGAAAATAATCAAGAAAGAAATATATTTTTTTATCTAATACAATATAAATTCGTAAAGTATTTCTTTTATTTTGACAGTTATTGAATAAATACGAAAACTTAATTGAAAGGGTAAGTGTACTTGAAGAAGGTGCAGGTGTTTTAGAGCTGTACCCACCTGGCACGGCCGGGGAAGACATCTGGGAGCTGCTGACGCCGTCGTGAAAAGAAAGTCACGCTCATGTGTTAGAACATTTTCACACCCGATCCGATATATGTATGAATTTTTTAATGTAAAATGTGACGACGCGCTCCAAGATACACGCAGTAGCACGCTGATCGAGTAAATACGTATTCACTCTTGACTTAAACACTTATTTCTTAAATTTATTCATACAATCATAATCTAGGCGGATTATAATTTGAAGGAAAACTGAAGGTGGCAGGTCGTTCACATTATAGTAGTTCGGATTATGAATGTGGATCGGTGTCGTTGTATGTAAATGTGTAATTTCTATCATAAAGGGGTAACGATTCGCTGTGCCTCTGGTTATCCTATGGTGACATGGTGATGGAGGGATCAGCTCGTGTAGTTCATGCGTGCACTCCCCGTGATACAGTGAGTGGAACACGGCCAGGGTTACAACTGCACGTCGATGGACCAAACCAACAAGGTCGGTGTTCACCAGCTAGTCATCGTCTATAAGTCGTTCGGCTCGACACTCAAGTGTATCCTACCTGGTAAATGGCAGACCCGTGCCACAGGTGACAGCAGTACTCCACTAAAGACTGCACTTGCGCCTTGTAAAGTGTAAGAGCTGTACCGTGGTAAAGTGCCGAAGCGGCACCTTCGACAAAATGCCAAATTCTCTGCTGCAGCTTTAGCTGTAGACTCAATATAATAATAAAAATAAATAATGAAAATTTTAAAGTTGACGAGAGTTGCATTCCTAAAAGGCCCAGATCTTTACCTACTGGTACAGCCACATCAGGGTAAGAAGAAGATAGGGTGAAAGGATTTCTTTTGGCAGAAAATAAACTTGCCTGAATTTTCGCGGTATTAATCTCGACCAGGTTTTGATCACCCCACTGAGATAAATTTTTCAGGACGTGCAGCCGCCAATGGCTACACTAAACGAAATTTCCCTCCGGAAGCCAGATATCCCTTTGCAGATTTCTAGAGAAAGTGCAAGAAGGATGCTTATTGCGGAGTCCGTATTGCCAGACGCGGTCGAAAGCCTCTAAATTGTCCAGTGAGGCAGCCAGTGCCTCCCCGTGCATCTCGATAGCCTCGCGAAGGATATGAGTGGCATACGCTGGAAGGTCCCCAGTGGATCCATTTCGGTTTGGACAACCCTTTCAGGCAATGGTTGTAGTTGGCTAGCTACCTTCTAGGATTTGGGGACTAAGCCAGTTTCCAAAGAGAGAGGCGATTTAGGTGAGATAATACGGGAGACAACTCTGTAGCACATGCCTTCGGCACCACTGCTGGGATACATGGGCCACACGCTTTAATCACGTCAAGATTACGGAGCACTTTGAGGACCTCTCTTTTTGCCGAATACGTATAACAGGCCCCGTGCCTGTTATACGTATTGCCACAAGCCTAGGCGGACTTGTGGCGTTTAAATGCGAAGATTTTGTAAAAAGGCCGGCAAATAAATTCGTTTTCTTTCCAGCAGTGTGAGCCAGCGATCCATCAGGTCTCAACAATGGTGGCATTGAGGAGCGACATAAGTTTTTCTGAAATTTCTGGCCAGGGATCAAATAGCTTTGCTGCCTGCAGTCAAAGGTGCAAGCCTGGTCCCAATCCTGCCAAAGTGACAAGAATGCGATCTCCTTATCGTACTTTTACAAACCTTGGCGGCGACGTTGAACTCATGTTTTTCTGTAGAGTGTAATAAGATTTGCGCATACGAGCATTAGACAAGGTCCGGTAAGCTTCGTGTTTATTCATCACCACGCGATCGCAGTCGGCTCAAAACCAAAGCTGAGCTTTGCTGAACTCAGATTTATTTGAAAAGGGGATGAAATATTCCACTTCCTGGTGGACTACCTGTGTCACAGCATTAGCGCAAATCGTTAGGTTATGACAGCTGAAACATACTTACCACAAAGGATATGATGGAAGTGTCGCATCTCATCCCAGTCTGCTGACTTGTATCTCCATACACGCCCGTTACCCACGGCGAACGATTCAGGCGAAGAGTATTTTGACACTGACTAAACCAGACAATAGTCGGAGCTACCAAGAGGCGACGATACCGACACGGAGTTTTCAATGGTCATCAGCAAATCTGAACGTTAGGCTGCGTGGTTGATGATATCAGGCACCCGAGTTGGTTCCTGTACTTGGCGGGAGAGGTTTAGCGAAATAGCTAGATGGTACGCCTCTTTTCCAGCGCGGTCGGTTTTCCGTCGTGGGACAAGCCACACCTTATGGTGGGCGTTGAAGTCTGCCAGAATTACCGGTTGAGCTGTTGAGTATCGCCACATCCATCTTCTCACTGAGATATTGCATCGTCCGAGTTGTCTCATGATACCCACTATGGGATCGGTAGACAGAGGCATAGATGGTCTTACCTATGCCAGTTTCCACCAAAACCCACTTCACCGATAGTTCAGCATGTTCAAGATTTCGGATGCGCATACAACAGATGTCTTCTCAGACGTACACGTGGACGCCGACGCTTGGAATAAATTGATGCTCCAGAACATATTCTGGACAGTCCAGGTATGCCGTGTCCAGTCAGTTGTTATTTGCGTCTCTGAAAGGAAAAACAGATGCGGCTTGGCAATCTCCAGGTGATGATGGACAGGTTGGGGAGACTTGTGTGAATAGCACGAATGTTAGTGAGATGCACTTTCAGTGCGAGCTCATACATCTGCCGTCTAACCTTTTGCATTCTATTGTTTCGTGTCGTATTTTTTGGAATACGCACGATTATTATAGGACAGCAACTCTCGAGTATTTCATTCAACTGCAATAGTGGGGAACTTGGTGCGAGACCAAGGGGATGCCCGAACTCCCCTGAAATAGCCCATTGGTTTCTCGCATCCGGTCGCCACCCGGCCCAATTTACACAAAATTTTACACAGGTGGCGGGGCAGCCTTTCGCATAGGCTCGCCGGCTACACCATAGCTACAACCAGCGGTCGGCCAGCAGAGATCACCGTGCTTCGGATCACGCTGCTCTCCATAGCAAGCCATCCTCTGCAAATTTCTCGCGTAGTCGAAATCAGTTAATGCCTCCAACACAACTGTACGCCATAACCATCGAAAGGCTTCTTCCGACATGATGGTTAAACGCGAAGGCTAAAACGTCGGAAGGGTGGTAACTAAGTCGGCGGCTGAAGCCTCCCACCAGTTAAACTCGGTTGTTCCTTTGGCACCACCCGGAGGTGACGTGTAAGGATATCTAGGGTTAACAACATGGACCCCCATGTATGGATGTAGTTATCAAGATGTAAGAAATTTCTATCTCTGGTGCGGACCATGTGAATTCGTACATTTTACTTGACCTGAAATATTTCATAGCATATAGGGAGGGACAAACGAGATATCGAGCGTTTGAATTTTACAGTGGTATCGTGCAATCGAGAGAGAGAGAAAGTGAAACAAATCAGTTCAGTTCGGTTGCAGTACAGAATGGCCGAGGTACGTAAGATTCGATTAATATGGTCTGGATGTGCGGATATTTAAAGGCATTGACAAACAAAATAAATTTTATCTCAGGAATAGTAAAAATATATAGCATAGTTTATTTAAATTAGGTTTAAACGACTGAAACATTTTAAACATAAACAAAGTTAACTTTTCTTTGCTCAGTTTGGAGTTCAATTCTTAGAACAAAAAAGTGAATCGTCAGTACCTTTTCGGAATACATCCATTGGTATTAATATCCCTAAAAGGATTGCATCACGCTGGCGGAGCAGCGGGCTGTCATCACCTCGGCGCGCCGCTGAGCCGACAATGGTTTTACAGCTTTTAAGTTGCGGACGACAGACGAACGAGTCATCGGCGTCCGATGAGAAATTAACGCTTAGCAACGTTTAATGCATTTTAAGTTATTACTACTATTAAACTAATTGTTTCAAGTTAAACCGATACTTATAACCAAAACGAGACGTCCAGAACATTGCTTTAAGTAAGTAAGAGGCGTTTGTGAAAAACTTTAGATGCTACTAGTTGATTGATGATATCATCAAACTAGCATGCCCCGCGGGTTCGCCGGCGTATTTCTGGCGCTATGGGTTGAAGCCTCATGGTATATACCCTCTAATCTTCCCCTCGAAATTAGCTAACTTACACAAATATACACAACGTGTTCAAACATACAATTTGCTTTATTTTACTCAGTAATTATAGATTTCAAGACGTGTTAAGCTGTACGTAGTGGGGTAACGATCTTTACGTATAATTATGTACATTACCACTGGCTGACTGCAGCCTGCCCGGCCTAGTCAGGCCACCTAGTCAGGCCACCTAGTCATGCCACCTAGTCAGGCCTACTTAGTCTCGCGGCTACGTAGTGGCTGTCGTTGAGCTTAATGTAAAATATCTTAAGCGGTAGTGTTTTTAAATGTCATTTTTCCTTCCTCGGGAAACTTTCTCTGTCTCCATGATTCAAAACTGTATGAAAGTCCGTTGTGTAGATTTTGAGAAATATCGAGGACATACAATTGGAGAACTGACACCTTCAGTGTCGCGTGTCGTGCGGTTTGTAAGTAGTCAGTGGCCCATTGGGAGGAAACGAAGGCAAAGCGTCGGGAAAGCTCCGATTGCCATTCTACAACAAAAAATTGAGAGATTTTGGACTTTGTTTTATAATACGAATAGGCATATAGATTATGTCGCTGTATAGAAAACGTATGAAATGCTACACTTAGGGCGCAATTTACTAAACAGCCTTAATGTTTTGAAGATCAAAAGTTTGTGTGTTTGTTTTGTTACGGGCTGCTGTCGACGGTAACTAAATAAACACAATCATATAAAAGTAAAACGTAAGGGTTTAATGTATTTAATGGTTACTACTATTTAAATAGCTCTGAACTGGTCATCACGGAACTTACAACTAAGCATTTTTGTTTATCTAACTTATATACTAAAATGGGCGCCAGGAAGATTTTATGTAATTTGCGGGATCTCGCTAAAACCCGGGTGCCTTGGATGCAGTGTTCAGCATATAATTTAATTACTTGTAGGGGCTATCAGTCCATAGTACACTTTACAGGGCATGTCTTTAGGCTGTAACAATGAACGAAATATTTTACTCAACAATTTGCTTATTAGTGAGATACTTGTGTACTATAATAAAGGCATTTCAAACAACTTACTCCTAGGCCCTCAATTACACAACAAGATACACATATCTGACTGTCAAACAACTAACTGCCGATGGCAGATAGGGCAGTAAGGTTCTGGAGTGGAGGCCGCGTTTAGGAAAACTAAATGTTGGTCGACCGTCCACCAGATGGGAAGACGATCTCCGTGCAGTAGCCGCTCCGGGATGGATGCGAGTAGCAGGAGATCGTTATCTTGGCGTTCATTGAGCGAGGCCCACGTCCAGCAGTGGACCGGTAAGGGCTGATAATGATGATGATGCTGATAATGAACTAACTGTATACTACCGATGGGGCGGGTTTTAATCACTTTCATTAAGTATGACTTTAATTCCAGTATGGTACACTTGTTAAGAGTTCGACCAGTCGGCCGGTTATGCCCACACAGATCCTTTAAACATAAAATATAAAAATAATTGATACAATCAAAAAGAGAGAAAAAAAACATCCTCGTGGGTTTCAATAAACGTGAACACTACGTGGACCGCCCAACCTTTCTCTGTCACTCGCTTTGATCGTAGCGCTTTTAAACTGTTATGTTAATCAGTAATCATGTAGAGTTGGCACGGGCCTGCATGTGCTTAAAGCTTTTTAAAAAAGCTTTAAGGAAGCTTCCTAATTAGTCGACAGGGTGCAACGTGGGCGTTATCCGACTTCAGTGATGGTTTGGTGGGATGTTAGCTATGAAGGAATGACTGGGCCATATTTTTGTAAAAAAGGGTATCAAATCATGGCAATAACATGGACATAAGTGTATCGAGATACCATTCTTGAGAATGTCGATAAGCCCCTCAATAACACCATGTTCAACAATTAAGTATGGTCCCTCCAGCAGGACTCGGCGCCGGGTCAAAAGCTCAGTCCATGCAGTCTTGATTGGAAGCGAACGTCTCGGACTTCATCAGAGCTGAAGATTGAACATCGTCTACCTTAATCTGCTGGATTATGATTTATGGTCAGTTTTAGAGAGTACAGCTTGCTCTAAACACCATGATAATTTGGAATCCCTAAAACAATCAAGGAAGAAGCCATCCAAAGGCAAAATTGTATTTGTTAAATGTGGTGCCGTCCTGTACTAATCATAATACAGAAAATAACATTAAATAATCTCTACTAACTTACAAGGAAAGTTGTTTCAAAAGTCCGCTGCTGCTTATGGTGTTGATGATGCATGTACTACAGTCGCAGCAAAGGACTCCTAAATATTCATGTGTTCCTGGCTTCGCACGCCTGATAAAATATCCAGAGTAACGCGACTAGGTGCTCCCTGGATTCGACTATCAGGATAGGTCTAGCTAGAATCCTAGTTGTGGTGGACCACATGATTCCATCATGTAACGTACTCTAAGAAATAAGTTTCCTGTACGGGACACGTTCAGTTTATTCCGAACTAGATACTAGAGACGCATAAGGCCATGAAGGTTGATCAATAGCACACATACAGGATACAGGCCGATGCACTCAGCCATAAACAACCCACACAGTTCACGTTGCATTTATTTTAACTCACACTGAAACATTATTTCAGCACACAACCGCACAGTGTCTATGTGAGCTCGATACTCGCTAATACAATTCAGAATTACTGGAGTCTGTCGTGAATCCACATTGGGCCGACACGTCCGGGAGTCCAAGTCCTCACTCACATAACACTTACGTAGCTTGCCGTTGCACTTAATGTTTTACATTGTTACATTTGGAAACTTCTTCAAAATCCCATAACATATTGTTTTTTCTTTTCTTTTTTTACCTTAAAGAAAAAACTGAACCCAGGGCGCAGCTGTTTGTGGGCTTGGTTCAACAATTGCAGGGATCTAAACTTATAGGATACTTTTAGTTGACCTAGAACTTACAGTATGAATAAAATATAAGTACGAAAACTGGTACAAAATAATTTTGTGACTCGTTTGTACGTAATCCTCGATGTGAGCGTCGGACGCGGTGTTTATTTACACTATATTTATAGTGTACTTGCACCAACACTTATGTTCAGTGCAGATGCGCTACTCGTAGCATTTTGTATTTGTTGACATGTATGTTTTATATGGACAGGTTCGCCGTCAATGTTCGCGGGAGTCCGTGGGGTCCATGGGCAGATGCTGTCTGGGGGATCTTTGAGTGGTACTTCAATAAGTGGCCTGGGGGGGTTCGGGCACCACCTGTCCTCCCCCCTACCGACTCTCCCCCCCGATCGCAAGCCTGCTACGCCACTGCCTGCTTTGCCGCCTCCTGCATCACTCGCGCCTTCATCGTCATCCACAGTGCACTCCTATTATGACCATCTAATCTGAACCTCAAATAAGCAGGTGAGTATTCGCAACTTGTGTGTATGACACGTGTGATTGTGTCGGAGTACTTGTAGATCAATCAATAGATTAGCTTAATTGAAGCATAATTGAAGCTTCGACTGTAAATAATACAGTAGTCAGTAGTCCAAAAATAGGGGAGAGGTGGCATGTAAGGCGAATAGAAATCGGGGAGAGGTGGCATGTAAGGCGAATAAAAATCACACGTAATCCGTACATTAAGGGACGTCCTTGTCTCATAAAAAGCAAATTGAATGTCAAATGAATGAAAGGCCAATGCCTTGTTGCATTGCAGCCGAGTTGCGACGGCATGGCCGGGGAGTAACCTCTCGCTCACATGACACCGCTCTAAAGCTATGCCCTCGCACTTCCTGACGATTGCGGGTGGACTGTGCGCATTGTGAATCGTGGACAAAGGAGATGAGGAGGAAAGGAGGCCAATTCGATATACACCGCTCGTACCGGTCGAGCGTTGAAACCTTACATATAGTTACACAGCTATAAGACATATGACTGACCGAATGACAAACTCACACACCGCTTAATGAAACGAGCCCGGGTTCGAATCTGTAAGACATGAGCGTAGATAAATGTAGAAATAAAATAACGCGATCTTAGAGAGCTCTAAAAATAAAAATAAATCATTATCACGGCTTTTAGCCGATTTGAAGCGCAAATCGACCCCACCCGTCCATTGCTCTATACTATAATAAAGTCTTTGTTTACTTAGTTACTTAGGTGGTAGGACATTTTTTCAGTACTTTTAGGGCCGTACGACTCCGGGTTTCCCAACGATGTTTTCGTTGGGAAACCCGGAGTCCTGTATTCGAACTCAACCTAATATAGGATTTGTTCTGCAGCATATATCACAAAAGTGAAAGGGGTCATCGACTGGAATCGAATGTATGGAATAGTAATGAAATTGAAAACCTTATTATGCTACTTCTTACTGTATGTAGCTGCTAGGGCTTACAAACGAAAATACAAACTTCTGTAGGTGTGGCCGACATGAACAACTATTTGAGTATTGTTCAGTCCAATTACCAAGGGAAACGGCGATGCGCTGTTACTTACATTATATTTATTTTTACTGCTCGTGTCACTTAGTGTTGTTACATTTTATTCGTTATGAAGTAATGTCACTTTCATTATTAACCGTTTGGACACAGATGATTTATGAGAGTTATATAATAAACATTTGTGGAAAATTGTCAAAATGTGTATTCTTGTGTTAACAGTTGTCATAAACTACATAAAAAGAATGAACCTGCTATTTGAATTTAACAGTCAAATGATGGAGACATAACACAGCTCAAACCTGTAATATATACAAGAAAACTGTCTCTTTCATGCCACTTCTCCCCTAATAATTTGTGTAAGTACTTCCCTATTGGCAACAAGTATACATACACCTAGAAGGAATAAGTTTAGTAGGAAGTAACAATAATACAGGATGGACCGAAAGTCCGTTAAAGTTTGAATCGGTTGCCGCGTCTAGCAGCGGTAGCGGAGAGGGGCGGAGGGGTTACGTATTGCAAGAGCAACCAATGGGAATTTAGTATCATGATGTCGTTCAGCGGCAATTAACGAGCATTTTGTGTACGCGAGTACTACCGAAACAACGATTCTGCGACCTTAACTCAAAGAAAATTTTGCGATCACTTCAAGGTACGATACAAAAATCAAGCTCCATCCGTGTGTGTTAATTAAAAAATGAATGCTTAAGTTTAAGAAGACGGGATCTACAATGGTTTCACCTCGGTCTGGCTGGTCTAGAACGTCGAGGGACCCCGAAAACATAAAGCGAGTAACGTGACCAACCTGGTCTTTCAACTCGAACGCGGTCTGCTGTACTTAACGTGCCATGAACGTAATTAAACCGCATTCTCAAGAAAATGGTACAGGAACTAAGGCCTCAGGACCATGCCACTAGGTTGCAGTTTGCAAGCAAAATGGTGGAGCGGTTCACCAGTTTTACAGACATTTTTTTCTCAGACGAGGTTCTTTCACCTAAATGGGTATGTTAATAGACAAAAATTGTCGTTATCGGAGTGATACTAATACGAAATTAAAGCATCAAAAACCCCTGCATTCACCCAAAGGCACAGTATGGGCCGCTTTATTAGCGAGAGGCATTATTGGTCCTACTTTATTAGCGAGAGGCATTATTGGTCCATACTTTATTAGCGAGAGGCATTATTGGTCCATACTTTATTAGCGAGAGGCATTATTGGTCCATACTTTATTAGCGAGAGGCATCATTGGTCCATACTTTATTAGCGAGAGGCATTATTGGTCCATACTTTTTTCACGACCCAAGAGAGCGTGCGGTTACAGTGAATTCCGAGCGGTATATCAACATGTTACAAAACTTTGGCTCCAGCGCGGCAGGATTTTGCTGGTTTTAACCAACGATCATAGTTTCACCTAGATGGAGCCACTGGTCATACATGTAATGACTCGTTAAGGGCAGCTCAAGACATTTTTGGCCCAAAAGTGATATCGAAAAGAGGGCACCTTAACTGGCCGCCTGGGGCCCGGATCTATCCCCAATAGATTTTTTCTTTGGGATATAAGGCTCAAGTTTACGACACCAACCCACGTAACTTTCGACTAATTCAAAGATCGTCTTCGCACAGATTTGTAAAACATCTCAACAACAACATGTAGAGCTGTTATCGAAAATTGCCGCTCTAGATTGCAGCAATGCCAGAATAAGGGAGGATTACATATAGATGAAATAAATTCCCCTTTAATTTACTAACAAAACAATAAATAATTTTAATACACTGTAAACATAATTTCAAATATAAACAGACCTTTGGTCCTTTCTGTATAATAATAATGAGAACTTGTCAAAGCACAAGTAAATAAATAAATCGAAAGTTGGTAAATTATAAAAATAATTGGAAACCATTCCAAATTTATATTTGTACTCCATTTCATTTCAAAAGTTTGCCAACTTATGTACTGCCATGTTCTGCGGGTTGCGTGCCAGCCCCCACCCCGTTCTGGCTAGATATGCCGACAGACTTATATAACTCTTTCTACTGGAAGTTCAGCTTGTCCCCCTTTTCGGTCCCAAAAATAAATAACGATAGGGTAATGCCCACAAAATTCCGGTATGCTTCTTCCCATCTGCGGGAAAAGAGGGGGGTCTGTCCCCCTTTCGTCCACCTAAAACCTGAAGACAAAATGTCTTCCGTAGATCCGACGAACTGTAGGGGCGAGGGCAACAAAGCTCCGCCAACAGTAATAGGTCCCTCTGAAAAAAAAAAAAAAAAAAAAAAAAGTTCAGCTTGTTTGGTCGTAGGGTTCATGTGGGAACAGTCAGGTCTTACTTGTATTAATTATACATTTCTTAACATTATTACTATACTAACGCAGTTTTCAAGTTTATCACTAACAACGTGGGCGTTTTGTTGTCTGGTGCATTAAGAAAAATATATAAGTTTTAATGCTACGAGCTTCCTGCCGTTGGTATGGAACCGTCGGTGTGCTGGACCGACTCGACTTGCGGCCCAGTTCTATATAAATTTGTTTCTATTTTCAGATAAAGTGGAAATGCTGCCAAAGAGTAAAAAGAAATATCTAGTGTTTATCGAAATGACCCGGCCTTCACAAGCGTGGAGGTGCACGCGGTACGCGTGACGACGTTCCTTCTGTTTCTGTATCGTTTTATCAATTAATTTGAGAAAAAAGTTTAGGTTACATTCATAAAGTAAAACAAAATTTGTATAAAAATTAAGAAATTTGTATTTTTATTTTAAGCTGTACTAGGGTTCTATTTTATTTTTAAATTAATTTATAATATTGTAATATTGTGCCAGATACACAATTTAATAAAACTATATTATACAAGTATCTACTTAATTTGTTAAAATTGAGTTTGTATTTTTATAAAACAACAAGAGATGGCGTTGTAGCAATGTCTTACTAATAGTTCACATATTATTATTATACTACACAAAGTGCAAATGTAAGTTTACTCGACTTTCTTCTTAATCTAAGTAATATATTTGAATGAGGTCGACTTGAAAAAATAGTTCTGAGCTTCCCTCTAGATGGTTGAGCCTCATTGGCAATTTCTTTACCCTTTTTCTACGGAGTGCTCAGGACATCATAAACTGTGAAGAGATATTACGATGCATCTGTACGTGCACTAGCCCAATTACGTGTAAAGTTTGTGCCACATTTATCAAACTGTATACACATCTAGACTCTAAGTGACCTCTTCCAAATGGAAATACATTACAATCATGAGTAATTTTACTTACACATATTGAAAATGAAAACTACATAAAACAATAAATTGCCATCCGTCTGTTTTATATGTGACTATCGACATAGCCCTCTAAGGTAGCGTTGTCTAAGTAATAGTAAGAGTTTCAAATCACAGTGATATTATTGCTAAATATTATAATATTATAGTATATTTATTGTAAACGGAATTATTAATATTAGCTAGAAACTGTTGTGTATTGTGTGAAGGGGGAATATGCCCTATGGAGCGCTACGTTAAACTTAGTCACGATTCAAGTACGACAGAGTTACTTAGGATTTCAATTGGATAAGTCCATAGGGATGTTCTTAGGAATTGAGCTGCTGGAAATGAACCTTATAAATGTTTGGTGCCAGATTTAGAAGGATGGCGTTCTCGCAGTAATGAAGGGGTAGAGACCCTTTATTGTTTTATACTGACAATCTGGTTCAGGTTCTTCATATTAAATATATAATTGACATTGACACAGTTGTTCCTAATCACCGACAAGAGCGCCGCCGCCGGACTCGAGTATTGGTACCAAGTCCAGTGTATTTATCCGTACAGGACAATTTTGATGATCAGAGATCATAAGATTGCGATGTCTGCTGTGTTGTCGATAATGTTTTATTGGTCCTCATTCTCCATTCTCCTGATGACTATGGCCACCATAAAGCGAAGCCTTAAAACTGGCAATTCAGGAATCAAGAACGTGTTGAATCGTGTACAACACATTTTTGATTCTGTTTTACTGTGCAATGTCGTTCCATATAAGGTGTCCATTAGACAAATTATATGTTTATTTCTTAGTAGGTCTATTACAAATTAGTTTTTAGAATTAAATAGGTGAGCATCAAATTTCGCTGAATGTGCTATGTTTGCGCTTATCCAGTGGTGGCGTGACTGCACCTTTTGAGCCCCTTTGTCTATCATATAGATAATGTTAACCAATGTATGTCACCCCCACGTACACTCTGCTGCCTGACCGAGGCTGCCCGTGTCTGCCTCGCGGTGGCATACGAAGTGAATATTATACTTTGTTAATTAGGAACATATTGCCAGCATCGCGATGGCCAGCGCCAGGGGCTGCAATAGCTACAACTAGTTGTGTTCACCTGAATTGATAGGTGTGGTTCTGTACACTACTGTTGATGCTGACTCTACACCTATTGATAGTTATAGTAAGAATGATTATTTTATAAGCTGTTTCTTTTAAATAAATTCTCATATAACTATTGATGTCTTGTTTTATTTGACAAAGCTGTGTAAGAGTTTAGTGAGAGTTATACTGCCGCGCTGTACTGTAGCGGGCACCTGATCCCGGAAGGTTAAGACGGTCTTGGGGATGCTCTAATAGCCGGAGTGGCCTTTTTGTGGTGAAGACCGGTCCCAAATGGGGTCGGCCAGTCGCTGGGGTGTCCTGGGGTTGATAGTGGTTTCTAGTAGGTAGTGGTGCGCGCCCTGCGCCGAGACCGACACACCCTTCCGGTTCATCCAGAGCCGATTAAACGGTGCATAAAAACATTTTCCCTGCGTTAAAAAAGTACCACGCTGTCATGCTAACATTATGGCTATGCTGTCGTGTTTGTAAGTTTTACGTTGGTGGCTCGTCGAGGTAATGTTGATGGTGAGGTCTGTAGAAGTGGGCGGTATCAAAATACACCGACTGCTTGTTTGTCGCCCTATATTATAACCAATATACAATATTGATGCCTTAAGTAACCAGTAACGGTCCACCCGGGACCATGGTTGCTGTAAAGCTTCTGAAACGTCGGGCAAATAGTTAAGTAAACCGCGATAAAATCCATAAAAGTAGTTTAAAAATAGTACCTTCATTTTTTCAAGTTATAAAATTTTTTTTAAGTTATAAAAATTTTTACTAGGAGGTTACACAATTGTTTTTATTTAGTTTTTCGGTAAGCAAACTGCTTAAAGTGGGGTAAAATATATTATATAGAAATATATTGAATAAATACAATTATTATATATAACAAATTAATAAGCCTCTTTTAATGTGCCTAAGTTTAGTGAAGGTTAGAGGTATGTGCCTATCATATAAAAATTAAACTATTTATATATAATAGAATTATAAATGATCATTGTTTTGTATTAAGAATAAGAATAAGACGAATAAGCACGCTGAAGTGGCAATGGGTTGGTCACACACTCAGAAGAACAGATGAATCTGTCATCTGTAATGTTCTGGAGTGAAGGCCGCGTTTAGAAAAACGAAGTGTTGGTCGACCGTTTACCAGGTGGGAAGACGATCTCCGTGCAGTAGCAGGTCCAGGATGGATGTGAGTAACAGGGGATCGGTTGTTTTGGCGTTTATTGAAAGACGCATATGTCCATCAGTGGACCAATAAGGACTGATAATGATGACTGATTAATTTGAAAAAATATTCTTTCGGATTTTAAGACAAGAAGTGCATGAAGATAATTCAGGGTTGAAATGGGTTATGTAGAGATTATGTTATTCCTGTCAACTTGAAGTATGCGTCTCCTGGGGAATCAAAATTTAAGAAAATCCAAAACCACTAATACCGGGATTAGTTACTTCCGCCGCTTTATATCTGTTATATACTAAAACCATCCACAGGATTCGCACTATTCATGGGTGAAAACCGCATAATAATTCTTTCATTAGATTTTAAGAAAATCGATCACAATCAGACAAAACCGTCAGACTTTATTTTATAATAAGCATAGGATTGATGTTTTGTTAAATCTACATCGGTTACTATAAGACACGGCGGGCGATGAGCGATATATGTCTGAGTTAGATAGGTGCGTCAACTAATTAAATTTCCCTTTATTGGTTTAAATTAGCCATCTGTAGATATAATGTGCACTTATTGGCAGATAAAGTCTGCAGCCACATCCGATTCTATTCTGTAAAGGAATATTTTAAATAAATCAATAAAATAAATTGAACGCCATCTATGTAGACTTCAATGTACTGTTGCGATGTGTCAATGAAGTTTTAGAGCTGGCCCTGTTGTGTTTTCAAACGCCACCAGATGACAGGAACGAATGAATTAAGAAAACATTAATATGAGATTATACTTAAGATATTTTATCGATGTTTCTTAATTTCATCGTTTCATTCATCATTTAATATGAAATTGAAGCATCTTTAACAAACTTTCACGAACACGTAGATTTACAATAATAAAGAGATTCACCTGTCATATAAGTAGATACCGGCCGTACAAAAAGGTCTCTGGATGCGTCACCTACTCTCTATGCACCCGCTACATCAGATCATTGTAGTCCCAATAGTATATAAACTGGCGATATTTACATCCACAAACAATACTAATATTGTTTATAGTATCTAGAGAGAGAGAGAGAGAGATTTTTATAGTATATATATTTTATATAATGAGAGATCGGAGCGAATCCTCCGATCTCTCGTTTGCTCCTCGCAAACGAGCAATCTAATTAAGTTTGGTGACTACATCGACGTCCGGGCCTGGGTGTGCAGCCGTTCCTTTTTGAAAGCTGTTTATTGGACAGACGCCAAAGAGTAAGGGTTGTGGAATTCAGAAGAAGCGAGCTCCGTGTTACTTACGGTGTCCAGCGTGGCCAGACATTCATCCGCAGCATTCGCAATTAAAAAAAATTCGTCATATAACAGACGTACAAACAGCTAGATTAGTTTATTTCAGTTACTTTCACAGCATGACAGCTGCTGATATTGATTCGATTTTTGTTCTGCAGAAGGGGGCTGTTCGTGCATTATATAATATGAGTCCAATGAGTCGCCTACACATAAATTTAAAACTGCATAAATTATGACATTGCATGACCTATATATATTTGAAAATAATATGTATGTACACAAAAATATAAAAAATTTTAGAGGAAATGTTATCTACACAATATCAATATTAGAAATAAGAATTAATTCGCTCTGCCCTCCTCAAGTCTCCATAAGGCTGATAATTTAGTAACGGGTAATTGTATACGTTTTTATAATAAAATAATATGAAAAATATAATAAATTCCCTGTAATATAAAGGATTTGTCGATCAATAAATTTAAAGCTATTGTTAAGGAGAAACTCATAACAAAATCCTACTATAATGTAATGGATTTTATAAATGACAAAAATGTATCGAAAATATTTCCTCTAAATATAAGTACCTTTGTGATGTAATTATCGCAACCAAAAGAGTGATAGGATCACAGCAGATTTTATTGTGGGTATCTCCTCTGACGCGGGCGCACTGCGAACCCTCAATTGAAACTGAGCCGCTGAGACAAGCATAAGTGATCATTACACAGATACAATATGTGTAATACTTTTGAAGACCAGCTCAAGTAGCAAATTTAACACAAAAATGGTAGTGCAACGGTTTTTCTGTTTTCGAGGGGAGTACAATAAGTTGAACAAGATATCGACTATACATCACCTCAATAGAGCTGAATGCAAACAAAAAGTTTCAAACTAGTTAATAGATCCAAATTGTGATGCTCTCGAGGAAGGCTGTCGCCGCCTAACGTAGACGTTCCGTTTCCTCCTTTTGGCGCGTTACACGTTTAGCATAAGATTCGGCCGCATTCCAACCATCCTCGCTATCTGGCATGGCACGAATTAGTGCTGGGAGCGCAGGTTCTTCTCCTATAAAAAAAAGCGTTCCACCAGGGCGCTCTATACAGTTCTTAAACTATGGATGGTTGGCTGTGAACAGCGTGGCGACTCCAGCCTTTCTTCCCACAGCCGAAGACAGTCTTCGCAACTAGAGCTCCTCCATCTTCGTACCTGATCAGGCGTCGGATTCCTACCTCCTTCCCTTACGGACACGCAGCGCCAGTAGACAATTGCTGGCGCTCTCACCGCGAAGAATGGAACCCAACAAGACACACGTCGCAGCCCTTGAGACTGTTCGACAGCATCGAACTGAGCAATGTACTTATGGGTGGACCTTACTTTCGCCTACACTTGTGCTCCGTACATTGCCATTGAACTGATCACGCCTATGAACAGCCGTCTGCAACCCATACCTGGTCCGCCTGGATTAGGCAGGAGCCGCGTATGGCCAGCCGGAGACTTGGACACTCTTTCGGACAGCCGAAATAACTTGAAAGTCCACCGACTGTGGTAAGTCGAAGTATCCCAGTGTTATACTGAACGAAAACCAAAGCTTATTACATGTTATAAAATTAAAAGTTTTTCATTACAGAAAAGATCATAAAAAGACTTTGTAGTTTATTTGATACCAAATGAGTTGTGTACAAGAACAACAAACAGAACATACACCAGGAAGAGGAAACCAATTATCTTTTATTGTCACCGTTCCATTGACCACAAGCTTATCTTGAGCTTATGGCTAATTATTGTATATTTAGGCTGGCATACATCATTTTTTTAACTTCTTAACTGACAATTTGTCTATATAATAATATATATAAGTAAAATATAGGTAAATTAAAAATTTATTTCATTAAATTTAATAGTTCATTAATAGATTTTTTTAAAACAGAAATAAATAGATATGCACCGTGTTGTTAAAAAAAATTAAATATTTCAGACAACAAAATTAGTTTTTATTATTAAAGTA